>JASFAT010003818.1:0-600000 GCA_031353405.1 Baronia brevicornis
GCCTTTTAAATCCATAAGTACATCCGAAAAATGTTAGGTAAGATCAGTTTAACATACACATTATCGCATTAGGGTGCGCCCTGTAATGATAACTGTATAAATAAACAAAAAATACAAATTAAATAGCATTTCAACTCAGAAATACTCAACTATTATATGAAACGACGCAGTTATAAAAACTGAAACGTTATTGATATAATACTGTATGAGACCTTGTAATGATAACTGAATAAATAAATTAATGAACAAAATACGAATTTAAATGTATTGCAACTCTTAAATACTCAACTATTATATGAAACGATGCAGTTATAAAAACTGAAACGTTATTGATATAATACCGTTTGAGACCTTGTAATGTTAATTGAGTAAATAAATTAATGGACAAAATACGAATTCAATTGCATCGCAATTCTCAGATACTCAACTATCATATGAAACGAGGCAGTTATAAAAACTGAAACGTTATTGATATAATACTGTTTGAGACCTTGTAATGTTAATTGAGTAAATAAATTAATGGACAAAATACGAATTCAAATGCATCGCAACTCTCAAATACTCAACTATCATATGAAACGATGCAGTTATAAAAACTGAAACAGTATTGATATGATACTGTTTGAGACTTTGTAATGATATCTGAGTAAATAAATTAATGAACAAATTACGCTCAAATACTCAACTATTATATGAAACGATGTAGTTATAAAAACTAAAATGTTATTGATATAATACTGTTTGAGACCTTGTAATGATAACTGAGTAAATAAATTAATGAACAATATACAAATTCATATGCATTGCAACTCTTTAATACTCAACTATTATATGAAGAGATGCAGATTCATCTTTTATTACCACGTTTTATTTTATCACTACGGTTTACTGTAAAATGGGCGACAAATAATAAAAACATTTAGCTACGTTATACAAGTGAGAAAACAAATCGCGCCATTTGTCCCCGATTGGAGGGCCGATATTGTTTCATCGTTAGTCGAAATCAACAATGGATTGTGTGAAAAACAAAGCCACCCGGATAATTTATGTGCAGCGCCGCCGCGGTGGTTGTATTGTGCCTGAAAGCCACGCCCGTTCAATACCCGGTTGTCAACCGTTTCCGAGAAAAATTATTATATTGACGCAATACAGGCAAAACATAGTAAATCCGCAAAATTAAAACTTACCACCAGAGCCAAAAAATCTTATAAGTATTATTTTCGTTAAGACACAAAAAAAAAATGTATTTAATCACTCAAAATGGGTCAGTTTCAACGGTGTACAAAATTTTCTATTGATCGCCGATCGATTTCTATTCATTCGACGCAGTATTTTTTTCTGATACAAATATAATATGTAAATAAAGATGCAAAAATGTAACTTATTAAAATAAAAAGTTTCGATGCGTTGCTCTGTAGTGTGGTTTTATTTTGTTAAATATAACTTATATAATAATTTATTTTATATTCTAAATAAAATATTTTTACTAGTATAGAGAAACATTTAAATTTATTATTCTTTATTTTTATTTAAATTAGGGGGTAGGTAAGCTACCACTCAGACGCCGGTTTTCTGCGGGACTGTGGTACTTCCCCAGGCGAGCTGGCCCATTCGTGCTACAGACAAACATTATGCTATTCTTGAGAAAGTATTCGTCTGCAGCGTGGCTCCACTACAAATACATCTAAAAATTGTAATAAATTAATAATAAAAATAAATTGAAAAGCCTTTGACCTACGTTGTAATAAAATAAAAAAAGAGGAAAAACAAATTGGCATTATATAATAATAGTTTGTTTTCCCGAACGCTAAATTGCGTTTACGTACAAATGTCATTTTCTCATGTGTTTCCGGGTATTATCCCTGAAAGGCTTGCCCCTAAACGTGGATCGGAAAATATATTTCCTCTAATGTGAAAGAAGCTTAGAATAATCTCTATGTCAAGTTACACAATGATTTGACAATTTATTAAAATATATATATAATATATATATATAAATATATATATATATATATATATATATATATATATATATATATATATATATATATATATATATATATATATATATATATATATATATATATATATATATATATATATTTTAGCGTGATTGCAGCCGCTTTCTTACCTATTAAGAATAACTTTGTGTAAAATCCCCTAAACGCCCTTTTACAGCCCATATATGTGGACAGTCAAAAAAAATTTTTTTTTTACTTAGCTAAGATCCGCGATAAGCAAAACAATAACAGAAAATTAATAATGTGTGTTTTTCTGTTGGATTAAGTGGATTTATTTGGAACTTAAACCAAAACCTACCGAAAAGGTTGTCTTCCGTGGATACCTGAAGATGCCTCGTGTTGGGGCGAAACACGTGTCGTTTACAAGATGGAAAAGTGGTAGTGTGTGTTTGGTGTTGTGTATAGTGGTTGGTGGGTGGAGAATTGATGGCCGATTTTCGGTAAGGTGTTGGTTTAAGTTCCAAATAAATCCACTTAATCCAACAGAAAAACACACAGTATTAATTTTCTGTTATTGTTTTGCTTGTCGCGGATCTTAGCTAAGTAAAACTTTTGACTGTCCATATAGTGATGGATTTCCGCAAAGTAACGCCTGACTTCATTAATAAGCCCACATATGTTTCAGTGGCACGTATTCTCGTAGAATGTAGTCTGTAGCTTGGCTCTACTATATAGTGGTAGAGCCACGTTGCAGACGAATACTTTGTCAAGAATGGCATATTATTTGTGTCTATAGCAAGGCCGCAATGCTTCTGCACTGCCTATGGCATTGTGGATGTTTATGGGCGGCGTTGATTGCTTTTCATCTGGTGACACGCCTGCTCGTTTGCCTTCCTATCCCATAAAAAACCAACACGTTTGCCAAAGGCCGATTGGTGGGCAAATTAGAGTTTAAGTAAATATCTATAAGTCATACATATTGACGCAAAAAAGCGGAAAAGTAAGTAAACCGAAAATGAAAACTTATCATCAAGGCCAAATAAAATTTGAAAATATCTGAAAAAATTGTATCTGATCATTTAAAAACAGTTCGTCAGTTTCACGCTGTAAAAAATGTTCTATTGATCATACAGATGTGAGACTCAGACCATTAATTAGAGAATTATTTTTTTCTGAATATTTTTTTTTTTATATATTCACGCTTATCCCCCGCAGGGGTTGGCAGAGACCACAGAGCTCCATCCGCTGCCATTCATCGCAGCGAAACGGCTCGTCATTGGTCACTTTTCGCCCTCGTGAGAATCAGGACGTGACGGGTGGCGAACCATGTCGCCGTCATTTTCGACAAATTAGGTATATTAAATTCGTCTTAGTGAATCCCATGAGCCGCAAGCGAGGATGGAGGTCAGCCCCAGCAGAGCCCTGCATGCTGAGGTAAGGCACCATAGTCCTCGGGGGA
Source organism: Baronia brevicornis (assembly GCA_031353405.1). Taxonomy (NCBI): domain Eukaryota; kingdom Metazoa; phylum Arthropoda; class Insecta; order Lepidoptera; family Papilionidae; genus Baronia; species Baronia brevicornis. The sequence goes on from JASFAT010003818.1 coordinate 3,421, forward strand.
ACCCGACCCCGGGACGATCGGCACGTATTCTGAATATGCAATAATTTTTTTCTGACATCCACGAAAACTTTTTATTCTCTCTTTACAAGTTTCTTTACAAGAGCAAAACGTGAGTGACGCCTTAAAAGCCGCTAGAAGAATTGTGACGCATTTCAAGCAGTCCAGACCAACACAAACAAAACGTTAAGCTATTCAGAAAGAGCTAAATTGGCCTGAACATCCTTTAATTCAATACGCCATTACTAGCTGGAATAGCACTTACTATATGTGCAAAAATCATTTACATTTGCGTTTTCACTTTTTTACATCGATTACTACATTTCTCTTAAAATTGAAGCCGCGGCTTTTAACCGTACGTATTCTTGGTTATCTGTGAGACTATAAAGTCTGATCTGCATACATTGTCGCATTGTAAATAGAAGTAAACAAAAATACGAAACAGAGAAGAAGTCCAGAAGGAAAAAAGAGAGAGTACAGAAGAACCTCATTACGAAATTGTCGTAAACTCTTGACTGTTAGCGAACTGACATTTGACAAATAAAATATAATTCCTCATGGCGAAAATGAGATATGTGAATTAGATTCCAAAATGGTAACTAACTATAAAGTCAATTAGTTCATCGGATGATCAATGAACAAGCAGAGTTAGCTCGTCCCCGTGGAACTCGGTGCAAACTTTTAAATAATTACTTGCGGCTATATCTTGTGGCAGTGCAGTGCAAACTTTAGCTAATACAAGTGCAAGTTCCCAACTAGACCAGCCGTGAAATTTCCCGAGAGATTCTTCCATAAACTGCGTTTCTTTATTTGTGCTAAAATAAATGTTTATAGGTTTGATGCTTATAGTTTTCTTAGAGGCCAATTTTTTTTATGGGATAGGAAGGCAAAAGAGCAGGTGTGTCACCTGATGGAAAGCCATCCATAGACTTTCGCAGCGCCATAGGCAGTGTGGAAACGTTGCCGACCTTTAAAGAAAGTGACATTTCTAGAAGAATGGACGAACCCACCACGCTTGTCCAATGAGGTTTGGCGGGGTTACCATACTCGGAATAGATATCTGTAGGCTATACATATATTTATTCCGACGTTGTGGTAAAAACCGCGACCATTGACTCTGTGGGCGAGGGGCCCCGCCACTGCGTCATTTGGTCGTCGCCATAAATATATGAAAATCCATTACTATGTGGAAATTCAGAATTTTTACTTAGCCAAGATCCGCGACAAACAAACAAAGATAGAAAAATAATAATGTGTGTTGTTTTGTTACTGGAAGACGTGTTTCGCCTCAACAGGCATTATCAGGTAATCAGGTATAGTGGACTCAACGGAAGTCAACTGTTAAGACTACTCTCTACTCTACGGAGGACTTGACCGTTGTCTTATTTAGAGTCTACTGATGACGCCTTGTCTTGAGGTGAAACCTGTGTCATGTAGATTTTGGGAGAGAGGTGGTGTGTGTTTGGTGTTGGTGTTATTAATAGTGGTCGTGAAGAGGAAAGTCGCTTACGGCCGTATTTTCGGTAACACTTAGTTTAGGTTCCTCGTAAATTCACTTCTTCCAGTTAAAAAAACACACACTATTATTTTTTTAATTTTGTTTGTATGTCGCGGATCTTAGCTAAGTAAGAATTCTGACTGTCCATATGAATCTTACGTTTAATCTATTGCATACTTCACATATATAATTGATTAAAGTGTAAATAACATGTCTAAAATTTTTAATAAAGGACGCGGGTTCGATTCGGATTTATAAATATTTATTCCGAGTCTGGTAACCCCCCCTAATCCGCATTTCTGTTCCTGCCCTTTTCTTTCTTCTCTATCCTTTCCCTTCCTCTTCGTCAATCCACGGTCTGCCATGCCAAAGGATGCGTGGCAAAGGGCGAGCTTACTCGCAAAGAGTGCCGACCGTCCTTCCGGGATCAGGCTCCCCCGGGTACTATGGTGCCTTACCTCAGCATGCAGGGCTCTGCTGGGGCTGACCTCCATCCTCCCTTGCGGCTCGTGGGATTCACTATGACGTTTTTATTTACTATACCTAATTTGTTGAAAAATGACGGCGACGTGGTTCGCCACCCGTCACGTCCTGATTCTCACGAGTGCGAGAAGCGACCAATGGAGAGCGAACGGCTCTGCGGCTGCGATGAATGGTAGCGGATGGAGCTCTGTGGTCTCTGCCAACCCCTGCGAGGGATAGGCGAAAATATATAAAAAAAATTTTAATATACAATAATGTTAGGAAGTATTTTTGGGGACACACATATAATATTAATTTCACTTAAGTATAACGTAGTTTAAAACAAGTTTCGACCACTACGGCGTACCCCGCTGACCCTAAGTAATCACCTAGTTCAACAACATCAAACTAATTAACCTTTATATCGGTCAGCTATACTAATTTAAACTTCAGGTTATTTTAACTTATTAATATGTCGGGGATGGAGTGATTTAAATTAAGTTGTATTGTTGCTTAGTAAATTTTTCCAGTCGGATCTTAGTTTGGTGTTTTTTCTCCAGCCCCTCACACCGATTGCCTTTAAGTCGTCTTCGACTCCATCTAGTGATCTGAGCTTAGGCCTTCCGCGGCTTCTACCACTATCTGGTTTGCCGTCTATTAAGTGTTTGGGTACTTTAGACTCGTCCATCCCTATTACGTATCCAGCCCAACGAAGGCGTCTAATTTTAATGGTTTTGATAACGTTCAGATCATTGTACAGCTTATAAAGCCACGATTTACAACCACGATTGTAAAGTGTACGCCATCGGTCATTTTCCAACACAGGACCAAAGATACGCTTTAAAATTTTTCTCTCACTGAACCAGGCTAAGGCCCATCTGCGGCTGTAATGCCTTAATGATGATGATTGTTGCTAAGTCCAAAGTATTTTTTATGGAATTGGGAGGCAAAAGAGTAAGCATATCACCTGATAGAAAGCAAATCTGAAATGATCTTCCTCCCCCTTTAAAAACAAAAGTAAGTTTTAAAAGTTTTAAATTGAATATATAAAAAAATCATTGTTAAACAGACAGATTTCTGCGGAGAACATAAAATACTCCTAGTGGAAAGAGCCCAAGGAGTTCTTTAATCATTGTTAGATTAATTAACGACGACCGTTTGGCTCAGTGGCGGGGCCCTCCGCCCACGGAGCCAATGGGCGCGGGTTCGATTCCCGATTATATATATATATATATATATATATATATATATATATATATATATATATATATATATATATATATATATATATATATATATATATATATAGATTTATAAATATGTATTCCGAGTCTGGTAATCCCCTCAACCCGCATTTTCGTTCCTGCCCTTTCCTTTCTTCTCTATCCTTTCTCTTCCTCTCCGCCAATCCACGGTCTGCCGGGCCAAAGGATGCATGGCTAAGGGCGAGCTTAGTCGCAAGCGTGCCGACCGTCCAGGGATCGGGCTCCCTCGGGTACTATGGTGCTTTACCTCGGCATGCAGGGCTAACTAAAACGAATTTAATATACCTAATTTGATTTGATTCTCACGAGGGCGAAAGGCGACCAATGGAGAGCCGTTTCGCTGCGATGAATAGTAGCGGATAGAGCTCTGTGGTCTCTGCCAACCTCTGCGGGGGATAGGCGTGAATATATAAAATAAAAAAAAATTAATGAACTATTTTTACAATGAACATCATCAGTACTACGCGCGTTGCTGGTGCAGTGCTCGTAGTACTGACGAAGTTCATAAATGCCAGTAGTTCATTACAATCAGGTGAACCCGTTCGCTCGTTTGTTTGTCATAAAGACATCTAAGTAGTTTTCAACATCAAACACCCAACCGAATTATATAGTAAAATGTATCTTTTCACTCAAATCATAGAGTTTAATTTTCCATAAACGATTGTAACCGACAATATAACCTGTCGTTCACATAGAGCCCAATAAATAGCACAATTCATGCGATAAGGAAAAATATATATCCCGCCCTTTGTTTTCCTTTAAGTATTGTACTTTTATTGACGCGTAAGCAATTAGGGAAACAATTATGGCTTTATTGTAATGTTAAATTGAACTGAAATAGAAAAAAAATGCCAATACGAAAGACAGAAAAGGTCACAACAAAACATAGATACACACATATATGTGTGTAGGTCGGGTATATGATTATACAGCCATACCTGAAAGAATATATTTCTCGTAAATTCAAGGCTTCTCTTTTTGTTCTCGCCATTATTTCATAATTATACAATTTTCGGAGCGTCATTCATCAAAGAAAAGAGAATGATTAATTTCTCGAATATATTATCGACAGCTCTGCGCGTTCCATTTAAAATCCAATTATAGATAAGAAAGCAGTGCGTTCTTTCCTCGGCCTTATTAAGTTTGCTTAATGGATACTGCAAAGAAATAAGTATTAAAAAATTGTTTGGTTAAGATATTCCGATAGATAAAATTGTCTATCAGGATAAAAGCATTTAATGTATACATTATCTGTGTCTCTTTGTATTTTTCTGTCCATTTTTATAAATATAAAGTATAGAGCATCTTTATAAAGATGGACAATCAAACTTACTTTGCTAAGATCCGCGAACACAAATCAGAATTACCAACAATGGCAAAGTCAAACACGTTGGTAACCATAATGACGGACTGGGGGACTTCCTAACGATTTCTCGGTACGTATTATACTTGTAATTCCATATACACTTCTTTACAAAGGTACAATATCATTTTTCTGATTTGTGTCCGCGGATCTTTTACAAAGTAAGTTTGGCCGTCTATCTTTGTAATGTATTTCCACAAAGTAACGCCTGACTAAATACGGACTCTCCATTTCTGGAGGAACGGATGATAACCCGCCACGTTTGTCCAATGCGGATTGGCGGGGTTACTAGACTCGGAATAAATATTTGTAATCCATCGAACTCGCGACCATTGATTCCGCGGGTGGAGGGCCACTGAGCCAATTGGTCGTCCCCCGAAATGGAGAGGCCCGTGCTCAGCAGTAGGACATATATGGGTGTTAAAAAAAAGACTGACTCGATCAATTAGTTAATTTATATTTGAAAATAAATAAAATTGTAACAAATGTATATTATATCGAAAATCAAAATTTATTCGGAATAATTTCGTCCGCTGAATTCTGTTACCTCACAACTCGCCACAAAGAAAAGTTTCATTCCCACCATCTAGATGAATGGCGATCTAGTACGGTGCGTTTTTACTTCAGAGTTTAAAGAAGAAAATCTTTGAAGAGTACGTCTTGACTCTACGTGATTAAGGCGCCGTAAGGTAAAACGTGGACACTGATGAAGCTGAACGTCTCTTAGAGGGCTTTGGAGTGGACTATGCTTGGATTTTCACCAACATTTATATTATTTGTAAATATTATTCTAGTTTGATAACTTCAAGTTATCAAACTAGAATAATATTTACCGGGCTATTTTTTGTATGTCAACTTCTTATTATAATAAAAGTAATGAAAAAAGTATTCTATTTTAAAGTGATTAAGAAACAAAATTACTGCCGCGCGAATAACACGAAACTTTTGGTGCCGTCGAAAATTTCGAGCTCTTTGTAAACAAATCCCAAAGCGGAAGATTAATTACTTCGCTTTATTGTGATTTCAATCAACCTCATACCAAACTGTTTCCCTTAAATAATTGTTGAATTATTATTATTATTTTAAAAATTAGTGTTATAAGGAGTACAGGGAGTATCTGCCTAGTCGCCTGTCTGGTAATTATGGTATCGGTACACGGGTATGCAACCCCGGGCCTTCCGAGCTACTACCGTATCACTCCTTGTCTTACGTTGCGGTAGTATCATATCCCTATCATCTTGTCTAAATCAATCTTTCCTTTCTCCTGCCCTTTTGATGAGCAGTAGAGCCACGCTGAAGAGGAATATTTCAAGAATATAATATTTGTTTGTAGCAGAAAACCGGAGTCTGAGTGACAGCTTAGCTACCGCTCTTCGTACGGTGAGTGGCTGAGTTCCGGAGGCCCAACACCTTCCCCCTCCCTCTCCCATTCCCACTCCCGTAATGACACTTACCTTAAAGGTAATTTCCAGTGTCGACTTGTAGTCTCACATTTGGATTCCGTGTGTCGCTAGAGTCATTAAAACACCCATTACATTCGTAAGTGTAGAGTACTTTATATTTCTTGCACCTTAAAAAACGATGAGCTAAGATTAAGTACTTCTTAAAACAGTACCGAGTCGTAACGTAAGTCAAACGATAGAGCCAATGAAATGTAGAATACTGGGCTATCACAGAGTAATGTTTATATGCAGAGACTTTATCTAGATTAACTTTATTATAGGGCTTTGTCTGGTATGAAGATCAGAAAAAGAAAGTTTAATAGTCATATTAGGTTAGATTCTGATATAAAGTTTACAATCTCTTACAATGTGTCTCATAGTAGGTTATATTTTTAAATTAAGTTTTTATTATTATCTTTTATTAAATATTAAAATTAATTTATCTTGTTTCCTAATTTATTTCCCAGTTTTAACGATTTAATTGATAAAATTTCGACATAAACTCACCACTATTCTCAGGTATCCATGGATAAAGATAAATATTGATAAATCATATGGTTAAGGGGAGGAAAATTCATACAAATAGAATGGGGGTAGCTCACATTAGTTTGTATCTTTATGGGATTTATTTAGTTTCTACCATTATAGATTCACTTTTGAGCAAATAGACTTGATCTAGATCTCATTGCTGTCATAAGCTGATTTAGCCCATAAATTAAGCGTACACTACGGCGAAGCATGTTTCATGTTTTTTAATCATTATTATTTTTGAATAAAATAGTCTCCATAGATTAAGTGTGCACTACGGCGAAACATGTTTTTAATCATTTATTCTCTGAATAAAATAGTCTCTGAGCTGAAGTTAATCTGTGTATCAGAATGAGCAGCAATTTGTTAACGAAATTGCGCCAGGGAACGTCTTTCTTGACGATTCAATCCGCTAAAAGCTCTCGTGGGAATGCTTGAAAACTTATAAAAGCGCTACAGAAGTACATTTTAAAATTACATAATTTTATATTTTAGTATTTTCATTTTTATATTTTATTTTCATAATAGACCCATACGCGAGACAAATTTTGGTCAAACAATTTTGATATTATACTAGAATATTGTTACGGACAAAAAAGCATTGATTATGCTAAAATATAGTTTCACTAAAACTATTTTTTGATTGAAATTGATTCGTGCAAACAACTGGCTAATTCAGGTTCTGTCCATGATTACTCTCAACGGCTGTTCTCGGCTGATTGCTTCAGTCATTGCCACCAGATATTTTCATCTCCACGTGTTTAGTTATTGTACCTTCAGTGGTTAAAATGATTGTAATTCGCCTCTACGTTCGTAACCGTGATTGGCCATTGAAAGTCACAGTGTTGCCAGAGACAATGTTAAAATCTCCTATTATATTTCAATAAATTGATAATAAAACTAATTTTAGCAAACCAAAATATAAAATTCACGAGATTATTTAATTAAATAATATTGTAATTTGTTCAAGCCAATTCGAAACTATGTATGAAATCTATTATTCATTCATTGATTCGTTCATACATAATTCACGCCAGTCGCCTACGATTGCCGACAACCCCTTTTATCCGAAAGAACTCAACCGTTTTTCACACAATGACGACATAATGCCACGGCACGGTATCGGCGCTGCGAATTTTCCACTTGTTTTATAAGAAAAACGGATATTATGGATCAAGTCATTTTAGAAAATAGAAAGATTTAAATATTAAAGATTTAAATATTAAATTTAAATATGTATGGAGTATTATGGAGTGATTGTTCGGAATATTATTTACTTAATATTACCTATAATAATATATTATTACTTACTACTCAGAGTCGCTCAGAGAACTATAGAGAGAGCTATGCTTGGAGTTTATCTGGTAGATATGATTCGGAATAAACAAATCCGCCAGAGAACTAAAGTCACCGACATAGCTTTTCGAATTAGCAAACTAAAGTGGCTATGGGCTGGTCACGTTTGTCGGAGATTCGACGATCGTTGGAGCATACGAGTGCTGGAGTGGAGACCGCGTCTCGATAAACGTAGTATGGGACGGCCCCCAGCTAGATGGTGCGACGATCTGCGCAGGGCGCATGGCAGAAACTGGATGCGTGAAGTCGAATATTGGGCTAGGTGGCACTGCATGGGGGAAGACTATATCCAGCAGTGGACTCCTACAGGCTGTTGATAGATTGTTCGGAATAATTTCAGCCGCTAAATTTCATTACCACGCAAATATCCTCAACAACTTGATAATTGGCAATCCAGCACAAAACTTCCTTCCGCGCATCACCATTTAGGAAAACTGGCTACCTTCAGCGGTGTTTTCAAACCGATAAAACATTGGAACCTTTAAAAAAGAGTACAGATCTCTTAAAGGCCCGCAACGCTTGTACAATGCCTATTATAATATATTGCAGATGTCTATGAGTGGCGTTGATTGCTTTCCATTGGGCGATACGCTTGCTTGTTTACCCTCCTCTAAATTATAAAAAAAAAACAGCTACCTCAGCGGTATTTTCGATACAACAATGGTAATATCAAAAACGTCTACTGATTCCTTAAATGTCGGCAATGTTTCTGAAATGCCTACAGTATTGCTGATGTCTATGGGTGGCGTTGATTGATTTCCATCGGAAGACACGTTTGCTTATTTTCCTTCCTGTCCTATAAAATAATTTTCAGTGAGGGTATAATATTTCTTTTTTGAGCCGGCTGATTTATACTGTACCGTACCAAGAATCTACCACTGCAAGATGAACAAAAATAACCGTGAAATTTAACAAATATATTACGACGCAAAATAACGGTAAGTCATATAATACGTGAGAGTTGGAAATGTTGATATATGAACAAATATTCCCTTATTTATTCACTCAGTTTGCTCCTTTTCAAAAGAATGAATGAAATCCCCAAGGGTTTTAGATGCGAAGCTAAGCAGGGCGGTAATGCCAGAAGATTTGTTTTCAGCTCGGAGAGCAACGGTGCCTTGTGATTGTGGATCGCTTTTTATCTCGCTAGGATTACTTGTATCGCTTTCTACATTATAATTTAGCGGTGAAAGCTCAGAGGAAATATCTTTGCATTTAAATTCAATATGAATAAAATGAGAAATAAAATGAATACGCAAATGAATAAACGAGTGGTAGAGCCATGTAGGAAACTCCGTCCGGTCTTCTCGTCGCCCATACCTCAGAGCCTGAAGACGAAAGTCTTCGACCAGTGTGTCCTACCCGTACTCTCCTATGGTGCCGAAACGTGGACGCTGACAGTCCGTCTGCTTCATAAGCTCAGAGTCGCTCAGAGAGCTATGGAGAGAGCTATGCTCGGAGTTTCTCTGGTAGATATGTTTCGGAATGAACAAATCCGCCAGAGAACTAAAGTCACCGACAAAGCCTTTCGAATTAGCAAATTTAAGTGGCAATGGGCTGGTCCGTCTGTCGGAGATCCGATGATCATTGGAGCAGACGAGTGCTGGAGTGGAGACCGCGTCTCGGTAAACGTAGGGTGGGACGCCCCCCGGCTAGATGGTGAGACGATCTGCGCAGGGCGGCTGGCAGAAACTGGATGCGTGTAGCCAAAGCTCGGGCTAGGTGGCGCTCCATGAGGGAGGCCTATGTCCAGCAGTGGACTGTCGCAGACTGCTGATGATGATGATGAGAGCCACGTTACAGACGAATACTTTGTCAAGAATGGCATAATATTTGTCTGTGGCATGAATGGGCCGGCTTGCCCGGGGAAGTACCACACTCCCGCAGAAAAACGGCGTTTGAGCGGTAGTTTAGCTACCGTGCTTTATACGGTGAACGGTAGAGTTCTGGAGGCCCAATATCCTTCCCCTCCCCCGTCCCCTCTCATAATGATATTTTCCCTAAAGGTTGGCAACGCTACTGCACTGCCTAAGGCGCTGCGGATCTTCACGGGCGGCGTTGATTGCTTTGCTGATGGAAACACGCCTGATGGCGACAAGGCTGCCCGTTTACTTTCCTAACCTATAAAAAAAAGAATTATAAAATATTATAACCCACATTTCAATATGTGTTACGCCGTGTTTAAGCTATCCTCGTGGTAAATTCTATTATATATATATATATATATATATATATATATATATATATATATATATATATATATATATATATATATATATATATATATATATATATATATATATATATATATATATATATATATATATATATATATATATATATATATATATATATAAAGGAAGGCCCGAAGGTAGGATTCCATGTCATAAGTACATAAACATGCAGACAAAGAAAAATATTGATATATAGTCATAGAAATTAAGTTTGTTTTTCAAGGTTCTAATGTGGCATTGGTTCGGGAATACCGCTAGACGAAACTGATTCCATATGATGGTGCGTAGAAAGAAGAGTTTCTTTTGCAGTTTCTTTTCTGTTCAGAGGGAACTCTACATATCAATGGTACAAATAAGTACAAGAAGGTAATTGTTTGTTAACAAATTGACATTGATAAACGAAATGTAACAAAAAAATATTTCATATATGTACGTATTGTATAATATCATAGTTTATGTATGATATTTATTTAATAATAAAATTTAACTTTTACGGTACATTTATTATAGCATAAAAGGATCGACCTATTTCACCGTTCACTCAAGATATAATTAACGGCTTTTACAACTCCATTATTTTGAAATCGGTGTCAGAGATCTACGAAATGTTACTTGAAAGCACTCGAAGAGCGATTGCAAAATTTAATTTGACCTTCACAAATGTATTTTATCTTAGTGATGATAAAATGTAGTTTGTGCTTAGTAATATAGCTAGTTGCGTGCTTTACCAGTTTTGTTTAATTAATAGAAAAAATAGCGATTCATTCAAAAAGCAACCATAGCCAATAATTTATAATAATAAATATATAATAAATTAATAATTTATTATTATTATATATTTATAATAATAAAAATAATATTTTAAATAATTTATAACTACTGTTACACTATTTTCTTATAAAAATATATTTTATAATGAAATAGGTACTGTAAAAGCAACAAAATCTAATTTCAACAATCATCAATCAACGAAATCCATTGGTGGCGGTGATTGCTTGACGTTTTATTTATTACTATTAATATTATTATATAATAATAATCAGAGACTCAGAGAGCACTGGTTTTAAGCCATTCCTTACTACTCAAGATGGAGAAGGGAGATGAGGCTTTAATGAACAACAATAAACAAATATACTATAATTAGCTTAAATTAAAAATTAAAATAAATTATTACATCATATTAGTAAGTTATAGTAAATTACAATAATTAATTAAATTAAATAATTATGTCTGTATGTAACTTATGTCTGTTATTTATTTCATAATGAAATTTAACTTTCACAGTACATTTATTAAAGCATAATAGGATCGATCTATTTCACCGTTCTATCTCAAAAATCGAATTAAAATTAAATTATGTTAGTACAACTTATAGTAAATTAAATTAATCAATTAAATTAAATAACTAATAAACTTCTGTGACGGAGCCGGTTCATCAAGCTAGGGTCCACCATGATTAAATATATATTTATTCTCAAACTTGATGGCAACGCATATACCAAGTCAATTTATTATTTTGAGAAATGGCAATTTTCAACTTCATTGGTATCAAAAGTTTTGTATGACAAACACAGCAATCTGGTTATGACATTTGATAGATTATCAAAGTCCACATTTTTACCGTTTATTCTTTTCGTTAAAAAAGTTCCCAAAAGTTTTGCATTATGAATGTTCCGCATATAATGGAATGTGAATGTTTTGAAACAAGTTTCTATTATTATTTTCTACCTGACGTGCCTAGGTATTCATTGTTGTCATCCTACGGTGGTCGAGCGTTAAACGCAGGCCTCCCCTAAGGTATAAAGCTTGCTCTTCTTTTTCTTCATATGCGTTGATTCACGTAAATTTACAAACAATTACAATATACACAGCTCATATATGTCCCACTGCTGAGCACGGGTCTCTCCATTTGTGGAGGAACGGACGTTAATCCACCATGCTTGTTCAATGCAGATTGGCGGGGTTACCAGACTAGGAATAAATATTTGTAGGCCATACATATATTTATTCTAAGACGGGGGCGGGAGCCCAGCCACTAAGCCAATTGTTTGTCAACGATATTTAAATAAATTAAGATAAACATAAGTAAACTAATATATTTTGTAAATAATCTTTAAAATTTTTTGACAAATCCTACACTAATATAGAGCAGAATAAAAATAGAATAATATATAAATAGAATAAAAAAGATACAATAATATTATATTAATGAATACCTCTCTTAGGGTATAGAACTTTCCATTCTTTCCAGAACTTTCCATTAGTCTCTGTATGACGCCTGCCTCATCCAGAGCTCTCCAATAATACTAAAAAAAAAACTTAATTTCCAAATACTTCTAATAAAAATATAAAAGTTGCCTTAAAGCTTATATCAGAAACACATCGTGCGTTGCTAGGAATTCTTGTTCGCTTCAGCGCGCTTTTACCACACAAGCGAACGATACTTAAGTTTTATAGAGCGGCAAATCTCAAAGTTATGCTTAGTATCACTTTCGAAAGGTTTCTAGAAGATTTAAAAATAAATAAAATTGAAGTCTAGAAAAAGAGAAATTGTGGCTTTATATTATCACTGATTGTTTTCCCTAATTATGAGAATTCGTAACTTCAAAAAAACATTTTTTGAAGTGAAAACTTCTATAGCCGTGTTACATGACTGTGGGTAGGGAAAAAATCTATAGTTTCGCGTTAGCGACATGCAAATGCTTAAGGTATATCTATAGCCATGAGTATAGCTATAGACATACCATATAACTCCTCGTCTTCCGTTGCGGTAGTATCATATCCCTATCATCCTGTCTAAAACCACCTTTTCTTTCCCCTGCCTTATCTCTTTCTTCTATGACGGGAACGTGGTTCGCCTCCCGTCACGTCCTGATTCCCACGAGGACGAGTAGCGACGAATGGAGAGCCGTTTCGCTACGATGAATGTGAGAGGAAGGCTGGATGAAAAGATGGATGAGTGTGAAGGAAGTAAGCATGAAAGGTGTGTCGGGACCATAGCGGATGGAGATCTGTGGTCTCTGCCTAAAACCCTACAGGGAGACAGGCGTGAATATATGTATGTGTATGTATGTATACTTGAAACACTCCATGCACGTATTATATACCCATTGTCTGCTCGGTTGATTTGTTTAATGCAAAATTCACAAAATACTTAACCTTTGTTAACAACACAATTTTACTGCGAATCAGACATGCACACAAGGGTACAGCGCCATCTATCCGGCATATCACAAACTATATCCTAGAAGTATGAACATACAGAAATGTATACCGACAGAAAATATGTATACATATTAATTTAAATATTCACAACCACCGATGTGCCAGGTGCCCTAATTAATATAAGTAATTAAATCAATAGAATGTTTGACGAAATTCGATACCATATTACCTTAGTGTTATGTATAAGCAGTTGTAAGAAATACGCAAGTGTAAAGGGAAGGTTGGAGACCCAACTCCCTTCAGCTTAACCTCTGGCTTTCAACGGCAATCGAATGAAGCCAGTTTCCAGTGAGTGTGGTACTTCTATACAAAATCCAGCCCATAGACTCTGACTATTGACATTTTAAAAATTTTTTGGTATTTTATTTTGTCAAAAACTTTGGTTTGTATTGAAAATAGGCTGTTTTTATACAAGACTGACACTGACAGTTTTATATACAAATATTCTATTAATATATTTTTCAATTTTTACTATTAGTTCACGTTCTCCGTAATGTATTTGTTATATTATATGTATATATACATATATCTTGTTCAAATTTTTCAATCATTTATAAAATACATTTTATTCACATCAAATAATTGTAGTGGATGACACTTAATAGTTTTTCAAATATTAATTAAATTTAATTAATTAATTTTATTTTCATATAGGAGAAAAAAATTGCCTATACATATTTATATTAATTATAATTATTTAATAAATAGTGACTTAAATAAAATTTTTCTTTCTAGACCTAAGTAGGAATTGATTTCAAACTTTTTTATATATTACTTCTTTATGAAGAAGTACATTTTAGATTTTTCCCGCCAACTTATATCAGTGACGTGTTTTTATTTCATTTCCATAATTTTATATTATTATAAGTTACATTGTTTAATTGTGGTGGCGTATTATACAATATTGTTCGATTAAGGCTCATAAGTGAAGTGATATGAAATAAATGCGTTTATGGTGACTTTTGTCTTTAAAAGTTGACTGAAAAAGTCCATAGAAGGTTTTGGTAGAATAGCCACCATTTTATTAACACGTAACGTGACAAACTGACTAGATATTACAAGAGATTTGATATTATTCCGTTTTACTTGACACTAGAATAATAGTTTTAACTAATTGCCATCAAAGAAAAGGAAAGAAAAGTACATTTTATATTGGAAGATTTCTCTCTCGTTGTAATTTCAAGGGGAATAAATAAAAGTGAGTGTTTTGTGAGTACAATGGAGTCGGGGCGCTAATGCCGGAGGATTTGTATTCAGGTCGATGGTGTCTCGTGATTGTGGATTGCTTTTTAACTCGCAAAGAGCGGGGCTTAGCTTTATTTATCGTGTTGTCATATTTCTTTGCATGAGGGAAATATCTGTTTTTGAAATACACCGTATTTCTTATGAATTAATTTGAATGGTATTTGAAATGATTATACAAACAAGCCTATACATTTCTTAAAGGCGGGTAACGCTTTGTCTATGGCGCTGCGGATGTCTATGGGCGGCGTTGATTGCTTTCCATTAGTTGACACGCCTGCTCGTTTGCCTTCCAATCCCATAAAAAAAATATCAATGATTGCTTTTTAACACCGATGTATTAGATTTTATTGACTTTTCTATATAATTGTTGGGTAATGCATACACCTTTCTAAATGTCGCTTGAGATTCTTCTTAGTAGAAATTGGATCTTCTTCTTCTAAGAGTGCCTCTCCGAAGGTTCAATTCAGCACCACTCTCCTCTTCCTTCGCGAGGTGCAACAATTCTGGATCACTCGCTATCCCGGTCCACTCCCTGA
Organism: Baronia brevicornis; assembly: GCA_031353405.1. Lineage (NCBI taxonomy): Eukaryota > Metazoa > Arthropoda > Insecta > Lepidoptera > Papilionidae > Baronia > Baronia brevicornis. The sequence goes on from JASFAT010003818.1 coordinate 18,572, forward strand.
TATTACATAACCAAGACTTTCTTCCCCGAACAAGTTGTCTAGATATTGTATAAATAATTATAATACTTTATCATTGAGAAACGACCGTAGATTTTCTGCAGTTAATATGTGGTGGTTAAGGAGGAGTTTTGGGATGATAAGGGGTATGACAGAGTGTTTCCATTAGAATTAGAAATAGATAAGTCTATTCAAGACACTTTTTTACCGGAACTTAATGCTAAAATTATAATCTAAATAGATACATACATACATATCGTCACGCCTGTCTCCCGTAGGTGTAGGCAGAGACCACAGATCTCCTACGGCTACGATCTCGGCTTATCTCTCTTGCTTCCTCCGCACTGATTATTCTCCTCATACAAGCCAGCCGGTTACTCTTGACCTGGTTTGACTAAATACATGTTAAATTGTATACAATAAAAGAGAGAAGTAACAAAAAGAAATTCTAAAATGTGCCATAAAATGGACGACCGACTGGCTCAGTGGCGGGGCCCTCTGTCCACGGAGTCAATGGTCGCGGGTTCGATTCCCGCATCGGAATCAATATATGTTTGGATTTATAAATATTTATTGCGAGTCTGGTAAACCCCCCCACAATCTGCATTTCCGTTCCTGCCCTATCCTTTCCCTTCCTCTCCGCCAAATCACGGTCAGCCGTGGTAAAGGATGCGTGGCTAAGAGCTAGCTTAATCGCAAGCGTGCCGTCCCAGGATATAATGGTGCCTTACTTCAGGATGCAGGGCTCTCCTGGGGCTGACCTCCATCCTCCCTTGCAGCTCGTGGCATTTACTAAAACGAATTTAATATATCTAAGTTGTTGAAAATGACGGCGACGTGGTTCGCCACCCGTTACGTCCTGATTCTCACGAGGGCGTGAAGCCACTAATGGAGAGCCGTTTCGCTGCGATGAATGGTAGCGGATGGAGCGTTGTGGTCTCTGCCAACCCTGGCGGGTGTTAGCCGTTAATATATAAACTAGGCGCTCTATTGGAGCACCTGGCGCTGGTTTTCAGCAAGAACCAATGTGGTGAGATCTATAGATTATATTACATCTATAGAGATATAAATTGATTAGTATATAAGTACATACATTAAACCAATAAGTAGCATTATTGAAAAACATTAAAGTATTTTATTGGTACCATTCCTCATTATTTCGTTTTATAAGAAACCGTATTCCACACAAAAGAGAAGCATTGGGAAAAGAAGTGTCCGAAATAATAGACGCGACCCTCGAAAACGAATCCAACAGATTTATTGGATTGTTCTCACCCTAGTTGCTTGTTAAAATGAATCTAGTTTCCGCGTTTACCGATTCTGTGGACAAATAAAGGGGAAATAAATGCGGTTGACAGGTTTTAGTGTTTTTTTTTTATTGGATAGGAAGGCAAACGAGCAAGCGTCTAACCTGATGGAAAGTAAGAAACCGGACAGTGTTTATTAATGGAGTCAGGCGTTACTTTGCGGAAATCCATCAATATGTGGACAGTCAAAAGTTTTACATAGCTAAGATCCGCGACAAGCAAAACAATAACAGAAAATTAATAATGTGTGTTTTTTGAGCTGGATGAAGTGGGTTTATTTGGAACTTAAACCAAAAACTTACCGAAAATCGGCCACCAATTCTCCACCCACCAACCACTACACACAACACCAAACACATTATCACTTTTTCATCTTGTAAACGACACGTGTTTCGCCCCAACACGAGGCATCTTCAGGTATAGTAGACTCTACGGAAGACAACCGAAAATGTCTGTGTTTCTTACATTCCAGCGGATTAGATAGACATCTGCGGAGCCATATGTATTGCGGAAGCGTTGTCGGCATAAAATAAGTGTATAGGCTTGTTATTTGAAGGTTCTAATGTCGTATCGGTTCGGAAACACTGCTAGACGTAGCTAATTCTGTAAGGTAATGTGCGTGAAAAGAAGTTTCTAGAACTATGATACTTTTCGTTGTGGTAAGTTTACTGGTAGTAGAATTGAGCGGCCAAAAGGCAGAAAAAAAACAATTCCTCGGACCACGCCTCTTGGTAAAATTCGTAAGGTAATAAATAATGTAAAGTTAATGAGAAATAAAATGTCTCTTCACAAAGCCAAGAAATTTAGCCCATAGTTATTTAAATATTGATAACAGATTTTCGTCCACCTTTTCTATGACATTATGTTGTTTAAAATAAAACGTGCTGATTGTTTCAGAAAATAAAAAGAAATATGGCGAATTATGAGTTAAAATATATACGTGGGTGACGTAGAATAAAAAATAAAAGTGTTTAAAATAAGAAAACCTTTAATCACCGTAGACGATCCTATCCCACATACATACAAATGTATATTTTAAATTAATTTGCATGTATAAATAAAAATGTGTGCCAGCCCTGAAATAGGGCTGTCAGTTTCGTGTGTGTGGACATTTGACCCAATTCTAAACGCGCGTTGAACAACGATATGGCCTAATTCACAGTAACAGGGCGTTAGCAAGTCACTTAATTTGAATGTATGCATAACGTGACGTTTATCAAGCCAATCGCAATTTACACGCTATATTCCGCCAGTATAAAAATAGCATGGCATAAGAAGGCAAACGAGCAGGCGTGTCGCCTGATGGAAAGCAATCAACGCCGCCCGTAGACTTCCGCAGTGCCACAGGCAGTGCGCAAGTGTTGCCGACCTTTAAAGAAAGTATCATTATAGGTGGGGGAGTGGGTAGGTGGAGAGGAGGGGAAGAAGAGAGGGGGGATGGGGAAGTAGGGGTTGGACCTCTGGAACTCAGCCGCTCATCGTATGAAGCGCGGTAGCGAAGGTACCACTCAGACGCCAGTTTTCTGCGGGAGTGTGGTACTTCCCCGGGCTAGCCGGCCCTTTCCTGCTACAGACAAATATTATGCCATTCTTGACAAATTATTCTTGTGAAGCGTGGCTATACAACTAGAGAGCATTGTTTATGCTACGAAAAGCTTTTCTATCTTCTGCTGGGCATTCGAGATAAGCACACAAGCAATCACTACAACTGATCACCTGATTAAAAACAATCACAGTCGCTAATGAACTTTTGCGGTACTAAAAGTATTATATTGCCTATTTGGGTATGAATAATTGGAGGGGAAGAATGAAGTAATGGGCGGGGAGAAAAGAAAAAGAATGGGAAAGGAAAGGAATGAATATGAATGTGGTGAAAATTCTCTAATAACGAGTATGTTGAATGGAAATCAGTATTTTGTTGTACCTGTAAAATTTACTTATATGTACTTAATAATTCTGATAATTAGTCCGACAGTATGTATTTTTTCATAATTTTATTTAATTAATATTCATCCCCACCATCTGGATGAGTGGCGATCTACTACGGTGCATTTCTCTCATAACTTCTTTCCACGCACCGCCATTCTGTGGAACCAGCTACCCTCGGCGGTCTCTCCGAACCGTTACGACATTGGAACCTTCAAAAAAGAAGCCTATACATACCTAAAAGGCCAGCAACGCTTCCGCGACTCCTGCGGTGACGCGGTTGTCTATGGGCGGCGTTGATTTCTTTCTATCAAGCGACACGCTTGCTCGTTTGCCTTCCTATCTCATAAAAAAAATATTATCATTATCAAAAGACTTTCGGTTTTATTTTAATTTGACATATGAGTTTCTTAGTATTATTGGTGTCAGATAAATATAACATACTGTCAAGTGTCCCTTACCTGCGTGTGGGTCGAGAAGATTTATATTATAACTTTTTCTTGCTACTATAGATTCACCAGCACACTCATTTATTACACGGTTATGAATGATGTATTTCCTTATATATGTATGTGGATGTCTTTTTTTGGAGACGCTAACATATGGACGGGATATAAACGGGACAATTGATAATACGTTATTAATTTAGTGATGACTTAATAAGCTCAGTGGAGAAACTACCGCTTTCTGAGTCAATGGTCACGGGTTGATAATAATAATAATAATAATAATTCTTTATTTGTATAATGTGAGGTTATAACAAGATTATCCATTAGTATACATATATACTAAATATGACCACAGATATTTGGATTTGAATGTCGCGCCAATTCGCCTTGGACAAGCGTTGTGGTTTATTGTCTGTTTCTCCAGAAATGGGAAGGCCTTTGTTCAATACTGGGACATATATTTCTCACTCTCCGTTCGATCCTTCCTGTCTGAAGATCGCGATCACAAAACTTTATCCAGTGGTTCGATTTCATGACAAATTTGCTGTTTTCGTCATGTGTTTGTCTGTCATGGTTATTTCCTTGGGTATTTAGGGCAGTGGTTTCCCGTTGCTTTCTGCACCAGAAATTTTTTTCGAGTTATTTAGACCCCGAGGCTCGCTGAAGCCCCTTCCCACCGGACTCCTGGTCGGGTGTATAGTCATACCGCCATCGCTCGGTGGGGTGTGTTCAATTTCTTGTTTAGTTTGTACAAGCGATGGACGACCGATTGGCTCAGTGGCGGGGCCCTTCGACCACGGAGTCAATGATCGCGGGTTCGATTCCCGCAGGTTTTTTAGTTTAAAAATTAAAAAATAAATAATACTCATCACGCTGAAAATCGTTTGAATTTCATAATAACCTTATGTAGTAGGTCGGGGCAAAAGTATTTTCGTATTGTTCATACAAAGGAAAATATTTTTTTTAGGTATAATTTTTTATTTATTTATAATATGTATGTGCCGTTTTGATCGATGACTTGTTGCCATATTATGGGTAGTGCCATGATTCCACTCCTGTAGAAATTTTGAGATTTTTGATTTAAAAAATCTGACTGGTAGTGTTCACAGTGTTCTTTTGAGGTTAGCTTTATGCTTATTAAAGAGTTCTGCAAAGATCGAAACAGGTGAAAATCTGATGGAGCAAGGTCAGGACTATACGGAGGATGCATCAACACATCCCAGCCAATCTCTCTCAATTTTTGCTGCGTGGCTATAGATGAGTGCGGTCTGGCGTTGTGATGGTTTCTCTCAGTGAGATCATGTGGTACCCAAATGTCAAGTTTTTTCGTGTACCCAGACTTTCCTAAATGATGTAAAACTGTTTTATGATCAACATGCAGTTCTTCAGCAATGTCGTAGCTACTAATATGTCGATCTTGCTAAACTTTCTCAAAGATGGCACTGATTTTATCTGTGACAGGGAGTCCAGAGCTCACCTCATCTTTCACACTAAAATTTCCAGACTTGAGACGCTTGAATCACATTTATGCTACTCTTATTGATACCGTATTAGGTCCGTTAACTGCACAAATTTGCCAAAGGAATAGACAAAGAACTCATAGGATTAAAGTCAAAGCAAATCAACATATTATACATAAATCCTACAGCTGAGCACTCCATGTGTCCCAATGCGGCCGTTTCGTGCTGGTAATAGAAATGTCAGGGTACACACGTGCTCACGTCAAGGGATACATGGCTGCAGTGTTACATTGCACGAAATCAGAGAGAGTGTAAATTGTTTATACATTTGACACTACAAAAGCACCTGGGATTTGGTGTGAGGATTATATTTAGATATATTTTTTTATTTATTTAGGTAAATGAACAATGCCAGAATACAATACTAACCGTTATACCGTGCACAAGTTAGTTTGATCTTTTTGACAGATGTAAATTTTTCTGATCGATATAACTTTGCAATGACGAACATATTATTTTCTTAATTTAATCATTTTAAAAATTGTAAAAATATTAAAAAAATACAGATTCAAGCGTTATCCGAAAATTTTAAGACTTTTTATTGCTTTGAAATAAAATTTAAATAGGAACACTGAAAATAATAGACGCTTGTACAATGTTACATCGTACAATTTTTAAAATCATTAAATTAAGAAAATAATATGTTCGTCATTGCAAAGTTATGTCGATCAGAAAAATTTACATCTGTCAAAAAGATCAAGCTAAATTGTACAGGGTATAGAGGTTGAAGCAGCTTTCGAACTAAAATTGCCCAGAGCGCGACAGCGCTCGCATAATCATTTGCTGTTTAGCGCGCGGGAGGGGAGGTCGCTTGCACGCATAGCTGATTTTGAATGATATTGATAATAGGTACGATAACAATTATTTTGCTGATACGATGATGTTTGAAATGAGCATCACAAGGAGGCCAGCTATTTGTGACTTGGTTAAATGACATCAAAAACAAAAGATGGCATTTCTAAGTATATATAATATAATAATAATAAAACAATGGAACTAAAAGGGTTAAACTAATAACAATAAACTGGCCCACATGGATGTAAATTATCTCACTGTTACATCCAGTTATTATTTTCTATATTGTCTGTAGACACAAGTAAACAATAGTAATAATTATAAAATGAGTGCTCCAGAACTGCTGCACCTCGCGAAGGAGGAGAAGAGTTGAGCTGAATTGGCCGCCAACCTTCGCAAGTCGGAGAGATACTCTTAGAAAAAGAAGAAGATAAAATGATAATAAAATAAATGATCTACGGACCAAGCGAATCGACTTCTCGCAATTTTTTCGAGTTTTCTGAAAACTGATAAATACTCCAAGACCTAATTTTGTAAATAACTTGACTTTTTAGTTGCAATTTCTTGTTTAGTTTGTAGAAGCAATGGACTCTAATATCTCCTTACTTTGTTCTAATCTCTTTCACGCCCTATGGCTGCTCTCGGTGATTCTCTTGCTGCCAGGTTTTTGTGTATGCCCGGTATATAGCATTAATAATATATTCTGAATCTTGAATTGTTCTATTCAGCTTGTTACGTTAAGTTCTAATAAAATGTTGGCTTCTAATAAAAAGTCACATTACACGTATTTATTTCATATTATTCCATTTATAGGCCTTCATCGAACTGTATTGTACAATACGCCATTACAAGTAATCAAAATAGCGGGTAATAAATAATAAACGATTATAAAAAAGAAATAAAAACATAATGTCACTGTTGTAAGTTGGCGGGAAAAGTCCGATTGGTCATTAGAATTGAGTGTTGCTAGTGATAATTTTAAAATCTACTATTTTAATTAAATAAATTAATTAATAAGATTAATTTTAGGGAACCAAAATACAAAGTTAGGGCCATATACTACAACTATAAAATGTATGAAAATTAGAAAAAGTGGAAATAAGATATCATAACAAATTCGGTTTCGACTTCAAGGAATATATGAATACTTCGAAATGTATATATGTACATATATTATACAAATTTTTACAACTTGCCATTTCCAAAAACAGAATGGGCCCATGAAAGTTTACTGTCGTATATCAAGCCTTTTTATTAGGGTCATTACGAATTCCCAGACTTCTATTTCAAGTTTTATGAGTTAACTTTAGACTTTACTACCTTCAAGTTATAGGAAAGGAAGTGTTTTAAAGAAAGCCGTAACGATCATTCAAATGTTATTTATATTGCAACACTGAAAGTGAGGTTGCTTTTGTTTGAATAGTTTTATAGTTAGTTTTATAGTGGTCGGGCGATGTTTGTATGAATTGGCTCGCAAAAACGGGGAAGTCCCACATATTTACAGAATAGCGGCGTAGTTTTATACTGTGTTACCCCGTATTGTACGGTGAGTGCAGAGATTTCGAGGCCCAACTCTTTTCCCCTTCCTTTATTGACTCCCCTTTCCTTTCCGTAGCTTTCTTCTTCTCTTCTCTCACCCAATTCACACCCTTACTTTAAGCTAGACAACGCATCTGTAGTGCGCTTAACACTGCAAATGATGGTGGTGGTTATTTAAAATCTAAAAATGAGTCTGCTTGTTTAAAGAAGGAGAATCAAACGTACTTTACTAAGATCCGCTAACACAAATCAGTAAAGTAATATTATGTGTTTGCAAAAAAGTGTATAAAGGCCGGCAACGCTTCCGCATTGCCTATGGCGCTGCGAATATCTATCTATAGGTAACGTTGATTGCTTTCCATCGCCTGCTCGTTTGCCATTATACCCATAAAAAATGTTTGGAAACACATGATAGATCGTTCCACAGTTGCACCTTTTGAGGCAGAAAATCGTATGGACCACCAACTATCCGGATAATGGGATTGGAACTTCTTTTTAAAACGGATACTCCAATGGTAGAACAGTTAATACGTGGATGTGGATGGAAAGGTCGGTAGGTGAATACCAAGGAAAACATCCTTTGACTAAATTGCCTTTCCTGCCTTCCGGCCTTTCCTAAAAAAGTTTTTAGGAAAGGCCAGATCAAGAGTACTATAGCGACACGGGATCTTTAGGCGGCTTCTTCTAATAAAATTCTTCAAAATGATATTATTTTCTTCTTGCGTTACATTGTACATTTATATCTTATTCATATTATAATCACACTTTCCCTGTACATTTTATTTATATCTCAATTTTTATTCATATATTTATATATGATATATATTTCAATTTTTGTGCCGTACGGGTGACATGTCTATCCAAAAGACGTCAGACGAACGTTTTGTTTTATAACAATTTATTTCTTTTTCATGTTAAATTTGAATATTACGAATGTAAAAAAAGAGTAATATAATAATAATATATATTTATTGTTCATTGATAAGTTTACAATTTTTGTTTCCCCGTCTGCCGAACTAGGGCGAACCCTGTACTACGGCAGACGGTTCCCTTCTGTGACATATTTATGAGTTACATATATTATTTTCTTGCTATACTTAATATAATTATACAAATTTAAAATTAAAAAAAAAACTATTAAGTTATACAAACCAAAAAGATTTTTTTTGTGCATGTGTCTGTGTCTGAATTTATTTTATTTTGTGCTACTAATAGAAAAGGTTTTGATGTATTAGTGATACATTTATTAATGTATCACTACAGTACCCTTAACCGGCGAGCTTGCATAAAGAGAGTGATGAGTGTTAAGGAAGCAAGGAAAGTATGCCGAGATCGTAGCAAATGGAGATGCGGTAAACAGGCGTGATTATATGTATGTATGCGAATAAATTACGAGAGTAAATACATTTGACGACCGATTGGCTTGGTGGCGGGGCCCTCCGCCCACGGAGTCAATGGTCGTGGGTTCGATTCCCGCATCGGAATAAATATATATAAATGGATTTATAAATATTTATTCTGAGTCTGGTAACCCAATCCGTATTTCCGTTCCTGCGCTTTTCTTTCTTTTCTATCCTCTCCCTTCCTCTTCGCCAATCCACGGTACGCCGTGCCAAAAGATGCGTGGCTAAGGGCGAGCTTAGTTGCAAGCGTGCTGACCGTCCCGGGATCGGGCTCGCCCGGGTACTATGGTGCCTTACCTCAGCATGCAGGGCTCTGCTGGGGCTGACCTCCATCCTCCCTTGCAGCTCGTGGGATTCAATAAGACGAATTTAATATACCTAATTTGTTGAAAAATGACGGCTTCCTGGTTCGTCACCCATTACGTTCTGATTCTCACGAGGGCGAGAAGCGACCAATGGAGAGCTGTTTCGCTGCGATGAATGGTAGCGGATGAAGCTCTGTGGTCTCTGCCAACCCCTGCGGGGGATAGACGTGAATATATAAATATATATATATATATACATACATACATAAACATATATATATATATATATATATATATATATATGTATATATATATATATATATATATAAAAAATACATTTGATAAAGGTGAGGTGTAGAATTTCGTTAATAAACACCAAATGTTGTTCCAAACAAATTTGCGTCCTTATTTTTCTGCGCATTGCGTAATTCCAATCGGGACGTTGGCTGACTCATAATGAGGTCCGTTACTATATACAAATTGAATTGTCAGCGACACGACTTGCCTCTCTGACCCTTATAGGCGTTTTATTTAATACTTTCTCCCTTTTAAGATTATTTTTGCGATCTACTTCAGCTAAAGGTTAAACCTCGGTTGAAATCCTGACGTTTTTACGGACTGTAACTGTTCAGTCGAAATTCAATCATTTTGTATATTTATTTTACGATCTTGACGACTCGTTGGTGAAACTAGCGCTTTGGGAATTTGTGTTCGTAGTTGTATTCCCACATTTATTACAGCTTGAAGTTGATATCGTAGTGGATTAATGTCTATTCTTGTAAAAATTGTGAGGTGAAGTGCCTAGTAGTTGAACATAATTACATCATTAACATCAACAGCCTGCGGCAGTCCACTACTGGATATAGGCGGCCCCAAGAAACGCTACAGAGTCTGATTTTAGCTTCACGCATCCAGTCTCTGCCAGCTGCCCTGCACAGATTGTCGCATCATCTAGCCGAGGTACGTCCCACACTACGTTTGCCAAGACGCGGTTTCCACCCTAGCGCTCGTCTGCTTCAGCAGTTGTAGGATCTCCTACAAACAGGACCAGCCTATTGCCACTTCAGTTTACTAATTCTAAAGAGTATATCGGCGACGATGACGACCAATTGGCTCAGTGGCGGGGCCCTCCGCCCGCGGAGTCAATGGTCGCGGGTTTGATCCCCGCATCGGAATAAATATATGTATATGTATAAATATATGAGTCTGGTAACCCCGCCAATCCGCATTGGACAAACGTGGTGGGTTAACGTCCGTTCCTCCAGAAATGGAGAGGCCCGTGCTCAGCAGTGGGACATATATGGGCTGATAAAAAAAAAATGTTGGTGACTTTGGTTCTCTGGCGAAATTATATAAGTTCCGACAAAAATTTACTTTATCATATTACTCGATTCATACCACGCTAATATTTTAATTATACAGTGGGTAATATTTTGAAAATACAATGGTAATATTTTCTAAATTCTTTTGAGTCGTTTCTTTCTTTTTCTTGTATCGACAAAGAGATATGTAGTTTCTGCGTCAACACGAGTAGAACCTTACATAAAAGAAAATATGCAGAAATGTTCCGTTATGCGGCAGCACAAACATCTCAAGTAGAGATTATCTTTGAAATAGTAGTAATTTTACTGCACAAAAAGATTTCTCCGATTTTAATCCGTGTGTGGTGTTTTATATTTTCGTATTTATATTTCTGTATTCAGTGTCGCTATTTACTCACTAGCATTGTGATTAAGTATTGTTTCATCATCATCACCATCACCCTTCGGCAGTATACTGCTGGAAATAGGATCTTAAACACACACAAAACACTCCACATAGCCCAATTTTCATCCATCTAGTATCTGCCCCATCTAGTATACCATTATTATATATATATCTTATTTATATATTATATATATTTAGTATACCATTATATTTATATATTATTATTATATAGTCCCACCCGTCTACTATAGCCATTCTACGTCTATTATTTTTTCATTTGGACCGGATCGTCCTATACTACGAGTAAAATTCTTTTATGGGATAGGAAGACACACGAGCAGGCATGTCACCCGATGAAAAGCAATTCACTCCACCCATGGACATCCGCAGTGTCATAGACAATGAAGAAGCAGGCAGAAGCGTTGCCAGCCTTCGAGAAATGGCTTGACGCTTGAAGGTTTCAATGTCGTATCGGTTCGGAATCTTCCGGAAAAACGCATCGCATTGGATTGCCAATTATCTAGATAGTGGAGATGAAACGTTTTAATACAGAAACACGGTTTTCCACTTACCTACTTCAGCGGTTGCAATCTTAGTGTAAGCCGTTGTATTGGCATCACTTGAGGAACTGCTCTCGTTCCCTTCTTTGCTATACATATGTGTATTCCATCGTTTTAAAGCCTCAATGTATTACTCCCATCTTGAGTTGTAAGTCTTTTGTCGAGATCGTAAAGACATTAGGGTCAAGAACTCACAAACTAATAGGGTCAAGAATTCACACATAAAACGCTGGAGATAATTTGGGTATATATAATGAATAAGATGGCTCATCCGAGGCTTATACAGGGTAAATAAAACAGATCATATTTGTGGTCAGTCTATATTTACTTACTTTGGCAAACTGTTCTAATCATATTAGCTATAGCATATATGAACACTTTAAGTATATAACATTCTTATATATCGTTTTTATAATTAAATAAAATAATAATAAAACAAATAAAATAATTTAAAACATATAATCTAAGTTTTAGAATTATCATTTGCTCAGCTTGTAAGGATCTGCTTTCCGATCTGAGGTCATGAGTACGTATGTTTCATTGGACTATTGATGTGAACTATTTCCTAGCACAAGCATTATTAAAAATTTTTAGAAAAAAAACATATCCAAGTAATATTTCATATAATATTACAATCTTATGGTCTACATTTGTCACCTATACAATGATATGTTAATAGATCTTACAATGAACACATTAAATAATCTATATATATAAAAATGAAGAGCTATTTTGTTAGTCTCGCTAAAATTTAAAAACGGTTTGAATATTATTTTTTATTTTGATCGCTTTAATTCAGGGAAGGTTCACGAAAAAAAATACAAAACATAAAATATCAGCTTAAAAATGAAACATTTTTTCTCTTTTACTTCAAATTACTTTCAATAGATGGCGTTCGTGACGGCTTTATCGTCTAACGGACTTGTTGTTATACAACGTTTCTTTTGTGCGATTTTGAAAATTATTGCATACCTAAGCACTAACATACCAGGAGAAGATAAATACAGGGGAAAATAAATTGTAGGTGAAACGAAGTTCATGGGTCATCTAGTTTCAATATATTGAAAATACATATTATATCAACTAAACGCTCCCGGCCATCTTTGGTAACTAGTGAATCAGATGTAAAATTGAAATTCTTTTTTGTATAGTACACTGGAGAAGTAGTCCTTATTACTTCATATTGCCAGTCTGTACGCAAAAAATTCTATCTAGTCTATATAGTCTAGACGATATTGTTATGTTTATACAATATATTTTTTTTTCTACGACTGTATCTTGTTCTTTTCATTTTTAAATAATAATAATCATTTATTAAATATAATACAAAATCTAAATGTGGACTGTCAGAATTTTTACTCAGTTAAGTTCACTATTTTACTAGTGGTAGAGTCACGCTGCAGACGAATACTTTGTTAGGTATGGCATAATATTTGTCCGTAGCATGAATGGGCCGGCTCGCCCGGGGCAGTACCATACTCCCGCAGAAAACCGGCGTTTAAGTTGTAGCTGAGCTACCGCGCTTCGTACGGTGAGCGGTTGTGCTCTGGAGGCCCAATCCCCTTCCCCTCTTTCTTCCCCTTTCCATAATGACACTTTCCTTATAGATCAGCAACGCTTCTGCACTGCCTATGGCGCTGCGGATGTCTATCGGCGGCGTTGATTGCTTTCCATCAGGCGTCACGCATGTTCATTTGCCTTTCTATCCCATAAAAAATAAGAGTTATCTACTGGAAGAAGTTGATTTACGGGGAACGTAAACTAAATCTTACCAAAAAAAGGCCGTCAGTCTCACTTTTCCACATTGCACACGACACGTGTTTTGCCTCAACACAAGACATATTCAGGTATAGTAGACTCTACAGAAGATAACTGTGCAGGGTCTTAATGGTTGTCCTCAAATAGAAAACACCCATTATAATTTTTCTGTTTTTGTTTCCTTAAGCGGATCTTAGTTAAGTAAAAGTTCTGACTATCTACATACCAATGGATTTAAGTAAAGAAACGCCTGACTACATTAATCAAAAATCTAAATGAAATAATATGTCAGTCCACTTACACTTAGAAATCTTACCTAGCAAATTGTTTTAATTTATGTATTATATAATATAAAGTATAAAATTTTGGATTGATATGACATTTTAGCACATCTAAAAGCCAGTGTTCGTCTTATCTTCTAATTAATCTTTATACAGTGAAGTATGCTATTCCCTACGGTATTAAACTTATAAATTAATATTTTTTAACAAACATATATATTAACTCAAATACATTTTATTTGTTATGAATAAAGTTTTCGACCTTACCTGAGGTTTTTTGAACCTAACACTATTAATCTATCTTGCTGTCTTGATGCGTTTTCCATAATTAGGGTCCCAAGATTGAGGTACAGCCTACATGGTCGTTATTCTCAATCCGAAAGTTGTGGGCTTGCGAGTCTTTTCAGTAAAGCAAAAAAAAAAGTTGTATAGCCTATGCATGATCTAAGGATCATTGTTTTTAAAGAGCAGTAAATTCAGTTGAATATGTCGAGAGTGGTACTCGTGAATGTTTTCCTGGTGCTGTACCACCAATGGTTTGACTTGGTAAAGACCAACTTGAACTTTCTGAAGATGTTACCTTTGGATCTAAATTATCGAATGTTGGCTTTAATAAACATGTCTTACTACGTCTGGGTAAAGTTGCTCCGTCTCCTAATAAATCTGGGTACTTATCACTTGGTCCCGATACTAGTACGGAAATAAAAATGTTTGCATATGGAGTTGGTATTGCGAATTCTGCAGGTGGAGGTGGAAATACTTCAGAGGCACTTTCAATAGAGATTTGGAGTGGCTCTAGGCGTTGTTGACTATCGACACTCTCCAAAGAAAGTGATCTATCTAACATTTCAAATCCATAAGATGATCCCATTTCAATACTTGTTCTATCACAACTCACCGCCAGAGAAGTGTCAAGTAGTTTTCTTTCTTGATCTGTGAAGCTTCTACTTGGTGGCAAATGACGTTTTCTTATTTTCCAACACATGTACGCAGCCAAACATCCTAAACTTGCCATTCCTAACATAGACCCAACAACTATAATAAACGCGGAATAATTTGGTGCTACGCGAGTAGTTTCCGTGCGTGCTTTAGGTAGAAATACCGTCAAATATGAATTAGATTCTCCCACATCACTTTTTGCATTACATTTCCATTCACCTGATAATTCATTTGTTATATTATTTATAGTTATATTTACCCACTGAGAGCTTTTGTTTAGAGCGTCATTGGTGTAATCATCATAATGCTCAACTTGATACTTATGGATAGAAATTTCACTATTTTTAAATGTAAAGTTACTGATTTTTATATGCTGAAAAAACCATTGTGTTGTAGGTTTGGGGTCTCCATTTACAAAGCATCCAAATTTTATTGTAGCACCTATCTCCGTTCTTATCACTGTGGGGGATGAAAGAGCTAATGGTGGACAGATCATGTCCTGTGATTTCACATCATGCCATGATAGCTGAGCATGTGCTGGTCCAGCACATATGACTTCGTCATTTCCAAGATTAGCGTTCAGAAACCATTCATGAAATTCACGTAATCTACAATCACAATGCCACGGATTATCGGACAATACTAATGTCTTTAAATACATTAAATTAAAAGTATTTGGATGCAGGGATGATAGGAGATTTTGGTCCACATATACAGTCTCTAAGGATTTTAAATTAATAAATGCAAGAGGATGGATATATTTGAGTTGGCATCTTGACAGTTCTAATTTCTTTAAATGCTGTAGTGGTGGGAATTGCATTGCTACTAAATTGTTTAAAGGATTATCATTAAGAATTAAAACTCTTAAGCGGTCGTTGCCACTAAATGTGTCAGGCAATAAATGATTTAGATGATTTTGCGAAAGATCTAGTTCTATAAGTATTTTAAGTTCCCTGAATGCATATCGATGGATCGTTTGTAACATAGTCGAACTTAAATTTAAGCGTTGCAGATTTAACAAATCTATTTTCGCAAAAGCGTCCATGCTTAATTCCTTCAATGGATTTTCATGCATGTCGAGTATTTGAATTTCCGAGGCTAGGCGAGGTACATATGTCAGAGATGCCGACGTACATGACGCTGTTTTCTTTCCGGATGACCACTTGCAGTGACAATTGACAATATGGGCGCAATTTAACCAGTCGCTTCCACATTGATCGACGAAAATGAATAGCAACCAAAATATGGCATATTGTTCTCGAAATTCCATTTCATATCAAAAGCCTTTGGATTCATTTACCTGAAACAAAAAAGTTTAAGATAATTGATGGAGTTAGGGATTACTTTGCGGAAATCCGTTACAACAATGGACAGTCAAACTTACTTTGCTAAGATCCGCGAACACAAATCAGAAAAATAATATTGTGTGTTTGCGAAGAAGCGTATTTACACGGTGGTTTTTCGTATTGCACCTGAGGGTGTCTCGTGTCGTGGCGAAAAGTGTTGTGTTTTTAGTAAAAAATGATAGTGTGTGTTTTACGTTGTCAAAGTCGTTGAGCATAGTGAAGTGCTGGTGGTATTGCTGTAGGCCGTTTCTCAGTAAGAATTGGACTTGTGATTTCCTATATATATCTTGGCATACAATAATATTACTTCTTTGATTTCTGTTCGCGGATCTAATCAAAGTAAGTTTGACTGTTTTAAAAGTTACATTTGTCACGACCTAATTGGGTATATGTATATATATATATATATATATATATATATATATATATATATATATATATATATATATATATATATATATATATATATATATATATATATATACATATATACATATACATATATATATATATATATATATATATATATATATATATATATATATATATATATATATATATATGGCCTTACAGATATTCCGAGTCTGGTAACCTCGCCAATCCGCATTGGACAAGGGTGGTGGTAAACTTTTGTTCCTCCAGAAATGGGGAGGTCCGTGCTCTGTAGAGGGACATATATGGGGTGTAAAAAAAAGAAGTAGTGTCCACCAAAGTGCTTACGTGTTTTCGAATTCAAACGAGCCGTCGAATTTACTATACGATTTTTTTTAGTACTGAAATAAACAAAAGGAATTAAGGTTTTTTGTTAAACCGGAGCAATCGTTGAGCGTGCAGATTACTGGATGATAAGCAACCACTGCCGCCCATGAATTTCACTGCGGATGCATTGCGTACCTTAAGGTAAGAGTGTAAGTAATAAAAAGGGGAGAAGGAAGAAATGAAAAGTGAAGAACGTAATAATGTGAGAGAAGAACAAAATAAATGGAAAGAGATAAGCTGTAAAGATAGAAAAACAACTTTAACGTTTTAAAATCTTTACGGCTGTCTTTCGTAGTCTTTTACACCTGAGGATACCTCGTCAAGGTGCAACGTGTTGTGTTTGTGGTGAAAAGTGGAATTGTTTGTTTGACGTTGTCAACGTTAGTTGCTTATCTAGGACACCATTTTAGGCATCCTAGATCCTCCTCTGCAACTTATAGTGATGGGAAAAGTTGCCGGAAAACGGAAAGTTCATCGAAAAAAATGCCGTAGCTGAGGGAGGACTGGGATAGCGAGTGCTGCCCAACTTTTTAGCCTCGCTAGAGACAGAGAAAAGTATTCACTGACTGTCGACCTTCGCTAGTTGGAGAGGCATACTAAAAAGAAGAAGAACGTGTGACAGTGGAGAGACAATTCTTGATAAGTAATTCTCTATACTCTACTAGGAAAATACACAATGCTATTTTTCTGTTTAGTGTTCGCGGATCTTCGCAAAGTAAGTTTGACTGTCCATCTTTATAATGGATTTCCACAAAGCAACGCCTGATTCCATCGATTATCTATAAGTTAACATTGTTTTTCCGGAAGTCTCAGCTCTTTAACAATATAGACGAGAATAGCCCGATACTATGAAATTCCGTATATTGTTCGAATGCTTTCACCATAACAGTATTATTTGCTATTAAAATTGTCACTCGAAATAAACCTCGCTATATAGTGCACCATAAAAGAAATCCAGAATAATGGGTATCCATTAACCTAAAAACTATCTTTGCCGCTGAATTACTAATACAGTAGAGTATGGGCTATAACTTATCGGCGCTTTCCACTTCAAAAACTGGGACGTCAACAACGCTAAGAGTTTCGTTCCACTTTCATGTCATTAACGTCGTGATCAGACGTGACAGAATGTGACGGAGACACGTGTTCACACCTATCCACTTGTGTCCTATCCACTTTATCCTCTTCTTGCGTTTCCATTTCGAATTGCGGCATCTCAATAGCTCTCCGTATACATCCACGGGATTTGTACGTTTCTACACATTTATAGAAATAGAAAGATTTATTCATGACACTTTTTTTTGTAGTAATATATTGCTAAAATTAAAACCTAATTAATATTATATTGTACAAGTCAACAAAAAGAAAATAATTAAAATCTATAGTGTCACAATTTTTTTTTATGGGATACGGAGGCAAACGAGCTGGCGTGTCACCTGATGGAAAACAATCAACGCCGCCCACAGACTTCCGCAGCGCCGTAGGCAGTGCGGAAGCATTGCCGACCTTTAAGGAAAGTGTCATTATGGGAGTGGGAATGAGAGGGGGAGGGTCAGAGGGAGGGTGGGTGTTGGGCTTCCGGAACTCGGCCGCTCACCGTACGAAGCGCGGTAGATAAGCTACCACTCAGACGCCGGTTTTCTGCGGGAGTGTGCACTTCCCCGGGCAAGCCGGCCCATTCATGTTACAGACAAATATTATGATGCCATTCTTGACAAAGTATTCGTCCGCAGCGTGACTCTACCACAAATAATGGTTCTTGCTCAGCGTGAGCCAGGCGCTATTTTTGAGCACCTGCCGCTGGTTTTCAGCAAGAGTCAACGTGGTCAGATCACGTGGTTTACTTATATGGACTTACGAGTACTGACAATTAGGTCGACGAAATTACAATGTAACAGACAGAGCAATTAATATAAATGACATTATTACATACCGTCTGTTGACATTCGGTATATGTCCAGCATTGTAAACTAAAGCCAAAGCTGACCTCTGCGATGCATTGTACACGACAATAGAGACTGGTAATGGAGTAATAAGACTGTGCCTGTCAGGTGACATGGAGCCAGGCACTTTGTCAATTTAAGGGCTTCGACCGCCCATTGGAGTTGGCAATGTTGTCCCGAGAACAAAAGGCAGAGTTAGATAGATGTACTATCAGTTCTTATTTATCGCAGTTTATCGTGCAAATATAAAAAAATCTAGGGTCAGTTAAAAGTTTATTACAAATAATAGTCATCAACTATCAGTTATCTATAATGTGGACAGTCAAAAGTCTTACTTAGCTAAGATCCGCGACAAGCAAAACAATAACAGAAAACTAATAATGTGTGTTTTTTGTGCTAGATGGAGCGGATTTATTTGGAACTTAAACCAAAAACTTACCGAAAATCGGCCATCAACTCTCCACCCACCAACCACTATACAAACACTAAACACTCACCACCACTTTTCCACCTTTTAACCACCTTATAAATCCACTTCATCCAGCAGGAAAACACACATTATTAAATTTCTGTTATTTTTTGCTTGTCACGGATTTTAGCTAAGTAAAACTTTTGACTGTCCACATAGTGATGGATTTCCACAAAGTAACGCCTGACTCCATTAATAAAACTATTTTTTTGTATCATAAATAGTAATGTACTTATTGTTGTCACTAGTCAATTCAGTATCATATGGATTGATCATAATATTTAATTAAAGTTCATTTATAGAGTGAAAATTCTTTTTCATCACATCAACTACTCGATTTTATTATTTAATATATTATTTTTCTATTTTTGTATCTTACCTAAGTAAAAATTCTGGATGTCTACATATTAATGGATTTTTGCGAAGTAACGCCATACTCCATTAACCAATCCATATGATACTGAATTGACAAGTGACTATGATGTGATCCATATCCTAACACAAATATTATTAGCTAAGTTGGAATGGTTAATAAGAATTTTTGTAAGGGGCCATCCATTTATTACGTCACTGGAATTTCATAATTTTGGAACCTATTGTCTCACGTAGAGTTGAAGTTTATAATTTAAGCATTTTAAATATTTTTTTCTTGTGTTTCCACGAAACTTATAAGAAATATAATATAAGAGATATAAAATAAAAAAGAATAACAATAATTTTGTGGTCTATCGGCTGTCAAAGATATCACGGAGCGATCGCTTTAATTGATGCATTTTGATATTGAAAATTTACTTTACTTCTTCTATTCTATTATATTTTTTTCTTTCGTATTAAATTGTCTTTCGACGCACCGTCGCAATTTGATATAAATAGGTAAAATGATCGAAAGTTCTAGTATTCCCAAAATTCGAAAATGTTCCAGCAATATGTAGTCTTTTCTAGACATCATCTTATCTCTTTTCCGCACGCAACTATTTTCTGTTGACTGTTCTTGTCTCGCATTCACGGACGTCTTGTCAATTTATTTTTAAAAGTTGTAATGGCTTGCACTGCCATTATTTTGAAAAAAAAAAATTATTTTGAGGTTTTGATCGCTTCATAAGTAAAAAATGATTTTTTCATATATGTTACGCAACAGTATTGGTAATTTTTTTTTATTTTTATATATTCATGCCATACCCCCCGCAGGGGTTGGCAGAGACCACAGAGCTCCATCCGCTGCCATTCATCGCAGCGAAACGGCTTGTCATTGGTCGCTTTTCGCCTTCGTGAGAATCAGGACGTGACGGGTGGCGAAACGCGTCACCGTCATTTTTGGATAAATTAGGTATATTAAATTCGTCTTAGTGAATCCCACGAGCCGCAAGGGAGGTTGGAAGGTCAGCCTCAGCAGAGCCCTGCATGCTGAGGTAAGGCACTATAGTACCTTGGGGAGCCCGATCCCAGGACGATCGGCACGGTTGCGACTAGGCTCGCCCCTAGGCACGCAGGAAGGGAAAGGATAGAGAAGAAAGGAAGGGGTAGGAAAGGAGATGCGGATTGGGGGGGTTATCAGACTCGGAATAAACATTTATAAATCCATATAAATATTTATTCCGATGCGGGAATCGAACCCGCGACCATTGACTCCGCGGGCGGAGGACCCCGCCACTGAGCCAATTGGTAATTAAATGGTGTTTGAATTACATATAACTTTATTGAATCTATTGAGGACAGTCAATAATTTAAAAAAAAGACTTATATAGCAAATGCAAGAAGAGAGAAAATGTAGGAAAAAAGAAATACAAGTTAATTCTATTGTATATTTGTTGTTACGAAACTCTAGTAAGACAAATAACTCCACTCTGACCTACACAACCCCGACTATTTGTTAGGCCACATCACTCTGATGCTCCCCCGTCACAGAGAGCTCTGGAATCGTGATGCCACTCAAGAGCTCTATGATTAAGAATGATTATAACCATTTGTTACAAATGAATATAATTGGGTGTCCTAAAAGGATTTTATAGAATTAGGTTTTAAGTCGAATATTGAGAGAATATTCTTCTTTCATTTCACATACATGGTTTTAATAACATAGCTCCCGGTTTCACACTGCTAAAGAGACCATGGAGCTTCTTCATGATTTCTTCCATAACTAATTAATAAGTCTTCAAAGTTAACAAGAATTCTTATTATATTGAAAAACGTTGCTAGGTTTCTTAAAAAAAAATATATGTTCCACTTTTGGCAGAACGAACCACACTTGTCCAATGTCCGGATTAGAGGAATACCCAAACTCGGATATTACTAAAACAGTAATACCTCCTGGCCTGGCCTCGGATCTCACCCCTACAGACTTTTTTCTTTGAAGGGTACCTCAAAAGTAAAGTCTGAAAAAACCATACGACCATCGCAGCACTTAAAGAGCCTGCACTCCTCCATAAAAATCAATGAATTTTATTCTTTATTTTATTCCTTTGTAGTTTTTTTGCCACCGGACTATCTGCTAACAATTTGTGGAGAACGTCAAAGGATAAATAAATAATTGAAAAATAATAAAAATGTAATATATAATAATAAAATGTATATAATTAACATAATGTTTTCTCTCACACACACATACACAAACATAACTCACTCAAATACTCATAAATAAACACACATAAACGTTGATAATGTTATCAAATAGATATGGAAGTGCCAAGAAAGCGCTCTCTTACACGAAACTTTATCATGTTACAAAAAAAGAACAAATCAATAAAAACTGAACTACAAAACTATAAATAATCACAATTTTATTATTAATTTAAAAATTATAATAATTTAATTCGCTTATGTATAAATATATGTGATTACGAATATAATGTATATGAATACATTTATATAAATATTTGTTTCATTTAAGGACTATAAATATTATATTTATAAATATTAAAAAAGAAATTGTTAAAATATGAAGTGTTGACAAACAATTTGTTCCAAACGGTGTACTTAAAAGCTACGCAAAAAAATACTCTGAGTGCGGCACGGTGTAGTAGGATAACAAAATGCAACAAACAACAACGTGTATGCTTAATGAGACAACAATTAATGCATTATAAAGATATGGAGGCAGTAATTAATGAACAGCTTCAGCTACTGCTGCAATTATCGTAAATCACAACCGCAGTGCCGCGCAGTACGTGGAGAGTTGGAAACGTGACTTGTTAATTGTAACTCTAAAGTAATTAATTTACATTGTTTTACAAATGCAATTAAACAGAGTCTTCGAGCAAGGATTCGATTGGAATATACAGTTGAACATCGGCCAGTGTGTCCTACCTGTACTCCTTACGGCGCTGAAACGTGGACGCTAACAATCCGTCTTCTTCACAAACTCAGAGTCGCTCAGAGAGTTATGTGCGGCACTGCGGTTGTAAACTCGAAACAGTTGTAGGATATCGATTAGACGATTTGAAATTGACAACATAATTTTTTTTTCCAACTTGACACTTATTGAAGCCAATACTTGAGTATAATGACATCCTTGTATTGAGGTAGCAAACATTACGAATGAAAAATAGAAAGACTATTAAAATAGACAATTATTATGTAAAATAGGTTTCAGGTCTTTCTGTGAAATAATCTGGTTCCCTGACATGACAGCTTACTAGGGTTGATAAAATTGTTGGCTTTGATAATTAATTATATTTTTCACGGGGTATTTAGTAACACGTTGTATAGATAGATTAATAAATAGTTATAATAATTTCTATCATCTCTGCCAATAGTGTGTCACCAGCCGACACCAAATACATTTACTTTAACATCGCGTCTAGAAAAGTTGACACTATTAGCTATAAGATCGCCCTGTGTATTTTTAATGGAAGGCAAACGAGCAGGCGTGACACCTGTTGAAAAGTAATCAACGCCGCCCATAGACATCCACAGTGTCATATGAATTGTAGAATCGTTGCCGGCCCTTAAGAAATGTATAGGCTTATTTTTTGAAGGTTTCAATTTCGTTTCGGTCGGAAGAAGTCGTTCGCTAGGGGAAGAGTATTGGGCCTCCGGAATTCAACCGCTCACCATACAAAGCGCGGTAGCCACTCAGACGCCGGTTTTATGTGGTATTTCCCCGGGCGAGCCGGTTTCTTCATGCTACAGACGAATAATATGCCATTCTTGACAAATTATTCGTCTGCAGCGTGGCTCTACCACTAGTACTACCTATATATGATAAATGAAGTCAGGCGTTACTTTGCGGAAATCCGTCATTAAGATGCAATTTCAATACTTACTTTGCTAGTGCGGATCTTAGCAAAGTCATTCCTCAAAATAAAATGCTTGTACCCTTAATAAAATGTATGCTATATTTTAAAGTATAACAAGTCAATTTTTCGAGTGGAATTAAAACAATATTGTCAAATATCTGGCACATACTGAGCAAGAACCATTTTATGACACTTTATTTTCTTTTTATTCGTTTATTTGTATTTTTAGATTTTAATTTCAAAAGGAAAAAGTATTGAACAGAGTTAAAGAGAAAAGCTCATAAACACATTGAAAATAAAAGAAGTAATATTATTGGAACATTTGGTTCGTTATTACAACTTTAATTTAAACATCATAGAATGCAAAATTGGAGAAAGAAAGAAGTTGAAAGAAAGAGATTATGTTTATTTATGTTCTTTAGTATATTAGTTATTCACAAAGAAATTTCAGAACACTTAAACTGAGCTGTGGTAATAAATATATCTAGAGTTGTTAATAACTTATAATAGGAATTATGTTTATGAGATGTGTATTATAGAGATAATATGCAATAGGTGATCGCAGCAGCTCGTTAATTATATTTTAATTAAAACTAAAAACACATGAGTGTGCAGAATAAACAAGTATTGAACAATTTTACACTATATGCCAAAATGTTTGGACTTATTCAAATATTTGAGCGGTGATCCGCTTTCGAAAAGTGGGATTAGCGGAAGTGTAGAAACGAGTTCAGCGAAATCCATTCAAACGATTCACCAAACAAACTGCGAACAACTGACGAAACGCAAAGAGACGACTAAAAATTTTGTTGCGTGGCATTTCGTAGATTTGCACTGCAATAATCCGGTAGTCACTTAGGCGCCAACTCCACGAGTGAGTTAATCGCGATGATGTTATCGTCCTGCCACTTCATTGTATAACAAATCTATGAACGTGTCCTTGTATGGTGATAGAATCGCTTTTTTTATGGAATAGGAAGGCAAACGAGCGGGCGTGTAACTTGATGGAAAGCAACCAACGCCGCCCATAGACATGCGCAACACCATACGCAGTGCGGAAACCTTACCGACCTTCAAGGAAAGTGTCATTATGGGAGTGGGAATTGGAGGGGGGTAGAGGAAGGGGGGAGGGTTTTGGGCCTCCGGAACTCGGCCGCTCACCGTACGAAGCGCGGTAGGTAAGCTACCATTTAAACGCCAGTTTTCTGCAGGAGTGTGGTAATTCCCCGGATGAGCCGGCCGACAAATATTACGTCATTCTTGATAAAGTATTCGTCTGCAGCGTGGCTCTACCATTATAAACGTTACTATATCGCTACGTTGTGAGAAGTGACTTTGCGGATTCGTCGACGTCAACAAATCGTCGTGAATCGCAACGATTTGTTGTAGCAACACGGAGTTCTGCCGTGATTTGCGACAAATACAGATAATCATCATCTTACGATGAATAATCATCTTACGTTATCTCACGTAGATTACCAACTACAGCAAAATGGACTCCCTTGTGGAATTACCGCATTAATGTTTGTCTGTTTGTCTTTTATGCATTACCATAAAACTTACAGGAGTGACTTATCAACCACGTTTGTCTAATGCAGATTGGCGGGGTTCCCAAGACTTGGAATAAATATCTGCAGGCTTGAACCCGCGACCCTGTAGGCGACAGTTCAGCTGAGTACGGTCGTTTTTTATTTACGGGTTCGTAAACACAATATTATTTTTCTAATTTAAGGTCTTAACAAAGCAATTTTTGACATTTCATGTTGATAGAAGTTAAAAATATGATTACGTTCTTAACAAAAAGTAACGCCCCATTCCTACCAGTTTTCATTTATAAATTTATAATTAATCGAGTAGTTGAATCGTATTTTAGAAGAGTTTAATTTCAATATTCCCTTGAGTAACTACTTCTCCGGACAACTACAAGGTATCCAAGCCCAATACAATTTACAAAGTGGAAACCATAAGCTCGAATATAGATTTAGTAAGACGTCTACAAGTTGCTGCTAGATAGAGATAAACCGTCGGTCAGCGAACTTTACCCCACTGTGCTCTGGGGATTACTTCCTAGTATTTCTGAATGAACGAAGATGAAGAACGCTGGAATGCTGGGGCATACCAGCGTTCTTAGAAATATTACAAAATAGATGTTATTCCGTACAAAAGTTCTTTGTTTATTCATATTTAAAATTTATTTTAAAATCATGATTGATTTGAATAAAAATAAAATTATGTGATTACTTTGCGAAAATTCATTATTAAGATGGATAGTCAATACTTACTTTGCTAAAATATGCCGAAACAAAGAAGAAAAAATGTAATAAAACACTCTTTTTAACCCTTTATTGGCAATTGGTAAAGTAAGTTTAAACTGTCCATCTAAATATAATAATGATTTGTCTTTGAAAGCTTTTTACTCGAGAAAGAATACTAGTTCTTTTATAAAATGCTAATGTATGTATTTATTATAATTATAGTTTGGCATTGTACTATGGCAGCCTTATTACAGTATTCACAAATACCGAAGTAAACCTTCTTCTCACTTTGGTTATTCAGCTGTTTACACCCATACATATCGTCCATGCCTGTGTCCCGTAGGGGTAGACAGAGACCACAGATCACAATCCGCTACGATCCCGGCATACCTCCCTTGCTTCCTCCACTCTTATCCATCTTTTCATCCATCCTTCAACTGATATTCATTGTACCGAAACGGCTCTCTATTAATCGCTTCTCGCCCTCGTGGGAACCAGGACGTCATATCTAGTCCATGGGTGGCTAACCACATAGCCGATTCAGCGATTTGTTGACAAAATTATTAAAAATCATATAAACATTGCAAAATCCTCAAAATTCTCGTACCAATAATACTTTCCACATTCCTCCTTTTTGTACAAATCGTGCAAAAAAGACTTTTTTCTTTATACATACATATCGTCACGCCTGTTTCCTGTAGAGGTAGACAGAGACCACAGATTTCCATTTGCTACAATCTCAACATATTTTCCTTGCTTGCTTCACACTCATTACTCTCCTCATGCAAGCCCGCCGGTTAAGGGTTCTCTTGACTTGGCCATCCTCTCTATATATTGTTACTATCTTTATATTGTTATTATTTATTCATCTTTATATTGTATTGTATATGCATTGATGAATAAATAATAATTTCTATCATCCATGCTAATAGTGTGTCACCAGCCGATAACAAATATATTCACTTTAACACCGTGTCTGAAATAAATCACACTATTAGCGATAAGATCGCCCTTTGTATCTATATATGTTCCACCATCGCAACCCATATATGTTCCGCTACTGGACACGGGCCTCCCCATTTTTGGAAGACCGGACATTAACCTACCAAGCTTGGCCATAGATATATTTAACCTGATGCGCGAATCCGCGACCACTGACTTCATTTGTGGTAGATATATATGTAAATAAATCTTATAATGTTAATCAATATCAACAGCCCGCAGCAGCCCACTGCTGGGCATAGGTCTTCCCCGAGAATCGCCACCTAGCCCAATCATCGGCTTCAAGGCTTCAAATAATAAAAAATATATAAACTAAATATAATCTTTATAAATAATAATTTATAAGGTTAATATAATAAATATATTAATTAAAACATCACTTACTTCAGCAAACTAGTGATGATACCGGTAGCACTCATTCTATTGATAACCACAATCGTTTTTTTCGATACACAGGTGACATCGATATCCCGCAGAGAATCGAGTTGTACGAATCGGTCGACAAATCGGATCAACGGTCGATTGGAACGGGGCGCGTGTTTTCACGGCGCACGCTCCCGCCTTTCTGAAATCCTGTAACGTGCCATTGGAAAACAGACTCCATGTTTTTTGTTTCTTCAGGACAGATTATAAATGGATTTAAAATAAAAATTAGCAAGAAAAAAGGGAAGGGTCATAGGACCCTTGGTAGGGGTGAAAAATTGACGTCGGCTCGATTTTTACCGTATGCTCACGGCCACGTGTAACTGACTCTGTATAGAGTCGAGTGGAGGGGTGCGTAGCCTGAATCGATACGTCGTCTCGGTCTACGATTTCATTCCCATACCCCGCGATAAGATTTTTCACATCTTAAAAATAAAACTATCCTCACAGATCACTTACAAGGATTCCCTACGTTCTTTGTCTTTTTATTAAGACACAAATGACAAAGGAAAGAAAAAAAAGTTTCATCCCCACCATCTGGGATGGTGATGATCCAGTACGGTGCATTTTTCCCGAAACTTCATTTCACGTTCCACCACTCTATGGAACCTTTTGCTGTATTTCTGAACCGATATTACATTGGAACCTTTAAAAAACAAACTTACTCTTATCTCAAAGGCTGGCAAGGCATTTGCAATGCTTGTCTTTGAGCGTCTGTCAGATACAGCTGTCTATGAGCGGTGTTGTTGCTTTTCATCAGGCAATGTCGAAGCTTGCTTGTTTGCCTGCCAATTCCATAAAAAAGACAAATAAAAACTCGAAATAAGGTTCTCTAGAAATCATAAGAATAAAAATATTCGCTCTGATCTGAATTTCACTCATAAAAATATTCGCTCTGATGTGCATTTGAACCCAAGTTCCTTAGTTTTTTAACTGACATGATATTGAAACGACACTATACTGTCGTGCTATTTATTTCATGTATTCCTTACAGATAGAATTAGGTAGTAATAATATAATATAAGCCTTTATTCAGATAAATAGATAATATATTAAAATAATGTATAGATCGTTATCCTTGTTATCTGTTTGTCTAATGACAAAGGCCTCTTCCAACATTTTCCATTGACTCCTATCCCTGGTTCTTCTTTTATTTCGTCGTCCCATCTTTTGTATCGTCTTCCGCGACTCCTTTTCAGGTTCCTCGGGTACCAATCGTTGATTGTCCTACTCCATTTCCTTTCTCCTCGAAGAGTATGTCCTGTCAAACGCCATTTATATTTCCTTATAGAATTAGGTAGTAGTTGATACTAAATCATTGAATTCTGATGTGAAACGCTCTATTCGTTTCTATGACAAACAGATACTAGATAAATAGATAGTAGGCCATATGTATATTTATCCTGATACGGGGGTCGAATCCGCAACTATTTATAATGTAGATAGCAGACCCGCTACTGAACCAATTGGTCGGCATAACTATTACACCTTGAAATTATTTATTTTCATATAATCGATTGCTTTCTTATAATTAATCAGAAAAGCTCTAACCATCCTCTGCTAATTTGAGCTTAATTAATTTGCTAATTTGACTTAAAAAATGGCCTTTATTATTCAGGTAGACACCATTTTGAGCTGGTCCTATTATGTTATAAGTCCTACATCCAGAAATAAAAAGAATTGCATTAATCAATCCAACCTTAACAGTCAATTGATAATTTGACGTTAATTAACTAGCTAATTTGATGTCACTTGACGTCCCTTAAGATCATCACGGATCCAATTTACTATATTTACATATAGATAGATGCTGTTTTGGTATTTGGTTCTATGTATGTAATACCGGGTGGTATAACGCATTAGAAAATAAATACATTGATAAAAATGTAAAAATTACCTATACTTTTGTATATTTCTATACTCAATTATAATCGCTCTCATAGTGAGTTTCTTGTACATATAAATATATATCTTTTTCACAACTTATAAAACTTCCCACTGCTGGACACAGACCTCCTTATTTTTGGAGAACGGATATAAAATCTACCACGTTTGACCATTGCGGATTGGTGCGGTAGCTAGATATATTTATCTCGACACGGGGATCGAACCCGCGACCGTTGATTTCGTAAGCGGAAATCTTGCCACTGAGCCAATTGGTAATTTAATGCATTATACTTATGTGTATATCAGTTACATTAATAAAAGGGAATTTTTAAACTTCTCAGAAATATCTTTGTAAACAGTCTCATTAAAATCCAATGAAAGATGGTGGCCCTATATTCTATAAAAGTACAATGCGTTTAAGGTAACAATTTCAACAAAGAACATTTTTGGAGTTCCTTAGTAACGTTCTAAATTAGTTTTTAACCTACATGCGTAGTACGAATGGATATATGTATATGAGTAATGCTACGGAAGTAACTTGAAAGTGCTAACATATAAATATTTTAATGAAATCATACACTCTAGATTACTCAGAGGCGAAGTTACCACTTATGGAGTTAATGGTCGCGGATTTAATAATTCTCGCATGGAATAAATATATGTATGATGAATGGAGTCAGGCGTTACTTTGAGGAAATCCATTACTATGTGTACAGTCAGAACTTTTACTTAGTTAAGATTCGAGACAAGTAAACAAAAATAGAAAAATAATAATGTGTGTTCTTATTAGAAGAAGTAGATTTGAGGGGAACTTAAACTAAATCTTACCGAAAAAACGGCCGTAAGCAACTCTCCACTGTAACACATACAATTAAGTCACTCAAAGGTTGTCTTCTGTAGAGTCTACTATACCTGATGATGCCTCGTGTAAAGGCGAACCGCGTGTCGTGTGTACTGTGGAAGAGTGGTGGTGTGTGTTTGATGTGGGTGTTGTTGATAGCGGTTTTTTCGGTACGATTTAGTTCCCCGTAAATACACGTCTTTCAGTAAAAAAACACACATTATTATTTTTCTACTTTTGTTTGCTTGTCGCAGATCTTCCCTCATAAAAACTATCAGAGTGACCAGATTATATGTATACATATAGAGACATATATGAATAAATTATTTATTGATTATACTTAGAGACAAAATGTTGATGCAGGTCCCTGCTGTTACTTTATTATAGGTCTATACCGGGTCCAGACCCCTATAATAATCATTGATTAAAGTGCGAAAGAGA
This sequence comes from Baronia brevicornis, assembly GCA_031353405.1. Lineage (NCBI taxonomy): Eukaryota > Metazoa > Arthropoda > Insecta > Lepidoptera > Papilionidae > Baronia > Baronia brevicornis. Next base: position 48,659 of record JASFAT010003818.1, read on the forward strand.
AATAATATATATATATATATATATATATATATATATATATATATATATATATATATATATATATATATATATATATATATATATATATATATATGATGTAGGTTGGTGAAACATTAGTGTATGGTTTCAATGTATTGTATTAATTAATCCACATATCGCCTACGGATCCCTTAAAGATGTATAGGTGACACAGTGGAGCCATTTCGGCTAGCGCCAGTATTGTCTCTCACCCCGTTATTATTATGGTAATGTAACGCACCGTTCTACAGTTAAATATAATAGCTTAGGTGTACCTACCTACCTGTTCCGGATAATACGCCGTGGCGTGATAAAATAAACCAGAGATTATGATATTATACTCGTATTATTATGTGACATATAAAATTTTGAATTTACACCCAATAATGTAAGTATTGGTTTGTTGATTTTGGTAGAGCCACGTTTCAGACGAATACTTTGTCAAGAATGGCATGATATTTGTCTGTAGCATGAATGGGCCGGCTCGCCTGGGGAAGTACCGCTGTCCCACAGAAAACCGACGTCTGAGTGGTAGCTTAGCTACCGCGCTTTGTATGGTGAGCGGCCGAGTTCCGGAGGCCCAACACCTTCGCCCCTCCCCCTCCAATTCCCACTCTCATAATGACACTTTCCTTAAAGGTCGGCAACGCTTCCGCACTGCCTATAGCGGTGCGGATATCTATGGGCGGCGTTGATTGCTTTCCATAAGGTGACACGCCTGCTCTTTTGCCTTCCTATCCCATATAAAAAATATGTGTTTACGTATGCGTATGTATATTCGTATTGTGTGTATTTATTTAAATTTATATAATTAGTTTTCAATTTTTTTCTTTTGTACAAGCTACACCACCAATTAAAAACCAATTTTCTCAGCTTTGCCCGCAGGTTGAATGGTAGAAAATACACAATGGCATTAAGTCCGCCTGTTGTACATTTTGTGCAAAAAGTTTAAATAAATAAATAAAATAAAAGTGAGCACGGATAAAATTACATATGTATTTTTCAAAGTAATCATAGGCTGAAAGAGTTGATTTATATCGTATGAAGTCAGATATATTCTAAGAACGCACAAGCGTTAGGTCTGCGACAGGTGTAAACATGTCAAAACACATAAACTTCCCGCGTGTCGTGTACCTCTTTAATGTTCCAAGGGAGTTGTGGAGAAGGTTGAGCGTTGTAATAAATTCGCTTGTCCCGATTTTTACTATTAAATTTCTTTTTACGGCGCACTTATATACAACTTAAGTACACCTAAGATTGACAATTTATTCCTTCTGAAGAAAAATGAAAAAAAAAAAAAATTTATTTTATTTAAAATTTCGCACTTTGCACAGCATGTGGACTTAATGCCATTGGGTATTGTCTACCAGTCAACATGCAGGCGAAACAGAGTCCAAAATTGATTTGGTGGCGGTGCAACTTGAAATAAAATAAACTAAAAACTACTTATATAACTTTGACTTCATCTATACATGCATACACAAACATATATATACATATATACACACATACATAACTATCCATGAATATATACTTATACATAGAAGAAAAAAATTAAGAAATGTATGTAATATTCACATAATATAATAACATGGTCATAAGAATTAGAAGATTGAGCAAATATTCAAGGTGAATATTTCCTTTTCAATTACATTATATATATATATATATATATATATATATATATATATATATATATATATATATATATATATATATATATATATATATATATATATATATATATATATATATATATATATATATATATATATATATAATTAATTTTTATTTTTTGGCACCACCTTCAAACCAATTATTTCAGTCACGCCTGCAGGTTGATTGGCATTAAGTCTGCCTGTTGCACATTTTGTGCAAAAAGTTTTAATAAATAAATAATAAAATAAGTAATAGTAATTATTATGTTCAGAAATATTCATGTAAAGGTAACTAACTAACTAATTTTTTTGGCAAAGCGACTCAAAATGGACCTTGGCCTCCGAACAGATCTTATGCCACCTTGCCCACCTCCTGCCAGTTGCAGATTTGAAGGTTGCGCAATCATCCTCCACCATGTCTCTCCGGCGGCACCTGGGGCGGCCCACAACACGTCGTGCTATTGAGCGCCCCACATACGCTCTCTTGACTCCGTGATTCTCCCCCATCATGTACAGTTATTACAATAAATGTAAAAAATAGTTGTCAAAATTCAGTGTCTCCCCTACTTCATTGCTACCCAATTATAATTAAGGTAAATTATAATAAAATGGACTAACGGGTCACCATCCAGTTACATAGTTCGTATTAATCCTATCATACGATGTGAAATCACTTTAATTAAATCATTCATCACTTAGCTCTCTATGAGCAAAGCTCGTTTCGATTCATTCCCGGTGTGGTCTGCGCCTTAAGAATACCGCTTTCTTAAGGCGCAGGCTACACCACATAGCGCGTAATATACTTAGGAATTGAAACTTACAACTACGAGATGGTTGTTGTCTTATTCTCTACTTATTTTTAAAACTTTCACCATAAAATTGTACATATGCCATAAGTTTATATGATATATTATATGCATCTTAAATAACGAGACGGCTTTTCCCATCAATTTAAATCAGTGACGTTGTGTTTAATTTCTTTCTATAATCTTATATTATTATAAGTTATATTGTTTAATTAAACGTAACTCAACTCAACAAAGTAACGTACTCTCTTATGGTGCCGAGACGTGGACACTGACAGTCCGTCTCCTCGCCAAGCTCAAAGTCGCTCAGAGGGCTATGGAGAGAGCTATGCTCGGGGTTTCTCTGGTGGACAGAATTCGAAATGAAGAAATTCGCCGGAGAACCAGAGTCACCGACATTGCTCTTTAAGTTAGCAGACTGAAGTGGCAATGGGCTGGACACGTTTGTCGGAGAACCGACAATCGTTGGAGCAGACGAGTGCTGGAGTGGAGACCGCGACTCGGCAAACGTAGTGTGGGACGCCCTCCTGCTAGATGGAGCGACGATCTGCGCAAGGCGGCTGGCAGAGACTGGATGCGTGTAGCCGAAGATTGGGCTAGGTGGCGCGCCTTGGGTGAGGCCTATGTCCAGCAGTGGACTGCCGCGGGCTGATATTGATATTGATTGATTGTTTAATTATGGTGGCGTATTATACAATACAGTTTGATAAAGACGTGTAAGTGAAGTGATATGAAATAAATGCATGTATCGCGACTTTTTAAGTTAACTGAAAAAGTCCATAGAAGGTTTTGGTAGAATATCCACCATTTTATCAAGACGTAACGTAACCAGCTTACAAGAATTTTAAGAGATTTGATATTATTCCATTTTACTTGACACTGGCATAACAGTTTTGACTAATTGTCATCAAAAAAAAAAAAAGATATAACGAGACTTTCATATACATTTGTAATTATAAATGTATATGAAAGTCGTAGATAAACTCGATAGTATTGCAGCCAAGTTCCCGTCAGAGATAAATCTACAAAGCTAGAGCTTTGTGGCAGCTGCATTTCATGTTCGGCTTTCAGTTTTAGAGCAAAAAAGAGAGACATTTTAGGTATGTATGTATATTTTGTTTGTAATTTTATTAATGTCAAAAAAATTAATATTATACTTTGCAAGTACGCAATTACTACAATGGTTGACACCAATTGGATGAATGGAGAAATTCATAAGTTTTATAAGTTAAGTTTTTTATTATATTATCTAAATTACAACAATAATCTATTGGTTTTTTTTTCTACGATCTTTACGTTAGTTTATTAATGGAGTCAGGCGTTACTTTACGGAAATCCATCACTATATGGACAGTCAAAAGTTTTACTTAGCTAAGATCCGCGACAAGCAAAACAATAACAGAATATTAACAATGTGTGTTTTTCTGTTGGGTTAAGTGGATTTATTTGAAACTTTAACCAAAAATTTACCGAAAATCGGCCATCAATTCTCCACCCATCAACCACTATACACGACACCAAACACACACTATCACTTTTCCACCTTGTAAACGACACGTGTTTCGCCCCAACACGAGGCATCTTCAGGTATAGTAGACTCTACGGAAGACAGCAAGAAAAGTCACTTTTCGGCAGTCTTCCGTAGTTCATTTTCTGTTATTGTTTTGCTTGTCGCGGATCTTAGCTAAGTAAAACTTTTGATTGTCCATTTTACGTTAGTGTTAAAGATTTTAAGTTTCACTTAATTATAGAGGTGTTTCGATTGCCATAATGTTGATCCTCCTTTAGCCTTGTTGATCCGGGATGTTACATCTAATTCTTCTCCTCTAGTTTTGAATGTCCCAATGGCCTTAAATCGTCATTAATTTTTTACGGGATGGGAGGGCAAACGTCGCGCCTCGCCTGATGGAAAGCAATCAACCCCACCTATAGACTTGCTGCCCTTTTAGGTAGCGTTGCTGGCCTTTTAGGTATATGTAGGCTTGTTTTTTGAAGGTGCCAATGTCGTATCGATTCTGAAAGACCGCCGAAGGTAGCTGGTTCCACTGAGTGGTGGTGCGTGGAAAGAAGTTTCGAGATAAGCGCATCGTAGTGGATGGCCACTAATCCAGATGGTGAGGATGAAACTTATTGATATAACTTGATATAATATGTGGATAGATCGGAGTTACTGATTAACTAACTCGAAACACGTGCACAGATTAACTTTAGCTCTTCATTATAGCATTAATGAAGATACATCTATAAACTATTGACGTCATATCGTGAGATAAGTAGACACAACGTGCCTTATGAAGCCTTAGTAACCACCCGGGGTGAGAATTAACAAAACCAAATCGGCCGTAAAAATCCTGTTATTTTCTATTAATAAACGCTAATTTGGTATGTGGAACGGATAAATGGAGTCAGGCGTTAATCCATTACTATGGGGCGATTTAGAATTATTACTTAGGTAGGATCCGTGACAAGCAAACAAAAATGGAAAAATAATAATGTGTATTTTTTACTGAATGGCGTTGTCATATGTATGTATATATCTTTTATATATTTTTATTACTTAACGTGTACTCACCATGAGACATGACAGGTACAACTTGCTGGAGCGGAGTAAAATGGGGAAAGTCACGGGCAAAAGGTCGAAGAAGAAAGTCGTGGTCACGTAATATCAGGGAGTGGACCGGGATAGCGATTACTCCAGAACTGCTGCACCTTTCGAAGTTGTGCTGAATTGGCTGCAAATTTTATATATACATATATAAAAGAAACATTAGTTCATATAACTTTTAGCAACAAATATCAATACTCAAAAAAAAAACGAGGCTTGACTTGTTAATTCGTCCTTCTGTAACAAAGCAGTTAGCAGTGAGAATAATATTTTATTATGAAACGAGGAAAATAAAAAAAAACAACACTCAATAACTCTTAGGGCAGGGGGAGTGAGATCTTCTTCGAACTTGTGTCATTAAGGAAGTTAATTAAGCAAAGAAGCTTTATCGAAAAGTTTCAGAAGCCCTACGGACCGTCCTGGGGGATTTGTTTTATGTTAACAAAAAAAAAAAACAATTGTGTAAGGTGTACAATATACAAGGGTTCAAACCTATGTAAATTATAAAAAAAAACTACAAAGAATATAAATAATATTCAGACTTTTCCCGCCAACTTACATCAGTGTAGTTATTACCAGTTATATTGTTTTATTGTGGTGGCGTATTATGTAATATAGTACGATTATTAATGGAGTCAGGCGTTACTTTGCGGAAATCCATCACTATATGGACAGTCAAAAGTTTTACTTAGCTAAGATCCGCGACAAGCAAAACAATAACAGAAAATTAATAATGTGTGTTTTTCCGTTGGGTTTAGTGGATTTATTTGGAACTTTTTTTTGCTTGTCGCGGATCTTAGCTAAGTAAAACTTTTGACTGTCCATATAATATAGTAAGATTAAGGTGTATAAGTGAAGTTATATGATATAAATACGTGTATCGTAACTTTTTAAGTAGTCTGAAAAGGTCCATAGAAGGTTTTGGTAAAATGGCAACTATTTTATCAAGACGTAACGTGATAAGCTGACTTGGAACATTTCAAGAGATTGTATATTATTGTATTTTACTTGACACTGGCATAATAGTTGTAACTAATTGCCACCAAAGAGAAGAAAAAAATAATAATATTCAAAAACTTTTACGAAGAAGGGAAGTGTTGGTTATATGATAAAATATTTACTGCCATGTCGGGCACACTCTTGGAATCCAGCTACAGTAGTCTGTACCACTCGCTGAAGTAGTGACGTCGGGATACCGTTAATTTCGCGGATGATATTTTCTTTCAGTGCTGAGATGGTCGTCGGCTTTGTTTCATAGACTTTACTTTTGAGATATCTGGCGACCTCAGTGGTCAGGGGATATCGCGGACACGGCTTATTAATTAATAGGAAGCTCCATGGTCTCTCGTGGCGCCTTCTTGTTAAAAACATGTGCGTGAAGTGAGGATCCGCTCTCATAATTTTTTTCTTTCATTCTCAAAAGAGGTCTATGGTCCCATACGGGAAACAGGCGTGAATATATTTATGTATAATATGTTTCATAATATAACATTTTATATTAACTCTTAAGATATAATCGCAAATAATATAAAACCCAAATAATGCGTAAACGCGCGTTGGTATTCTCTGGGGATATAAAACAGATTAGTTTTCATTAGACCGTGAAATGTGCCTATTGAAACAACTTACTGTTTGCATATTCATTATACAAATTTCATTTTAGTTAAATACTTTTATCGTGTGTTATATAAATTAAATTCATCCAATTTTCTATGGACTAGTAGATCCAATTTTCTACGGACTAGGTAATCATCTTTACGAACTTTTTTTTATGGGATAGGAAGGCAAACGAGCAGGCGTGTCATCTGATGGAAAGCAATCAACGCCGCCCATAGACTTGCGCAGCGCCATAGGCAGTGTGGAAGCGTTGCCGACAATAAAGGAAAGTGTCATCATGGGAGTGAGAATGGGGGGAGGGGGTGTAGGGTGTCCGAAACTTGGTAGCTCACCGTACGAAGCGTGGTAGGTAAGCTACCACTCAGACGCCCGTTTTCTGCGGCAGGGTGGTAATTTACCAAGCGAGCCGGGCCATTCATGCTACAGACAAATATTATGCCATTCTTGACAAAGAATTCATCTGTAGCGTGGCTCTACCACTTATCAGTCTTTAGAACTCACCAGAACTGCTTGTTTCTATAGTATTGCGGAGGGATATCTGATGTCTCAGCATTTTGTATCGCTTTTACCATGGGGAGTGCTCCGAGGAATTGTTTGAAATAATCTTGCCGCTGAATTCCATTATCGCCCATTTTCCAACAAAGACAAGTTTCATCCCCACCGTCTAGACGAGTGGCGATCCAGTATGGTGCGCTTTCCTCGAAACTTCTTTCATGCACTAGCTTAAGGTAGGCGACTGGTTCCACAGGAAAGTGCTCTATGGAAGCAGCTACCTTCAGAGCTATTTCCGAACCAATACGATGTTGGAATCTTTAAAATACAAGCCTACACACATACTTTAAAGGCTGGCAATGCATTACTTTTTTATTGAGATAGAAAGGTAAACGAGCAGGCGTGTCACCTGCTGGAAAGCAATCAACGCCTTCAATAAACATCCGCAGTGCCTTAGGCAATGTAGAAATGTTGCCGGCCTTTAAGGAAATTTTTATTATGGCAGGGGGAGGGAAGGGAGTAGGGGGAGGGGTGTTGATGGCACTACATAGACATATGGGTGGCGTTGATTGCTTTCCATCAGATTTCGCGTTTAAAAAAATAAAAATGTCTGATAAAAAAAATAATTATCATTATTTTGTATGAATATAACCAGAACAGTTCATTAATATTAATTATTTTAATAGCAAAGCAGGCAAACGGACTTTAACTTTTTAATAGCAAAGCAGGACGACCGATTGGCTCAGTGGCGGGGCCCTTCGCCCACGGAGTCAATGGCCGCGGGTTCGATTCCCGCATCGGAATAAATATTTATATGGATTTATAAATGTTTATTCCGCGTCTGGTAACCCCCCCCAATCCGCATTTCCTTTCCTGCCCCTTCCTTTCTTCTCTATCATTTCCCTTCCTCTCCGCCAATCCACGGTCTGCCATTCCAATGGATGCGTGGCTAGGGGCGAGCCTAGTCGAAAGCGTGCCGATCGTCCCGGGGTCGGGCTCCCACGGAGACTATGGTATGGTGCCTTACCTCAGCATGCAGGGCTCTGCTGGGGCTGACCTCCACCCTTCCTTGCGGCTCGTGGGATTCACTAAGACGAATTTAATATATCTAATTTGTCGAAAAGTGACGGCGACGTGGTTCGCCACTCGTCACGTCCTGATTCCCACGAGGGCGAAAAGCGATCAATGGCGAGCCGTTTCGCTGCGATGAATGGCAGCGAATGGAGCTCTATGGTCTCTGCCAACCCCTGCGGGGGATAGGCGTGAATATATATATATAAAAAAAAAGCAGGCAAACGGGAATGCGGGTCATCTGATAGTAAGTGATCACCGTTGCCCATATAAGTACATATGCAATGCCATAGGTGTCGAAATTTTCCGATAGGCTCGATCTACCTTGCGCAGTTTATAGTTTTTATCAGAAAAGGTCGCTGTAGCCGATTCGGCTAAGATAAGATTGAAGGTGAAGTTGTAGGTAAGTAACTTAAGTTTTATTAATTAAGTAAGTGATTACAATCGTGTCGCAATTTCCTGCAACACGTGACAAAGGCGTGAAAAATATGTCTCCAGGTTTGCATTATGAAATCAGATATCGTGTAACAATTCAATGTTTCCATCTATATATAGCATATAGATTGATTCTTATGTTTTATAACCATATTTCACAGTGTTTCAAAACCAGCAATGGATTCTATTTTCCCCGATCACACTTTCCCGTTTGAATTGATGATAATGTCAATGGTAGTTCTCTAATTTAGACCCAGGACTATAATTAAGCTTACCCCGGGTTCCGCAGCGATGCTACGTGACTGTCTTTCATCATTTATCCCGGGATGACTTTCGACTTCCGTGACGGATGAAAGCTAATTGTAGCTGGATATTACATGAAGGTATAATTAATTTAATTTCCCGGGATTTCATCTGATAGTTCGCAAAGATATAATTGAATTAATTTTCCGTCATTACGTTCTATGTTAGCCGTTCAATTTCTTTCTACTGAGCAGCGCTTGAATAAAAAAACTAGTATAAAGAAATAATGCAATAATAAAACTTGAATATATGTTGTTCTATTGATGTTTTTGTGTATTCATTATAGTATGGTTATAGTGGAATGTGTTAGAAAGAGATGAAAAACTAAAACAGAGATCATAATATAATATAACCTCTTCTAGCTATCTATACTTTAAGTCACGTGACGGCAAACACCAAAGTGTTGTTCATAAATCACGTGATCAGTATACGTGTTTGGGAAAGTTATTTAAAATACATGAATATTATAATATCAGTTGTATTAAAAAAAAATTAAATATTATTGACTATGCACTATAACTTATGCATTCGTTTCAATATTATCCCGTAAATAGTCCATATCCCTATGCAGACGAATACTTTTTCAAGAATGGCATAATATTTGTTTGTAGCATGAATGAGCCGGCTCGCCCGGGGAAGTACCACACTCCCACAGAAGCTTATCTACCGCTCTTCGTACGGTGAGCGGCCGAGTTCCGGAGGTCTAACACCCTCCCCTCCCTCTATATTCTTCCCCCCTCATTACCACTACCATAATGATACTTTCCTTAAAGGTCGGCGACGCTTCCACACTGCCTATGGCGCTGCGGAAGCGCCATAGGTGCTGTGGGCGTTGATTGCTTTCCAACAGGTGACACGCTCGTTTGCCTTTCTACCTCATTTAAAAATACTCTTCCACCTGAGGAAAGCGCAAGCGATGCTCATGATAACCAGTGTAATAATTGAACATGGTACATTTAACAAGCATCTATTTATGCTAGGAATAACAGATTATCCACTGAAGGGTGCAGGGTTTGCATGGAGGAAAAGATAACGACTTCTCACATAGTGATTAAATGCAGGGGCGTAGTCAATTACCGAACTCTACTCAACTAACTGAAAAGGCTTCTTTTTCTTTCTTTTTATGGGATAGGAAGGCAAACGAACAGGCGTGTCACCTGGTGAAAAGCAATCAACGTCGCTCATAGACATCCGCAGCGTCATAGCAATGCGTTGCTGACCTTTAAGGAAGGTGACATTATAGGAGGATATTAATGGTAGGGGGAGGAGGAAGGGAGGGTGTGGGCCTCTGGAACTCAGGCCACTCACGGTGCGAAGCGCGGTAGCTAAGCTACAACTCAGACGCCGTTTTTCTGCAGAAGTGTGGTACTTCCCCGGGCTATGCTACAGACAAATAATATGCCATTCTTGTCAAAGTATTCGTCTGCAGCGTGGCTTTACTACTCTGCTGCGGTTCTTCGAGAAGCTAGGGTGGATGAAATAGAAGCTATTCATTCAGTTAGCATGCAAAATAGGCGTGTGCTGACGCCTAGTTGCGGAAATCAGCTCGTTCTACCATTTTACCACCTATTGCATTCTTTAAATAAACTAGAATCTAGAATTTTTTCTATAGAGTTGTGGTATTATTTAAAGACATAGAAGTATATCACCCATCCAATTAACCTGAAAAACCCAAAGAACTCTACGTCACACTTTGTGCGCACCTTGCAAGTGTCATTCATATCGAGTCGCTGATAACGTGTTCCCCGCGCGGTCACGTAACGTTGAGTGCATACGTACTGGTGAGTACACACGTACTCTTGAGTACACGTACTATTAAGTACACACGTAGTGTTTACTCAGCTCTAATGTCATTACGTTTCATTGCAAGCTGTTCGCACTATTGCCATTTTATTTGTAGACTTAGTACTTAGACTTTGTAGGCTTCCAGGGTCCTCTTTGCTGATTCTCTATAGTTCTTCGTTGGAGACCATGTTATACGATCAATTAAGATTCAGTGTAGGGAGCGGTTGACGAATACCGATATTATACATATATTTACGGTTGAAACCGTAAATATATATACATATATTTACGGTTTCAATCGTAAATATATGTATATATATATGTATATATCGACCTATGTTTCAAATAAACCGCAGCGACCGTAAGCTCAACACGACCGCTTATTGCTCGCATTTATTATTAGCCGCTGGAATAAATGGAAAGAAAACGAGAAAAACGCTCTCTAATAAACTTCGAAAGAAAGCGTTGAATGTATTCGATGCTGAAAATATTAACATCCGCACAAATAACAATAGAATATGAGAATAAAAAAGAAGAATGATAATCTTATAGAGTTAATTAAGAATAATAAATAAAGGAATACTGATAGAGATAAATAGTTTGGGCACATAGAGAGGATGGATGAAAAACAAATGATGAAAGGAATTTACGTTATGGATATACAGAGAAGAAGTCAGGAAGAGTCAGTAGGGGAGGACCAAGGAGAACATACCTCGATCCAATCGCTGATGTTCTCAAGAAAGGCCAGGACAAAAGTATCCTTAACCAACTAGCTTGTGTGAAGAGATTTATGAGTGTGGATTAAGCAAAGAAAGAGTGCCGGAATCGTAACAGATAGAGGGTACCTCTGTCTGGTCTGCCTACCTCTACGGGAAACAGGCGTGATAGTGTGTTTGTTAATTAAATAATACATGGGGAGTGCTCCGAGGTTTATTTCAAAATTTAAAAGTACATGGAGCAATAGACCTATGTTATGGAACCATGTTGCTGAGAATAAGGATCTATGTTGTAGAATTGTAAAGGAGGGGCCAAAACCAGGCATTACAACCCAGTAAGGGTTGTAGTGTCAATGGAAGAAGCTGCGAGGAATTCTCCAGACTAATAACCAGTCAACTATCGCTATAGAGACTGTTTTATTCAAAGTTTCTATCTATGATTCGGAGTGAAGAAATCCACCCAAGAACCAACGTGACTGACATAGTTCCCAGAGTTAGTAGACTGAAGTGGCAATAGGCTGGACTATTTGTTAAAGTATCGGCCAAGCGCTGGAGTAGACGAGTGCTGGAGTGGAAAGCAAATGGTGTGGATCGTGGTCGTTTTATCGGTAAGATTTATTTTAAGTTCCCTGTAAATCCACTTCTTACAGTAGAAAACCCACATTATTATTTTTCTGTTTATGTTTGCTTGTCGCGGGTCTTAGCTAAGTAAAAGTTCTAACTGTCCACTCAGAGAAAAAAAAAACAAAACTCAGCCTTCAGCAGAACTCGTATAGTGCGAACTCGCTTTTCCAATATAGCACTAATAACAAAGCGTACAGTTTTAATTTGAACGAAATTACAAAATTAATTGCCATCGCAACTGGTGGTTACATTCGAAACTTAATTGGAGAGCAGCCGTACATTTATTTTGCTTATGCAATTCGACGTTTACAGATATACATGAAAACTGGCGTAGTGTTACAAGGAAGTGTTGCATAATTCATAACTCATTTCTTTTACGAATTTGATTCATTGGGATGATCAATGGAATCAGGGGTTACTTTGCAGAAATAAATGTAGATATTCAAAATTTTTATGTTCGCGGATCTTAGCTCAATAAATTCTGATTGTCCATGTTGACCTTCATCCTCCCTTGCAGCTCGTGGGATTCACTATCAATATCAGCCCGCGGCAGTCCACTGCTGGACATAGGCCTCACCCAAGGCGCGCCACCTAGCCCGATCTTCGGCTACACGCATCCAGTCTCTGCCAGCCGCCTTGCGCAGATCGTCGCTCCATCTAGCAGGAGGGCGTCCCACACTACGTTTGCCGAGTCGCGGTCTCCACTCCAGCACTCGTCTACTCTAACGATTGTCGGTTCTCCGACAAACGTGTCCAGCCCATTGCCACTTCAGTCTGCTAACTTGAAGAGCAATGTCGGTGACTTTGGTTCTCCGGCGAATTTCTTCATTTCGAATTCTGTCCACCAGAGAAACCCCGAGCATAGCTCTCTCCATAGCCCTCTGAGCGACTTTGAGCTTGGCGAGGAGACGGACTGTCAGTGTCCACGTCTCGGCACCGTAAGAGAGTATTCACTATGATGAATTTTAATAAACTTAATTTGTTAAAAAATGACGGTGACGTGGTTCGCCACCCGTTACGTCCTGATTCGCACGAGGGCGCGAAGCGACTAACCGAGAGCCTTTTCACTACGATGAATGTGAGAGGAAGGAGTGTGGAAGCAAGGAAGGTGTGCCAAGATCTTAGCGGATAGAGATCTGTGGTCTTTGCCTATCCCTACGGGAAACAGGCGTGACAGTATGTATGTATGTATGTATGTCCATCTTCATAGGAATATTGAATTTTACGGTAAAGTCACAATGCGGATTATTTCTTCTTTGTTTATGGGTTTGAAAGGCAAACGAGCAGGCATGTCACCTGATGTAAAGCAATCAAAGCCGCCCATACACATCTGTAGTGCCATAGGCATTGTAGAAGCATTGCCGGCCTTTACAAACCCATGGATGCTCTGCACCCTGAAGTCCTGCTCAAGCCTCGTTCTGCTAGACGCGGTCATCTCTATCGGCAAAGTTAGCGCTTACGAAGTCACAGGTCATGTGTTCAATTCCTGCAAAAAAATACAATTTTAATAGCTAGTGAAATTTTTGCGTACAGAAAATATATACAACAAATAAAAAAACACTATTTTTATAGCTAAGGATTAAAAGAGAAAATATTATACGTTTAGAAATTTGTGTGAACAAATTTTCATATACAAGTATTATAGGTAGGTAAATAACGAAATATGTTTTTCATATAACATAAATTATACCCACCAAGTTGTAAACGTAATTTCATACACGCTTTTACTAAGCAAACATTAAATATTTGCTGAGCGGAAAGCGGTTTAAAGTCTTTGTGGAGTTGCTAGAATGAAAACAATGCGTTTTTTCAACAAAGCGTCTTACAAAGTTAGCAAGAAATGCTGCAGAACAATAGACGGCCGTGTCTGTGGTGCGACTTGCTTGCTTTATTTTGTCTTACCAAAGGGAAATAGCACACGAGAGCCATATACGCTGAAGCTGGTGGTAATTACTAAAAGTAATTAATTCTACGTAAATTTTACAATGCAAAACTATTATATATATATATATATATATATATATATATATATATATATATATATATATATATATATATATATATATATATATATATATATATATATATATATATATATATATATATATATATATATATATATATATATATATATATATATATATATATATATATATATATATATATATATATATATATATATATATATAGAGACCACAGAGCTTCATCCGCTACAATCCCGGCACACCCTCTCCGACCCCTCCACACTTATATATCCTTTCATCCATTCTTCCTCTCACATTCATCGTAGCGAAACGGCTCTCCATTAGTCGCTTCTCGCCTTTGTGGGAATCAGGACGTGACGGGTGGCGAACCACGACGCAGTCATTTTTCAACAAAATAGGTATATTAAAATCCGTCTTAGTGAATCCACGAGCCGCAAGGGAGGGTGGAGGTCAGCCCAGCAGAGCCTCGCATGCTGAGGTAAGGCACCATAGTACGCGGGAGAGCCCAATGCCGGGGTGGTGGGCACGCTTGCGACTAGGCTCGCCCCTAGCCACGCATCCATTGGCATCGCAGACCGTGGATTGGCGGAAAGGAAGGGAAAAGAATAGAGAAGAAAGGTAAAGACAGGGGCAAGAAAGGGGCTTCTTCTTCTTTTAGTGCAAGAAAATGGTGTTATAATGCAAACTGATATTAAAGGGAAAGGCTTGGGAATCTAGTGGGTACAACTACATCTTGCTGTTTTAACTGCCAGCTCATGTGACTTAGAACGAAGCAATTCATTCATGTTTATCTTCAACAGTAGGTGCTTTCCCTAATTGTCACAACATATCCCGATTCAAAAATCTGCATGCACATTCTGCTAGTCACCCTGCGTAGATCGTCACTATTTTTTTTTATGGGATAGGAAGGCAAACGAGCAGGTGCGTCACCTGATGTAAAGCAATCAACGCCGCCCATAGACTTTCGCAACGCCATAGGCAGTGCGGAATCGTTGTCGACCTTTAAGGAAAGTGTGATTATGGGAGTGGGATTGGGAGGGGAGGGGTAGACTGAGGGGGGGGGGGGGTTGGGCCTCGGGAACTAAAATTTAGCCGGGGAGCGTATCACACTACGGTCTTCTAGAAGATCTACCGTTATAAAATAAAATATATAGATTATAAAATCAGCAATTTTTCGTAAAGTTAATATCGAAATTATTCGCTGATATCACGAATAAATATTTCACATTATTATTTATTATATTTTATTTCACTTTGCCACGATCGAGTGGACTAATTAATAGTAGTTAATTAATTATTGGTCGCGATCGACCGGTTCGTCACCCCTGATATCAATGCAAAAAGCGAAACGTACTAAACATCAAAATGAAAACCTACCATCACAGCCAAAAAAACTTTTAAGATTTCTGAAAAAATTATATCTGAAAACTCAAACAGCACTCTTAAAGTTTTAATGTTGTAATAAATTTTCTATTGATTGAGATTCGAAGCATTATTTTTTCTGATCTGAATATGCAATAAACAAACTGACAGATATGTTATTTACAGCGTTTTCGCTTTTTTGTTTTGACAAGTAGATGAGTCAATTTTTGGTTCGATATGTAGATGAGTCAATTTTTCCTTCGATATGTAGATGAGTCAATTTTTGCTTCGATATGTAGATGAGTCAATTTTTGTTTCGGTATGTAGATGAGTCAATTTTTGATTTGCTATGTAAATGGGTCAATTTTTGCTTCGATATGTAGATGAGTCAATTTTTTCGTGGAAAATGTGAAAGACGTATTTGACTTTTTTATACGGACCTTTATAAATAAGTTTGGTTGTTATGCTTCTCTCCATAATTTTTTGTCACCTACAGGAGAGTAATCAATTCTGATGTACATGTCACTATTGAAGAACGCCGTCTCAAGTGTACTTATCATTCTTGTAAGGGCTTGCGAAAGACTCCATTCAATACCCTTTTCAAGTCTTTCATCTTTAATGAGTTTGTCAGATTAAGGTACATTAAAAGCTTTACTATGTGTCTAAAGGAAATATACTAGACTTCTTTTTAAATGGTTGAGGAGGGCGATGACCACCACATGGGTCACTGTTAACTGGTACTGATTGTTGCAGAAATTAGTCTGCTCAGGTCTGCTTTTGCATTCCTCATATTTTATTTGACTCTGAGCATCTTTTATCAATCTTACCATGGAGAATGTACCGAGGTATCGTTCGGGATAATTCCGACCGCTGAATTCCTCTACCGCGTAACTCGTTGCACGAAAAGTTTCATCCCCACCATATGTTTGTTATACTTTTATATATAGTATAGTAATCTTTATCATAATTTTTATTTCTTATTTTATGTAATAATTTAATTGTATTTAGTACGATGCATGAATTGTACTACAATTCACGCATTATATTAATGTAGTGAATATCGCAATTATTATTAATTTTCATATATGTAATTTAGTTTATTATACTTTTATATATAGTATAGTAATCTTTATTATAATTTTTATTTCTTATATTATGTAATAATATAATTGTATTTAATACGATGCATGAATTGTACTACAATTCACGCATCATATTAATGTAATGAATATCGCTATTATTATTAATGTTCATATATGTAATTTAGTTTGTTATACTTTTATATATAGTATAGTAATCTTTATCATAATTTTTATGTCTTATTTTATGTAATAATATAATTGTATTTAATATGATGCATGAATTGAACTACAATTCACGTATCATATTAATGTAATGAATATGGCAATTATTATTAATTTTCATATATGTAATTTAGTTTGTTATACTTTTATATATAGTATAGTAATCTTTATCATAATTTTTATTTCTTATTTTATGTAATAATATAATTGTATTTAATGACCAGCGATCCGTAATATGTTAATAACTAAGATTTATAAGGTAGAGCTATTATAGTACATCTATAACAATAATAAAATAATTAGATACCCTAGTACTATCTGACATTAGTATGCAGGAGCACCTAGTGTCTCAGTAATCGAGAGTCCCACCTGTCAACCAGTATGCTCAAAATGCTGTTTGTGCAGACTACTCAGAACAGATGCACATCGAGATTGAATGATTGCGTAAAAATCATCAGTTCGTCTTTTAGCAAATATAGTAGATGCGCTACACCAGGGTGGAAGACGAAACAGTATCCTAAACAAATTGTTATACTGGACACGCAGTGCACTGATCGTCCGATGCGTATATTATATTATATATGCGTATATAGTATACGCGTATATAATATATATGCGTATATAGTATATTTTCTTTCTAATTGTGGTACAATGAATGAACATAACAATGTATTGACGAAAAGAGAATTGACTAAATCAAATCAATACAATTTAAACAAATAACGTCCTACCCTTGACTGTTCGCAGTAAACTTATCAAACATTGAGCTGTCCACGATGATAGAAACCACTGCTCTATGCTACTAGAAAAAATAATCGGTAGCGTTCTGTATTCAGTACTATAGAAAAACGTATTCCTAAATATTACATTGTGTCATAACGTGTGTGACAGAAGGTCATTGCGAAAGAACGTGAGCAGAAACTATTGAGGTATCTACCAATATACACACGAGACGTTTATTCACCTCGGGTACTCTTTTGTGTCGGTTTTCAAGTAATAAATATGGTTTCTTACGGCACACTCAGGTTACACTCGAGCTATTGTGTCGCTGATAACAGTGAGATAAAACTAATTTAATGCTGGCATCGTAGATGACCAGAATCTCATCCGACGGCTTGATTCCCTGGCGTTGCGGAAGGATATCACATCTCTCATCTTTTTTCGATTCTACTATGGGGAATCGAGGGCGAGAGGCGACTTAAAGGAGAAAAAATCCAAAATAGCGGAAAACAAGATAGTGGCCATACAAAGCTAAAATCATCATTTATGGTAATATTATAAAGTATGATATTGAATAAACATGTACTTTATGATTTAGTAGCTTTTGCCCACGGCTTCGCTCGCGTGGAATTTGGTCTGCCACATTAAGTTTCATGACAGATCATTTTAAATAAATATATTTTTTTATGGTTCACAATTTTGGTCATTCCACATAAAAGGTAAATATATGCTGTCGCGGATTTTTATTTAGAACTATTCAAGACAAACAATCCTGTGGTATAACATCTTTGTGTAACTCCAGTGGTTTAGGCAGCGTACGCTTAATATAGCTCTCAGAGGCCAGATTTTTTCCCGACTTAATTGACATGTATCGTTATATTACGACCAAAATTGGATAAAATAATTTCAAATTGTAGCCTATGTGTTATTCCGATGTATAACCTATATTACCGTAAAGCTTCATCCAAAACCGTCCAGTAGTTTTTTCGTGAAAGAGTAACAAACATACATCCATACTCACAAACTTTTGCATTAATAATATTAGTAGGACAGGATAGGATTTTGTGTATTACTTAAGAAGAATTATATAATAGCAAAATGTAAATGTATATATGTATTATGAAGTATGATAATGATGTTTATGTATGTATGTATGTATGTATTATAACGTGACAGCCGTAGTGATACGGCGACACGGGATCTTTAGGGGGTTTAGTCTTCGATATAGTGAAACTCTTCCAAGTGAAGTTAATTTATTAATGAATCATTTTACATTTAATATTAGTTATATTTATAATAATGAATTATATTTAATATTAATGTATGACTTTATATTTTATATTAGTTATATTTATATTAATGAATTATATTTTATATTAATGAATCACTTCACATTTTTAGTCTATACTAATTTCTTATGTTAGGAAAGGTAACATGTCCCTCGAAAGACGTCAGGCAATCCCATCTTGTTTTATATATAAAACAATTTATTTCTTTCTATGTCAAATTTTAAAATTATATTTTATTAAAAAGTTTTAATACATTAGTGATACATTTATCAATATATCACATATACAGTACATATGTATGTGTGTGTGCATATATAGGATATATTTTGATAAAATATATCCTTATATGTATGTATTTTATAATATAATTACTAATAAATTTTACTTATTTGTGTAACTACTTAGAAAAATCTTTTCCATCGACCAAAAAGGTTAAATGACAGAGAATGCCTTCCGGTATTAGGTCAAAAACTGCGGTAAACAAGAATACATAAATAAATAAAATAAAAATAAATAAACATGTACATTATGATTTATTTTGTGTTGTTCGCAAGAAGGAATATAGCAAAATATAAATGTATTAGCCACCCTAAAGGACTTCCAGTTTCAATTTACGTTCGCCGCAAAATGGATTGAATTTGATTCGAAGTCAGAATTAAATGAAATTGCCCCGCCGTTCCAAGTTCAACTTTAAGACTTGTTCATCGACTTACTTTGAATAACCTCTCGACGAAGTCGTGTGCTTATTTTAATGTTTAATTAGTTCGTCTGCTAAATTTAACATGTTCCTTGTCAGATGGTTTTTGAAGAATTTCCGTTTAGGCCGCCTGTTTGTTATACTAATTCCTAGAAAAATAAATTTATTGCTTTTTTATGCGCATTTGAAACACATGTCGAGAGAATAGCTGATTTTAGACTATCTAAAGTTATTATTAAGTGGACATCCCAGCAGAAAAGACCACGCGCTAGACTCAGGACCACAGAGCTCCATCCGCTACCATTCATCGCAGCGAAACGGCTCTCCATTGATCGTTTCTCGCCCTCGTGAGAATCAGGACGTGACAAGTGGCGAACCACGTCGCCTTCATTTTTCAACAAATTAGGTATATTAAATTCGTCTTAGTGAGTCCCATGAGCCGCAAGGGAGGATGGAGGTCAGCCCCAGCAGAGCCCTGCATGCTGAGGTAAGGCACCATAGTACCCGGGGGAGCCTGATCCCAGGACGGTCGGCACGTTTTGCGACTAAGCTCGCTCTTAGCCACGCATCCTTTGGCAAGGCAGACCGTGGATTGGCGGAGAGGAAGGGAAAGGATAGAGAAGAAAGGAAGTGGCAGGAACGGAAATGCGGATTGGGGGGGTTACCAGACTCGGAATAAATATTTATAAATCCATATATATATTTATTCCGATGCGGGAATCGAAACCGCGACTATTGACTTCGTAGGCGGAGGGCCCCGCCACTGAGCCAATCGGTCGTCATATTTGTATATATAATATATACAGCTGGGTTTAAAGGAAAAAAGTAGACAATAGGGACAAAGTAATTTACGTGATATGGGACGGACAGCGTAAGCCTTTCTGATGGAAGGTTGGCTTTGAACATGTTGTTTTTTATTATTTCAGATTAAAGTCGTGTTTGTTATACATTTATTTTTTAACATTTTCACAGGCATTAAAATATGTGAAATCAATATCAGCCTACGGCAGTCCACTGCTGGACATAGGCCTCACCCAAACTGCGCCACCTAGCCCGATCTTTAGCTACACGCATCCAGTCTCTGCCAAGTCTTCGTTCCATAGCAGTGGATCGTCCCACACTGCGTTTGCCGAGACGCGTGTTCCACTCCAGCACTCGTCTACTCCTACGGTTATCGGGTCTCCGACAAACGTGCCCAGACCACTGCAACTTCTGTTTGCTAACTTGAAGAGCTATGTGACTTGGATTCTGCCGTGAAAACATGTACAATGTTTTAAGAACCTTTACTTTATATTGGCTACAAAAATAAATATGGATTATGAAATAATAATATATAATAATCTATATATATAAAAATCAATTGCTGTTCGTTAGTCTCGCTAAAACTCGCGAACGGCTGGACCGATTTGGCTAATTTTGGTTTTGAATTATTTTTGGAAGTCCAGGGAAGGTTTAAAAGGTGAGTAAATATGATAAAAATATTAGGAATATAGTAAAAACAACAATTTCGTCTTCCCTTAGATACTATTCCTACCTGTCAAATATTTGATATTCGTCCCTTCGTTCAGAAATCAATTAAATTTAAAAGTCGTTGAGAAATAAAATTTAATTCAAAAGTGAAGTTTTTCTTTTCATTTCTTTGGTTTTGAGTTTACGATTTCTTTTTGTTCTTGTTAAGTTTTGACCACATTTTTTACTTAGGTTGAAACATTCTGCAATTATCGTTCAGCTTTTTTATTTATTGATTCTGAGGCGGTACGAAGTTAGCTGGGTCAGGTAGTAAAATAATAATATATAAATGTCGTAAAAATCTTTATTTTAAAAACACGTTTTGTTTTTCCATGTATTTCTGCATCCATTTCTATTTCTGTTTTAAATAGTAAAGTAGTTTGCGCTTATTTGGGTCGGAGAGAAACGGGTAAGAAACATTTTAAGTTATAACTATATCCGTGATGCTGTGAGACTTATGATCTTACTTAGGAATATTTACACTCTAGAAATTGAGAGAAAATATATTAATAGTGGCAAGCGTTCCTTTGCGGAAATACATTATTATGTAGACAATCAGAATTTTATTTAGCTTAAGTAACTTGACGGTAATCTTCCGTAGAGTCTACTATACTCGAAAATGCCTCGAGAGGGAAAAATCTTGTACAAAAGTTATTTTCATTTATTGGATTGGAAGGCAAACGAGCAGGCGTGTCACCTGATGGTAAACTATCAACGTCGCCCATGTGAAGCGTTGCCGGCCTTTAATGAAATTGTTATTATGAGAGGGGAGGGGGAGAGATGTTGGGCTTCAGGAACTCAACTGCCAACCGGGCGAAGTGCGGTAGCTAAGCTACCACTCAGACGCCGGTTTTATGCGGGAGTGTCGCACTTCCCCGGACGAGCCTGCCCATTCATGCTACAATATAAATACAATAATATGCCTTTCTTACGAAGAGGTGGTGGTAAGTTGTTCCAACATTTAGTTGTGGTGTATTTAAAAACTGGTTTTCTTTCATTGTTTGAGAGATTTTTTAAACCACTCATAATTTAGGTGTAGAAAAAGCTATTGTTTTAAGTAAATACGAAGTATTCTATCTAAGATATGCTTTAAGATTATCCATTCGGTGACATAAAAAGTGAGAAGTAGGAAAAATGTATTTTTGTTAAAGTTAATAAAGATAATTAGACCGACATTTATGTGGGGCCTATTTACAATTTTTTTTAATTTCCATTAACCGCGTTCGAAGAGTATTTCATGTTTCTATTGATTCAAGAATCTTTTTTTATGGGATAGTAGGGCAAACGAGCAAGCGTGTCGCCTAATGGAAAGCAATCAACGCCGCCCATGGACAACCGCGACACCGCAGGAGTCGCGGAAGCGTTGCCGGCCTTTTAGGTATGTATAGGCTTGTATTTTATAGCCTTTATATGTCCCACTGCTGAGCATGGACCTCTCCATTTCTGGAGTAACGGACAATAACCCATCACGCTTGTCCAATGCGTATTGGCGGGGTTACCAGACTCGGAATAAATATTTGTAATCCATACATATATTTATTCTAATGCGGGAAACGAACCCGTGGCCACTGACTCCGCAGGCGGAGGGCTCCGCCACCAAGCCAATTGGTCGTCGTATTCATCATACATTAAAGTAATTACCTCCTTTATTTTAAAGATAATTATGTAAAACGAATAATGTATTTGGGCATTTTATTTATACTGTTATATTACTTAAAGATGTAACAATGTTCAGGTCTTGTATCCGCAAAAGAATGAATCACAAATTATTTTCAAAGAAATGGACGATACAAGACGTACTTTGCAATATTTCTTTACAAATTCAATATGTTTTGTAAATCCTGTTTCGAGGAATCTTGCGGAAACAGGTGGCTAAGCCCATTTTGTTCAGCCATGCGGCAAAGGCCAGCTTTATCCTTGTAACGCCATTTTGCTTGTGTTTATTGATGTTGTTTTCGAAGTGAAAACTTCTATAGCCACGTTACACGACCCTGGGTAGGGAAAAAATCTATAGCTTCGCGTCAGCAACATGCTAATGCTTAAGGCATATCTATAGCTAGAAGTGGTGCTATAGACATAATTTAAGTAACTGTGCTTGCGCGCGCAGCTGCCTACGTACACGCATCACGCCATAACATTATATATAATATACCCAATTGTATAATATGTATGTATGTGCGTTGGATGATTCATGGATGGATAAAGTTTTATGATATGGACAGTCAAAACTTTTACTTAGCTAAGATCCGCGACAAGCAAAACAATAACAGAAAATTAATAATTGGATTTATTTGGAACTTAAGCCAAAAATTTACCGAAAATCGGCCATCAATTCTCCACCCACCAACCACTATACACAACACCAAACACACATTATCCACTATATCAAATAAATCCACTTAACCCAATGGAAAAACACACATTATTAATTTTCTGTTATTGTTTTGCTTGTCGCGAATCTTAGCTAAGTAAAACTTTTGACAGTCCATGTAGTGATGGATTTCCGCAAAGTAACGCCTGACTACATTAATAAAGTTTTATGAGTCGCGTCAACAGCATTTTATATTACAATTGTAATGTTTGAAATTTCAAAATACAGTTTTAAGTTTTCACAAAGTAAAAATCAGTCATGGGGACTGTCTCCGACTTTTACTTTGTGAATATATATTATTGTAAAAAAATGTTTACCTTAGACAAATGAAAACTGTCATGTTTAGAATATAAATTTAAACACGATGATTAAAAAATCACATTTCGCTGTCTATGTGCGAAATTGATGAAGTGTACGCTTCATATTGTGCCATTTCATCATCTTCATCAACTCCGTTGTAAGCAATACGCTAGGCAGAAGTTCATTTATAATTAAGTTGTTTGTTCATACACTTGTGTGCTCGAGTTTAACGGTCATTAAGGAGAGAAACACACATAGTTAATGTCGGTGTGATTATCTTGTAACTGGGGAAGGAAACTAACTAAATAAATGTTGTGTTTTCTTTTTGCATTTATTTCCTCTTGACAACTTATTTGCTTTAAGTTCAACAATATTTACTATCGTATAATTTGCCATAAAGAAAAGTTTCTTCTCCACCATCTAGTTTGAGATGAATGGCGGTCCAATATAGTGTTTTTTAGAAACTTCTTTTCATGTATCACAACTCTGTGGAACCAGCTATCTCCGATATTTCCGAGTCGATATAATATTGAAACCATTTAAAAACCAATCCTACACATTTCCTGTGGTTCTATGGATGTCTTTTGGCGGCGTTGATTGCTTTTCATTAGGTCGCCCGCCTGTTTATTTACTTTTTATAACAAAAATACAATTTTTACGAAAAGAAATTTTTTATAACCCATATAAGCCCCTGATGGATGCGATCTTCTCCATTTTTGAAGGAATGAATCCACCACGCGTGTCCAGAAGGAGCACCTAGACATGATATAAACACCTATAGACCATGCATATCTTTATCCCAATGCGGGGATGGAACCCGCGATTAAAGACTCCGTTACAAAAGAGAAAAGGGATTACGTTATTTACGTCATCGTGTAGTTTCAGGTGTCTTAGAGTACCTACATTATGTAATGGTTCATTAGTAGTTCAAAAGTAATTTCTTGTCACAAAATAAAAAAAAAATATTATTGCATTTCGTCAATAAGTCTGTTTTTGTCCCATATTCCTACAAAGCATTAAATAAATAGAAATATAAATGTTTATCTCTGACACTTTTTTAGAGAAACTAAAATGAAAACCTAAATAAATGATGAACATAAAAACATTCCAAATACCACAAACAACAAAACAACAAATATAAATTTAACCTTAGATGTGCAACATAATGGTTCTTGCTCAGTGTAAGTCTGGCACTGGTTTTCAGCAATAACCAATATATTCAGATCGTGGACCAGAGTGATTGATTAAGATATCATCATAATGATTAAGATATACATACACATACATATACAAACACCTACATACATATAATAACAATAACATAATAAATAAACTCACTTCCTCCGTCACTTGTTGGGAGGCTGCCGGTGAAAAATAGCAGACTCATGACTGATATATTCATTTCGCATTCAATCTCACCCCCATAGCGGTGTATCTCCGGTGAGGCAATTTAGCGCGCCTTTGAAAATCAAGCAATACATCTTGCAGGAATGGTAATCGGGCGTACTTTTTCTTACGTATTTTTGTATACTTTCGCACTGGTGTTTCTTTTAAATTTCCCCAATACGTACATACATACACTCCTTTGCAAAAAATAAACCGGGTGGTTTTGATTTTTCTACATTATTGGTAATAATTTAGTTTTAAAGAGGTTTTAATAGCCAAATTATGTACAAAGAACCTGGACTCGACACTAAGAGTCAGGTTCCGTTTAGAAAACACAAAGTTCTGGAAGAACACGTTGCACTCAACCACCAAACGACCGCTTTTTAGTGACTCAGGCGCTGAGGAACCGCAAATGCAGTTCCATAGACCTCAAAAAAAAAATCCTTGAAGAGGTACGAGGAGCACAAGTTAGTCTATGGACTGTGAGGAGGAGGCTTGTAGTTGCTGATACACGCAGGCAACGACCAGCACGGGCCACCAAGTAAGTTTTCACAGTCGGTATATATATATATATATATATATATATATATATATATATATATATATATATATATATATATATATATAAATGTGTCATTTACAGCGTTTTCGCTTTTGCAGCGATATATAATACATAGAAGTGAATTAAGATGTGTATTATGTTGTTGGTTGTACAATTAATATTTGTGTAAATTATAATATTTTAAGTTATTCATGTATTTATTATTGTTCATTGTTCTTTAATAAAATAAAATAAAAATAATGTACATTAAAAGACATGTTTATATCCCAAGTATTACATGAAAGATGTTCACTAGCACCTTAAAGGCATCAACGCGAACCAGGTCAAGCCATGTTTGAAGACTTACAGCGGAAGTGTCAAGTTTTATCTTTGTCGCGGGCTTCACAAATATTTAACGCACACTTGTAATCTTTTAACGGTTTTTACGGATTATCCAAGCGAAAGTCGAATCAAAGTGGATAATACATAGCCCTTCGAGTTAAACTCAAAACCTATTTTACTACTATTTTAAACAATAACTCACAAACAGTGTGTCTGGATGGAAGATTCGGCAGAAGATCAAGGAAAACATATCAACATATCATATAATAAAATTGTGAATTCGAATTCAGTGAGTGATTACTTTAGTTAGAAATTTAGATTAGACTTTTGTATATGGACAGTCAAAAGTTTTACTTAGCTAAGATCCGCGACAAGCAAAACAATAACAGAGTGTGTTTTTCCGTTGGGTTAAGTGGATTTATTTGGAACTTAAACCAAAAACTTACCGAAAGTCGGCCATCAATTCTCCACCCACCATCCACTATACACAACACCAAACACACATTATAACTTTTCCATCTTGTAAACGATACGTGTTTCGCTCCAACACGAGGCATCTTCAGGTATAATAGACTCTACGGAAGACAACCGAAAAGTCATGTGTATAGTGGTTGGTGGGTGGAGAATTGATGGCCGATTTGTGATGGCGTACTCTTTACAACCACGAGATATAGTATATGAGCTGTATGATGAGCTGAACGTCATCAAAACTATTAAGATTGGACGCCTTCGCTGGGCTGGGCACGTGGTACGGATGGAACGAGGCTAGAGTACCCAAACGCCTACGCGACGGCAAACCGACGACGACAAAAGATAGTCGTAGAAGCCGCGAAAGGCCTAAGCTCAGATGGCTAGATGGAATCAAGGACGACTTAAGGACAATCGGTGTCCCCTCACACCGATTGTCCTTAAGTCGTCCTATGTACAAAATAATTTTACTTGCTCGGTGTAAGTCAGGCGTTCTATTGGAGCAGCTGGCTCTCAACGGTTTTCAGCAAGAACCAATAAAGTCAGATCGTGGACCACAGTGATTGATTAAGATATATACATACACATACATATACAATTGGCTTTGTGGCGGGGCTCTCCGCTCGGAGTCAATGGTCGCGGGTTCGATCCCCGCATCGGAATAAATATATGTATGGATTACAAATATTTATTCTGTATATATAAGTAATATATGTGGGGGGCTGGAGGGAAAAAGCTACACGAAGATCCGACTGGAAAAAAATACTGGATCTGGAATTACTGGATTTGTAAACTAGTCATATTATTTTTCTCATTGGTTTTCGCGATTCTTTGTAAAGTAATTATTGAATTTATGTTTAAATTAACTCCATTGACCAATAATCAATGGTTGCGGGTTCAATCTCCGCATCTGAATAAATATATGTTTGGCCTACAGACTGATAACAGCTTTGTGCTCAGCAATGGGACCTATATATGCGCTGAAAAAAAATTAATAATATCTGCAATATAAATCGCTTCAAAGATGCGTTGAAAAGGACAAAATTTCGTCAACGAGGAGTCAAGTATGGAAAAAGGAGTCTGAAGATTCGTGCACTGGCTTTATAAATCGCTATAATACAGAAAAATTAACGCCAATGTTCTGTAAGGATGTTATTAGTATAGATTATAAAAATAAGAAACTAGTTTTTACAAATTAACTTTATTTTCATGGATGCTATTGTTCTTTGCATTATGCATTCATTCATTAAAGGATTCATTAATTCAATAACATTGATTGCTCTTGCATTAATGGATTGTGCTGGTTATGGAGCCGTCCTTGCGTCTCTCTCAGTCTTTAATTGAACGAAATAGCTCGAAGTCGCAGCACAGACATCGCCTTCCATTGTTTTGTAAGCACTTGCTAACATTTTGTAAGATGCTTTGTTGAGAATACTCTTTGTTGTCTTTCCCAGAAACTTTACAAAGACTATAACCCGCTTTTCTTTCTTAGAATATTGTTTTTACTCTCAAAGTGAATACGATACTTGCTTAATTAGAAATAAGCTTTGTAACTTAGAAGACAAAAAAAAATATTGCTACTTTTTAGATAGTAAGTACCATACGATGGATTAAACTGCCTTGTCAGCCCTTAAGAAATGTGACCCGTATTGAAATCGCGTTGTCGTGTTGCGGTTGACGTGGCCTGAAGTAAAGCGCGTCGCTAAAGACAGATCCCAATGGAGAAGCACTGTGGACACCCTCTGCCCCACCTCGGGGACGTCCTCTGTCCCATCATATGATGATGATGATGTAGCTCTCTCACAAGATGAAACTGGACTGAATGAATTTTGTAATGGCAACTTCAAACTTTCCATGCGCATTAGAATGCTCCACTGTTACATCTGACCCGTTCTTCTATACGGATGTGAGGCTTGGACACTTAAAGAAGACCTCAGAAAAAGTATGAACGCACTCAAAATGTGGGCATATAGACGAATGCTCGCTATTAGCTGGACTCATGGATAATTCAAGCAAAAACCTGAACTTTTGCGGACCGTCAAAGATAGAAAAGTTGCTTACCTGGGTTATATAGTGAGACATGATAGGTACAAGTTGCCACAACTGATCATGATGGGAAAAGTCACGGGCAAAAGACAAGTCAGAGAAAGAAGTCTTGGCTAGATAATATTAGGGAGTGGACCGGGATAGCGAGTGCTCCAGAACTGCTGCACCTCGCCAAAGAGGAGGAGAAGTATGCTGAATTGGCTGCCAACCTTCGCAAGTCGGAGAGGCTCTCTTAGAAGAAGAAGAAATGTAAAGATTTCTCGTGAAAGCGGACGTCCCTCAGGTGGGCAAGCGTGCATCAAGGATTTTCGTAGTGGTAGAACCACGTTATAGATGAATACTTTGTCAAGAATAGTATATTATTAGTTTGTAGCATGAAAGGGCTGGCTCGCCCGGGGAAGTACCACAGTGCTGCAGAAAACCGGTGTATGAGTGGTAGCTTAACTACCACACTTCGTCCGGTGAGCGGTTGCGTTCCGGAGACTCAACTCCCTCCTCTCTCCTCCTCTCCTAATGACACTTTCCTTAAAGGCAGGCAACGCTTTTGCACTGCCTATGGCACTGCGGATGTTTATGGGCGGCGTTGATTGCTTTTCATCAGGTGACATGCCTGCTCGTTTGCCTTCATATTCTATAAGAAAAAGACTCTTAATAAAACGTTGCAAGTTTTCTTTAAAAAAAAAAAATAATGTGTCCGACCACAAATTTGTGGAACAAAACCTTAATCAATATTAATCTACCTCATTGTTCATTAAAGAGACAACGTTAAGCGTCATTTAGTGGCTGAAGCTTTTTCCAGAGCTTTGTAGCTGTTAATGAAAAAAAAAAGATTTTCAGTATTTTCTCTTGCAGGCTTTCTATAAATAACATGTAATTTGAAAAGGAGTGATTTGGAAGTCCCACTTATTTCGAAATAGTATTCTTAATGAACTAAAATCACCGATATATTATTGCGAAATATTAAACCGAAGTTTTAATTGACATGTATTTGTATTTATGTAAAATTACATTATATATACGTTTATTTTTAAATAAATGTTGTTATTTACTGACTCTGTGCTAGAGTTGAACCAACTCTGGGTCAGTTAGCTATCTGTGGCTTTAGTTTCTTCGACACACGCGCAAACACACTTACACCAGTCAAAACAAACCCCTCGAGCACTTCACTAAAAATCTAAGAAATATATGTCGTGCGGTCCGAATCTACGATGACCAAGATCTCACCGATCGGCTATATTCTCTCGCGCTGCGGAGGGATATCTCATCTCTCAGAATTTTTTACCGCTTTTACCATGGGGACTGTTCCGAGGAATTGTTTAGAATAATTCCCGCCGCCGAATTCCACAATCGCAAAATTCGCCGGAAAGAAAAATCTCATCCCCACCGTCTGGATTAGTGGCGATCTACTACGGTGCACTTCTCTCGAATCTTCTTTCCACGCACCACCACTCTGTGGAACCAGTTACCTTTGGCGGTCTTTCCGAACCGATACGACATTAGCACCTTCAAAAAATAAGCCTACATATTACTAAAAGGCCAGCAACGCTTCCGTGACTCCTGCGGTGTCGCGGCTGTCCATGGGCGGCGTTGATTGCTTTCCATCAGGTGACACGCTTACTCTTTTGCCCTCCTATCCTATAAAAAAAGATTCTTGAATCAATAGAAACGTGAAAGACTCTTCGAACGCGGTTAATGGAAACCCTGAAGTAATGAACATGAGGAAATCAAGTCATAAAGACTCAAGGAACATGGAAGAAAAATCATATTACCCATTTCTACTGACCGCATTGGACCACACAGCAAGAGAAGGTTCTAGATAAATAACACCTCTCGCACCTCACACGTGGGAGGGATATATAAGGCCCGTGCAGAACATTCTCGAAGACCATTATTCTTAAGTTTACAAGTGAAGAGACTAGCAGATGTTACTTTTAGTGTGATTAAATATTTACATTTGTAAAACATAGCAACTTCGTAAAATTTAACTTTAAAAATAAAGTTACTTTTTGATTGAATTACCATTCCAATTATTTTGACTCAAGAACGTATTATATATCTATTTATATATGTATCTCTCTCTTTGAGTTATATATCCCCCTGGTGGGGTATAGGGCAGACACGACGCTTCTCCATCTTGACCTGTCGGAGGCTATATGCTTCATTTCGCTCCAGGATAGGCCGTCTTTTGCACTTCGGCCGTCACAGTACGCCGCCAAGTTTGTTTTAGGCGCCCAAGTTTTATTAACCGTTCGAGGGCTTCTATGGGGCTCTGAAGAGTATCCATTTTCATTTTTGTCGACGTATCTGGACATCTATTGGGTCCTCTTTGCTGAATTTCCACAGCTCTTCGTTGGAGACCATGTTATCCGGCCAATATATTTTTAGGATTTGGTGTAGGCAGCGGTTGACGACTATATATTAAATACGGGAAAAATTTCATTTTACTTAAAATGAGAGAAAGAAGAAACCCAGCAAGAACAATAGAGGCGTGGAAAGGCCGCAAACATTTTAGAGTACTGCATGTTCTTACACTCCAATAATGAGGTGTTTTTAGTTTGCCATGGTGTTCCACGTTCCATTATTTCCTGGTTGTTTCGAAATAAAAAGGTTGAATAAATTGTAGATGTGAATAGTTTTTACCGTGAAGTAGTTTTAGAAGTGTACACAGCTTAACAAAATACGTACTATAGAGAGCATTTATTTATTAAAGTTTAAGTAAAAATGGTATTATCCATTTCCGCCTCTCTTTGTGGATTCTTTGACGTAGATATATATATATATATATATATATATATATATATATATATATATATATATATATATATATATATATATATATATATATATATATATATATATATATATATATATATATATATATATATATATATATATATATATATATATATATAGTAGGTTATATGAGATAGGTATCGAGTCATTTTTACAATTGGTAATATTTAGAATTAGTCACATCTTCGCAGGGCGGCTAACAGAGTCTGGATGCATCAGTACTTTATGAAGAATGTAAAAACGAAGTTACACGCAACATCTCAATGACCTGTGGTCAAGATGATGCTGACAGCTTACAACGCTAGCTTCATGCTGGCAGTTATAAAAATCGATGTTTTTTAAATATTTTCTAATTTTTATATTATTTAATTGTCAATTTATCAAATAAATGACGGACTTATCCCACCAACTTACATGTGTGACGATGTGTTCTTATTTAATTTTTATAATCTTATATTATTATCAGTTGTTTAATTATGGTGGCGTATTATACAATATAGTTCGATTAAGGTCTATAAGTGAAGTGATATGAAATAAATGCGTGTATCGTGACTTTTTAAGTTGACTGAAAAAGTCCATAGAAGATTTTGGTAAAATAGCTACCATTTAATCAAGACGTAACGTGACAAGCTGACTTGTTACATTTCCAGAGATTTGATATTATTGTGTTTTACTTGACACTGGCATAATAGTTATAGCTAATTGACATAAAAAGAAAAAATAAATGATGTAGTTAGCTAATTTCAAAAATCAAACTTTTATTTATTACGCAATAAAATGTCCACAAAAGATTTGCTAAATAACCCGATAGGAGGTTTACCCATCGCTCCTATAACCTGGTAACGAAATAATACACGAACTCGCGGAGAAATATCAAGGAGCGTTACCTCAACACGAAGCAGAAGGCAGTTACAAGCACTTAGGTGTAGCTTTCAACGTTTATAAAGATAAAGACCCACTTTCCCACCGCCCATTACAAGCGCGATGCAACTTTTAACATTTTCCTTACGTCACATCGCTACTTAGTACATAATAAATAACGCAACTTTACCACGGACCTGTCAGTATTACGTTTAAAACGATATTTGTATGAAAAAGGGTATTTTTATCCAAATATCGTTTAAAATACATATCGACGCGAATGAGCGAAAACCGCAAAACGAAAACTTACCATCAGAGCCAAAAAATCTTTAAAGACTTCTGAAAAAAATTTATCTGATCACTCGAAACCTGAATTCCAAAGCTGTACAAAATTTTGCTAATGGTTTCTAGAGCTGTGAGACTCAGACCATTCGACATGAAACTGAGTTTCAACTCTGTACAAAATTTTGCTTTCGGTCGCTAGAGCTTTGAGACTCAGATCATTCGACATGAAACTGACTGAGTTTCAACGCTGTACAAAATTTTGCAATTGGTCGCTAGAGCTGTGAGACTCAGACCATTCGACATGAAACTGAGTTTCAACTCTGTACAAAATTTTGCTTTTGGTCGCTAGAGCTTTGAGACTCAGACCATTCGACATGAAAGTGACTGAGTTTCAACGCTGTACAAAATCTTTGCTATTGGTCGCTAGAGCTGTGAGACTCAGACCATTCGACATGAAACTGACTGAGTTTCAACGCTGTACAAAATTTTGCTATTGGTCGCTAGAGCTGTGAGACTCAGAGCATTCGACACGGTATTTTTTCCTGATCCGAATATGCAATAAAAAAATTGGCATGTGTCATTTCGAGCGAAAGTTTTCGCTTTCTTGCCTTGATATCTGTCATGTGTCACGAAGAAAA
Source organism: Baronia brevicornis (assembly GCA_031353405.1). Classification (NCBI taxonomy): domain Eukaryota; kingdom Metazoa; phylum Arthropoda; class Insecta; order Lepidoptera; family Papilionidae; genus Baronia; species Baronia brevicornis. Next base: position 81,686 of record JASFAT010003818.1, read on the forward strand.
AGTTTTTTGTGATGTACTTGACGGCCTTGAAAACGTGATCTTTATTATTTTATTTATTATAAGGAGTAGAGTTGTCTTAGGTAAATGTATGGATGGATTTATCATATTTTTTTAAATCCTTAGGTACATCAGTTTGATTTATAGAGTCAGGCGATTAATTACTTTATGGCGAATGGTCGAATGTCGGACACATGCTTTTCTAATACATCGTGAAAGATCGTTATGTTATTGGTGAAAATTTAAATGAATAAATTGCTTCTTAGCTGAGCTCCTTCACAAAAAGACCTCCGCTTGTGTTACTTCCTTAAAGCATAACACGACAATCTATTTCTTCTCGAGATCAAAGCTTGCAGGCAGTTCACAAACACCTGTCTCATCGCTAGACTTCAAAGTAGAATAAAAATAGAAAAAAAATATTCATGACACCTTTTTTTACACTAAAGCTAAAATTTATATTATATATAACCTTAGTAATATTTATAATATACAAATAAACAAAACAAATAGAAAATAATTTTAATCTTACAAATGTCATAAAACGGTTCTTGCTTAGCATATACTAGACGTTCTATTGGAGCACCTGGCGCTGGTTTTCAGCAAGAACCTACGTGGTCAGGTCATGACCTAACCATGGTCCACATAAACCAAAAATTAAAATAAGAAAAAAAAAAACACAATATCAATCTATTTGTTTTTGTTTGTGTGCCATTTTGAAAAGTGTTGCATACATAAGTACCAACATACCAGGAGGAAATAAGCCTACCAGGAGATATCATTTTATTAATTTGAATTAAATTAATTGTAGGTGAAACGAAATTCTGGTCATCTAGTAATTAAATATTAAAATTAATTGTTACACGCCCACACATAATATATACGGATTTAAAATACGAGTCTGTACATAATATTTAAATGTATCGCGAATGTAAAGTGTGAACAGATTCTAAGTGTAGTTTAATGTTTTATTTGGATGGAACACCTGACGTTGCCGGCAGATATTAATTGCCTCAACTTAAGTAATAAATTAACCTAAAATTTACCTTCAAGTTTCACAGAATACTTATACCATATATTACATTAAAATAAATCTTAGTGTATTTTTTTTTCACAGCTCATATGTCTCGCTGTACGCACCTTCTCATTCTTGGAAGATTCAACGGTAACCCACCACGCTTGGCGGAGCAACTAGATTCAGAATACATTCGCAAAAAAGCGAAAACATAATAAACCGCAAAATGAGAATTTACCACCAGAGTTAAAAAATTGTTAAGAATTCTCAAAAAAAAAAATTGTATCTGATCTGATTTTCTTTTGGTGGTTCTGTGAGACTTAGATCATCCGAAGCGTTATTTTTTTTGTGATAAAAATATGCAAAAAAAAATATTGAGATCTGAATGATTTACAGCGTTTTCGCTTTTTTGATTTGGTATGGACATTGTCTTTTGCACTGCATTTAGGAGGACATCTCTACATTATTGATATGAATAGGATTCGATTGAAAATCAAATAGTTTTGGTTGGAATCCGTTAGATAAAATTTTAAAAATTACCTATTTATATTATTTTCACGGTCACACTCCCAAATGATAAATTTTAATCTATGAAACCACAGAACTCTATTTGCTACAATCTCGACACATTTTCTTCCACATTCATTTCTTCCTTGTTTCTTCCACACTCATAACTCTCTTCGTACAAGCTCTCCGGTTAAGGGTACTTGATTTGGCCTTAAGAAGCTCAGCAATTTGGTCTAGGTATATTGGTCGTTCCCTAGCGACCCTTCCATCCACATCCGCAATGTAAAATTATTTATCGGTCGTCTTTCATCCATCCTCTCTACGTGCCCAAATCATCTTAGTATCCCAGGCCTGCCAGTAATTAAATAAATTTGAACAATTAATCTCGTTGGAAGTTGCATGCTGCCCAACTTAGTAATTTACTGGAGACAACGACTAATCGTTCTATGTCTATCACGCCGGTCGCAAGGAAGTTCGAGTTATAGCCAATAATTATTGCATAAATCACCCTCCAATCATGATTAAGTCATTAAATAATAAAAACGCATTTATTACCTTATTATGGGATATATCGGCAAACGAGCAAGCGTGCCGCCTGATGAAAAGCAACAACGCCGCTCATAGACAACCGCGACTGCTGTAGTAGCAGTCGCGGTAGCGTTGCCGGCCTTTTAGGTATGTGTAGGCTTGTCTTATAAAGGGGCCAATGTCGTATTGGTTTGGAAAGACCGCCGAAGGTAGCTGTATTATTATTGACGACCAATTGGGTTTTGTGGTATAGTGGGCTGTCAACGTAGTTGATCCTTGGAGATCCGATTCAGGATAAATATATGTATGGCCGACAGATCCGAGTCTGGTTATCCCGTCAATCCGCGTTGGACAAACGTGATTGGTTCTTGAACGTTCCTTCAAAAATGTGGAGGATCGTGCTCAGTAGTAAGATATATGTATATAGGTTGTAGAAAACAAATGAAAAATAAAATAGTATTCAGTTTTTACATGGAATAGGAAGGCAAACGAGCAGACGTATCACCTGATGTAAAACAATCAACGCCGCCCATAAACATCCGCAGTGCCATAGGCAGTGCAGAAGCGTTGCTGGCCTTTAAGGAAAATTTCATTATGGGTGGGAGTAGGGGGAGGGGGAAGGTAGGGGAAAGAGGCGGAATGTGCCTCCGGAACTCAGCCGCTCACCGGTGGAAGCACGGTAACTAAGCTACCACTCAGACACCCGTTTTCAGGTTTTCTGCAGGAGTGTGGTATTTCCCCGGTAAGTTTTTGGTTTAAGTTCCAAATAAATCCACTTAACCCAACAGAAAAACACACATTGTTAATTTTTTGTTATTGTTTTGCTTGTCGCGGATCTTAGCTAAGTAAAACTTTTGACTGTCCATATAGTGATGGATTTCCGCAAAGTAACGCCTGACTCCATTAATAAAGATAAACCATGAGCAAATCGGTCTATATTGCACCGCAATCTGAAGGATGTGATTGTGGGTTGTAAATTAATCTATGGAGCATTTACTCAACTGGTCCTTGTACCCTAACACCTTCACATTCTCCCTTCTCCCTTCACCCCTCCCTCTCCCCTTCCATTCCCACTCCCATAATAACACTTGCTTAAAGGTCGGCAACGCTTCCGCACTGCCTATGGCGCTGCGGATGTCTATGGGTGGCGTTGATTGCTTTCCATCAGGTGACACGCCTGGTCGATTGCTTTCTTATACCATAAAAAACGTATTTGTGACGTCTATATAATGCGGATGTTTCTGCGGATATTTCTTATACCATAAAAAAACGTATTTGTGACGTCTATATATTGCGGATCATTCTATTGCGGATCTCTATATATGCGCAACAAAAAAAAATATTGCAGATCGTAGCCAGGCGGAAGGTCCATCGTTCGTGAAACAAGTCAATTTTGAGAGGGATATTATAAAACATTATGAAATAATGTTACAATTTCGTCGTACGGAGTACAGGTTTGACTTACGTGCGTAATTATAAAGGCGGAGGGTCCTAAACAAACAATAAAATTTCATTGATCTATAAATTGAAGCCGAGGCAACTAACTGGGGACATTAAATATTTGTCTTTAAACCTATTAATTGGTCAAACAAACTGATTTAACTTTTTCAATTACACGCACTTGCATATCTAGCGTTATTTCTGGGTTTTCTACAATAATTATTGTAAGAATGGTTACTAACCCAACACGTTAGTCCAAGAATCCACCTTACTAATGCCAAGGTACTTGATAAATGTATCACTAATCTATTACATACATACATACACATCGTCACGCCTGTCTCCCGTAGGGGTAGGCAGAGATAACAGATCTCCATCTGCTACGACCCCGGTATACTTTCCTTGCTTCCTCCACACTCATTAATCTCATGCAAGCCCGCCGGTTCAGGGTACTCTTGACCTGGCCTTTCTTAAAAAGTTCTGCAATTTGGTCAAGGTATGTTTTCTTTGGTCTTTCCTTACCGTCCATTTACATTACAACGTAAATTTCTTTTGCCAGTCGTCTTTCATCCATCCTCTCTATATTCTCAAACCATCTAAGAATTCCTTTCACAACTTTTGTCACGACACCTTCTTTTACTCCACATTGCTCTCTTATATCTTCATTTCTTATTCTATCATTCAAAGTTACACCACACATACTTCTTAATGCTGTCTTTTCCATCGCATTCAGTCTGTTTTCATGACTCCTATGCCAAAGCCAACTTTTACTACCGTACATCAGATTCGGAACAAGCACCAAATTGTTTTATATAACAAAAAAAAAAGATTCGATCGACTGTCGTCTTTTGAGGGACATTTCACCTTTTCTGGCATCAGAAATTAAAGTTGAATATAAAATGTGAAGTGGTTCATTAATAAATGAACTTCACTTGAAAGAGTTTCGCTATATCGAAGATAACCCCCCCCCAAAGATCCTGTGTTGCCGTATAGTACGACCGGTCGACTGGTATGTTATAGTACTTAGGCTTGGAGGTTTTTTCACAGCTCACAAAGCTAGGCACGGTGCTTCCCATATCTGGAGGAATTAATATTAACTGACCACAATTGTCCAATGCGGATTTGCCGGGCTATCAGATTCGGACTATATGTCTATTAGGCATACATAAATGTATCCTGATGCGGGGATCGAAATCGCGACCATTGCCTCTGTATGCGAGATTATATTCTTGGATTCTTTTTCACAGCCCATATATGTCCCACTGCTGAGCACGGCCCTTCTTATCTCTAGAGGAAGTAATACTAACCCACCACGCTTGTCCAATGTGGTTTGGCAGCGTAACCACACTCGAAATAATTATCTGTAGGCGGTGCTTATCCTGATGCGAGGATCAATCCAGCTATCATCTGTGGGATATTGTATGCACTGTTACGTCCCAAAACACCCTAATAGACAGTCGAGCCTAGTATCGATTTGACTGGGATATTTGGAGGCCTTTCTGCTGGATTGCGCTGCATGAGTACGAGATGATTCTAATAAATGTATACTAGAATGTCTAAAAGGCCTCTCTTGACTTGTAATCGCCAAATAGAACACACGTCTGTAAGAAGCGACTCTCAATTTTAACTTAAATATTATCTTCTTCTTCTAAGATTGCCTCTCTGACTTGCGAAGATTGGCAGCCAATTCAGCACAACTTTTCTTTTCCTTCGTGAGGTGCAGCAGTTCTGGTGTTTTGCCCGCGATTTTTCCCATCATTATCAGTTGCAGCAATTTGTACCTGTCATGTCTCTCTTCGACCAGTGTTTCCTACCCGTACTCTCCTACGGCGCCGAAACGTGGACGCTGACAGTCCGTCTGCTTCATAGCCTCATAGTCGCTCAGAGAGCTATGGAGAGAGCTATGCTCGGAGTTTCTCTGGTAGATATGTTTCGGAATGAACAAATCCGCCAGAGAACTAAAGTCACCGACATAGCCTTTCGAATTAGCAAACTTAAGTGGCAATGGACTGGTCACGTCTGTCGGAGATCCGACGATCGTTGGAGCAGAGGAGTGCTGGAGTGGAGACCGCGTCTCGGTAAACGTAGTGTGGGACGCCCCCCGGCTAGATGGTGCGACGATCTGCGCAGGGCGGCTGGCAGAAACTGGATGCGTGTAGCCGAAGATCGGGCTAGGTGGCGCTCCATGGGGGTCGCCTATGTCCAGCAGTGGACTGCCGCAGGCTGCTGATGATGATGTCTCATAATATATATATATATATATATATACATATATATATATATATATATATATATATATATATATATATATATATATATATATATATATATATATATATATATATATATATATATATATATATATATATATATATATATATATATATATATATATATATATATATATATATATATATATATATATATATATATATATATATATATATATATATATATATATATATCCAATAAACGTAATTAGGTCACTTTTTCGGTTGTCTTCCGTAGAGTCTACTATAGATGCCTCGTGTTGAGGCGAAACACGTGTCGTTTACAAGATGGAAAAGTGGTAATGTGTGTGGGTGGAGAATTGATGGCCGATTTTCGGTATGTTTTTGGTTTAAGTTCCAAATAAATCCACTTCATCCAGCAGAAAAACACACATTATTAATTTTCTATTATTGTTTTGCTTGTCGCAGATCTTAGCTAAGTAAAACTTCTGACCGTTCACATAGTGATGGATTTCGCAAAGTAACGCCTGATTCCATTAATAATCTTGTCACGTTACGTTTTGATAAAATGGTGGCTATTCTACCAAAACCTTCTATGGACTTTTACAGTTAACTTAAAAATCACACAACATTTATTTCATATCACTTCACTTATACGCCTCAATCAAGCTGTATTGCATAATACGCCACCACAATTAAACAATATAACTCGTAATAATATAAGATTATGGAAATGTAATAAAAACACAACGTCACTCGTGTAAATTGATGGGAAAAGTCTTGTTATTGAATATTCTTTTCGGAATTTGTCTAGCGGTATTTATTTAATTTAAAATGTAAGTTACTCTAAATTTAGACATTCATTTATATAGAAACGCTTTAACAATGAAGTATCGCTGAACACCTTTAAGTGCTTTTTGTTTCTTAAGTGAAAATTGTCTCGGAGTTTTGCTTGTAAGACAAACGCGATGCTAAACTTTCATTAATTTAATCAAAAGTTTTAGTAAGGCGATTAACAATTCTAAACATTAATTTTGAGTTTAAATAAATAGCAATTTATCAATTCTCTGCATTTATTAATAATAAGATTATTTAAAAAGACTATATGAACGGCTAATAGATAGCAATATTTATTATACTAAGGACTTTTTGATTTAAAAGTTGGATCCAATGTATATATATCCTGTACAAGTTAGCTTGATCTTTTTGACAGATGTAAATTTTTCTGATCGACATAAGTTTGCAATGACGAACATATTATTTTCTTAATTTAATGATTTTAAAAATTGTAAAAATATTAAAAAAATACATATAACACAAAAGTCCCTAAAGATTTAAGCGTTATCCGAAAATTTTAAGACTTTTTATTGCTACAAAGTAAAATTTAAATAGGAACACTGAAAATAATAGACGCTTGTACAATGTTACATCAGTCTATACTATATACTACCTGTTATTCGTGTCCCATCTGTCCGACCGATCATATTATAAAAATAAAGACTTATTATTATTAATATGTCGAGCAGTGAAAGTAAAATACAAGAAATCTATTAAAATCAAAAACATCGCTAGACTTACTTAAATGTATAATAAAATCAATGCTTCTAGATTTGTCTATATAAATTTATCCAGTTATAGACGCATTGAGGTAACCAACGTAACAAATGTTCTGGAATTGCCCGAGGACACGGGACAGCGCAATCGCTTCGATTCTGAATGGGTTTAAATCTTCAAAATGGACTTTCTATTCCCAATCGTAGCATTGCCATAATATCTGTGTCATTAAACCGATTGCCTGGGTGTACTCTATATAAGCTAATCGTCTCCCTTTAGTCACAATACACGATATAGTATAGTATATATATATCATATATCACTATATATATATATATATATATATATATATATATATATATATATATATATATATATATATATATATATATATATATATATATATATATATATATATATATATAATTCTTTATTTGTATAATGTGAGGTTATAACAAGATGAAAAAAAGAGACGTATAAAAGCTCTTACGGCGTACAAATTTCATTAATAATGACACACTATTAGAAATAACTTAAACAATTATAACAAATCTAAATACATAGCTAGATTATTCTAATATCATTAAAATTATAATTTATTATTACATTTGTATATCACTTTTTACTTTACACTATATATTTATCTATTATATACATTTGATCGACTCTTTAAAAGCAAAAAAATCTTGAATATTATAAATATTGGCATCTATTAGCCATTTATGTAGTCTTTTTTTAAATAAAGTTGCGTTCAATTCTTTTAATTCATGAGGTATATTATTGTAAATGCGTATACACATGAATAGGCAACTATTTATATATTTTCTGAGTCTGGGTTGATAATCCAACACTAATATATATATATATATATATATATATATATATATCGACGTATCTCCGACGATAAAAATATCTATGGTCAGTTGTAATCGCTTACCGTCCGGTGAACCACATGCTCGTTTGCCTGTTTTGCTATAAAAAAAAATAATAAACAAAACCTATTGTGTAAAAAAAATTATTAAATTTATCTTGTTTATTAATTACGTTGTGCTTTTTTTATTAATTTTATAACTGAGATAACATAATGTACAATATAGTTCTATTATGGCATTTAAGTGAAGTGATATGAAATACATTAATCTATGGTTTTTGTAGAATGACCACCATTTATCGAGACAATGTGACAAGTTGATTAATTTGAATATACTCGATTTTATTTTACTTGATACTGGCATAATAGTTATAGTTTATTTCGGTTGTCTTCCGTGGAGTCTACTATACCTGAAGTTTCGGTTGTCTTCCGGTATACCTGAAGTAAGTTTTTCGGTTGTCTTCCGTAGAGTCTACTATACTTGAAGATGCCTTGTGTTAGGGCGAAACGCGTGTCGTTTACAAGATGGAAAAGTGGTAATGTGTGTTTGTTGCATGTTTGGTTGGTGGGTGGAGAATTGATGGCCGATTTTCGGTAAGTTTTTGGTTTAAGTTCCAAATAAATCCACTTAATCCAGCAGAAAAACACACATTATTAATTTTCTGTTATTGTTTTGCTTGTCGCGGATCTTAGCTAAGTAACTTTTCGGTTGTCTTCCGTAGAGTCTACTATACCTGAAGATGCGTGTTGGGGAGAAACACGTGTCGTTTACAAGATGGAAAAGTGGTAGTGTGTGTTTGGTGTTGTGTATAATGGCTGGTGAGTGGAGAATTGATGGCCGATTTTCGGTAAGGTTTTGGTTTAAGTTCCAAATAAATCCACTTAATTCCAACCGAAAAACACACATTACTAATTTTCTGTTATTGTTTTGCTTGTCGCGGATCTTAGCTAAGTAAAACTTTTGACTGTCCATATAGTGATGGATTTCCGCAAGGTAACGCCTGACTCCATTAATAATTATTTAAATTGTATCTCATAATTATATTCGCTTTGTTAGAAATAGTTGTGCATCTATTTTTGGACAGTTGTATATTTATTTTTGTACAAAATTTGTGTAATACTTAAACGTTCCGTTAAAAAGTAAAAGAAGGTGTCCTGACAAAAGTTGGGAAAGGGATGCTTAGATGGTTTGGGCACATAGAGAGGAAGGATGAAAGACGACTGGCAAAAGAAATTTACTTTGAAGATGTCGATGGAAGGGTCGGTTGGAGCAGACCAAGGAAAACATATCTTGACCAAATTGCCGAAGTTTTTAAGAAAGGCCAGGTCAAGAGTACCCTTAACCGGCGGGCTTGTATGAGGAGAATAATGAATGTGGAAGAAGCAAGGAAAGGAGAAGGAGATCGTAGCGGATGGAGATCTATGAACTCTGCCTACCCCTACGGGAAACAGGCGTGACGATATCTGCGACGACTCTAAGCTTTTTATGAGTGGGATAAATATGGGATGTGAAAAAAAAAATATGTCCGACTTTATAGTTTTATATTCTCATACAACTCGCTATCTTGATATTATTATGTTTCATGTGAAATCTAATGAAAACGTGTAAGCTTTACGAATTATTTGATATGTCTCAAATATTTCGTTAAAACTCACACCGAGTCGGGATTACATTGGAATTCAGGACACGTTTACGAATTATCAGCTTATTTTTTGTTTTTTTTTTTTACAAAGTATTGTGTTTATTTTATCACATATATCTTATCGATTGGTTATTATTATAATGAGATAATGTTGTCAAATTTATTTACATAACATGATAGAGACATTTGACACACACCCAGTAATAATAATTTTATTTAAAACAAAGTTTGAATTTGATTTTAACCCAGATTCATCGATTCAAAGTTAGCAATTAAAAGTAGTCGGTAAAAAAGAGTAAGATGGATGTCGGTAAAACAGTAACATGTGTGAGCTAAAAAACTAGATAAAAAATTTATTTATATTATCATTTAAGAGTAGTTTTGATCTGGCTTTTCTTGACAACATCAGCAATTTGGTCAAGGTATGTTCTCCTCTGTCTACCGATCTTTCCATCCACATTCGCAATTTTAATTTCTTTTAATACTTGTTTGTCTTTCATCCATCTTCGCTATGTGCCCACATGATTTAAGCACCTCTTTTTCAACGTTTTATATAAAACAAAAATAATTTTTGAGTTTTTTAGTTTAAGCAAGTGGTTCTCAATGTGGTCTTTATTGATTCCTATGGGGTCCATATTGACCTGCAAGGGGTTCATCTCAAATAAAAACAAGATTGATGTACGACATGGATATTGGAATCTAAAATGATAGTTTTTTAAGAAGTTCATAAATATAGACTTTTGTGCACAAAAAAATTCACACAAACATTTTTTGTACAGATTATCTAATTGGGGATTTTACAGTGTATTATTTTAATTCATTTCTTAGTGAATTTTTTTTGTATCTTAAATTAATAACATAATAATTGATTATATCATAGTCTAGCTCATAAAATTGTGTATAATGCAGACTATTTCCTAAAGTTAAAATAAATATTTTTTGCATAAAAAAATTCACACAAACATTTTTTGTACAGATTAATTGGGTGATTTTTCCTGAAACATAACACTTATATTATTATCTAATTGGGGATTTTACAGTGTATTATTTTAATCCATTTCTTAGTGAATATTTTTTATATTTTAAATTAATAACATAGTAATTGATTATATCATAGTCTAGCTCATAAAATTGTGTATACAGAAGACTATTTCCTAAAGTTAAAATAAATATTTTTTAACTTGAATATTGCAACATTGACTGAAAGCTCATAACGTTATTTCGGGTTGAAAATTTGCAAAAAATTAAAATAAGTAAGGGTAGCTGACAACAGAAAAGAGAAAACTTTGGGAACCTTTGATCTAAGGAATCCCGAAAGTCCACTAAAGAAAGTCAGTATGAAATTAATAATTTTTGTTTATAATAAATTCCTGTTATAAAGTTTGAGAATTGAGTCTATAAGTTTATATGAAAAGAATAAACCTGCTGTCACGTATGTGGAAGGTGCTCTCTGCATACGTGACCTAAAATACGTGAAACTTTTGGGGTGATATGAAAAATTCTTTGAGATTTTATGATGCGAATTCCGGCATAAAACTTACCTCTCTTAAACTATGCTAATGCTCAAAAAGATATTTATTTTCTTTTCATATTATATGCTAAAATTCTAAGGCAAAACTTCAATTCAATCCAATCAACAGCCCGCGGTACTTCTCTGCTGGACAGACCTAACCCAAGAAGCCACGGCCCGATCTTCGACTTAACCCATCCAGTTTCTGCAGCCACTGCAAATCATTGCAGCAGCCCTGCGATCGTGAGAAGGTTCCTTTCCTTGGATGTCTAAATCCTTAGTTGGCATGGTTTTACCCACCACGAATGATTAAAAACCCTTATAATAATATTATTTATATAGTAATAATATTGTTATTTATTTAATATCTTTTGCACAAAATACACTACAGGTGGACTGAATGCCACTGAGAAAAAAATAAAAACTAATCATATTAAATTAAATACATTTTTTTTCGATTTCTGGAGGAACGGCTGTTAACCCACCACGCGTGTGCAATGCGGATAGGCGGGGTTACTCCAGACTCGTAATAAATATCTTTAGGCCATAAACATATTTATTCCGATGCGGGGATCGAACCCGCGACCATTGACTCCGTGGGCGGGGGCCCCCGCCATTGAGCTAAGCGGTCGTCTTATATAAATACATAATTTACGTACATACACGGACAAAAAATTATATATATACATATACATGTACAATTTTTTTTGATTTTCATGAGAAATTTTATTTTTATTAATATTTTTTTATTATTTTTATTAATATACAAATAATGATGATAATAATTATAGTTTCATAACTATTATTTATTTTTATACAGCACTTCCATCCGTAAACATAAACCACTGTAATACGGGAAGGAATAAAACCATTCCGGAAACTGTAATCCGTACTTAGTTTCTCGCTCCATTTCTCACCCGACCCGTGTCTGTAACTTTGCGGTGATAAAAACACGAGGGTCGGTGGCCCGTGGACGTTTTGCAGCCGCCATTATGCTGTAGTGACCGCCTTGAAAGGCTTACGGAGGCAAATGCCGTTTAAGTCTATTTGAATAATTAAAATCTATTTGAATGTTTGCTACATTTTATATGTTAATAAAATTGATAAAAAAGGCTTTATAATATTACTAACAGACCCGGCAACCTGGAAAAGACCATACGGTAGAAGTGAAGCGTTGGAAAGACGGCATCAAGGAAGACTTGGCTAAACAGAGATGGCTGGAGACAAATTGTGGAAAAGGTCAAGACTCACATCGGGTTGTAGCGCCAAAGGAAGAAGCAACGCTTTTCCAATTAATTTTTATTTTTTAGGATATTCAAGTCTTTCTGAATGCAGTCCTTACAACAAATTCATATCATGATTTAACATCCATCCTACTAACATTATAAATGCAAAAGTTTGTAAGTATGGATATATGTTTGTCACTCTTTCACGAAACTACTGCACGGATTTGGATGAAGCTTTACAGTAAAGTAATATAGGTTATACATGGGAATAACATATAGGCTATAATTTGTAAGGATTTTATGTAATTTTGGTCGTAATATAACGATACATGTCAATTAGGTCGGAAAAACATCTGGCCTATGAGAGCTATCTTGGCGTACGCTGCCTAAACCATTGGAGTTACACAAAGATGATGTACCGTAGGATTGTTTGTCTTGAATATTTATAAATAAAAGTCTGCGACAGCATATATCTACCTTTTATGTGGAAGCCACTAAGACCAAAATTGTGAAACATAAAAAAATATATTTATTTAAAATGATCTGTTACGAAACTTAATGTGGCAGACCAAATTCCACCCGAGCGAAGCCGCGGGCAAATGCTAGTAATACATATATGTATATGAAATAAGAGATTTAATAGTATAAAATCAAACATTAAACGATAAAATGAAAACAGAAAATGTACAAGAACATGACTTAATTTTCCCACGCAGGTCCTTTTGTTAATCGGAGACAAAAGACAGCTGGCACGCCGCTAGGATCAAAGACAAAACTTTCCAGTTTTGCACAGTAATCGGGACCTCTGTAGGTTTATGGGAAAGTTGTATGCGCGAAACAATAGCTTGACCTTGCCAGTTAGAAGCATATGTCTTGTGAATGAGTAATTCAAATGCGAAAATTAATTCTACTAATTTGCAAATGGTTTAACCTTTAGGTTTTAAATTAAAGAGAAAAATTATTAATGGAGTCAGGCGTTACTGCGTTGCGGAAATCCATCACTATGTGGACAGTCAAAAGGTTTACTTAGCTAATCCGCGACAAGCAAAACAATAACAGTAAATTAATAATGTGTGTTTTCCTGCTGGATGAAGTGGATTTATTTGGAACTTAGAGTAAAAGCTTACCGAAAAACGGCCAGCAACTCTCCACCCACCAACCACTATACACAACTCCAAACACACACTACCACTTTTTCACCATGTAAACGACACGTGTTTCGCCCCAACACGAGGCATCTTCAGGTATAGAAGACTATGGAAGACAACCGAAAAGTGTCTCGGTAAAAATCGGAAAAAAATCGGTTGTCTTCCGTAGAGAGACAAACATTATTAATTTTCTGTTATTGTTTGCTTGTCGCGGACCTTAGATAAATAAAACTTTTGACTGTCCACATAAAAGAGAAAGTCAAAGCAGGTTGTTATATATTATAATCACTTGATTAATCTATATCTATATTCATTCTTTATCCGAATCTAACTTCTGGAATATGTAACCCTATGCGTTATCTACCGTTTGAAATGGTGTGTGATGGTGTAAATTTGAGTATTTTGGTAAGGAAAACATGGAGATTGATCTTTTGATTATTTTTCTTTTCAAAAGTTCCTCAGCACAGCTAATAGGAAACACTTTGCAAAATGCTTCGTTGTATGAGTTAGCCATGGTGTTGTAGAGATCTATGTGCTGTAGTAGTAGAGCCACACTGCAGACGAATACTTTGCCAAAAATGGCATATTATTTGTCTGTACCATGAACGGGCCGGCTCGCCCGGGGAAGTACCGCACACCCGCAGAAAGTCGGTATCTGAGTGGTAGCTTGTCTACCGCGCTTTGTCCGGTGAGTGGATGGAGGCCCAACCCTCCTTCCCCCTCCCCACTTCTATAATGAAACTATCCTTAAAGGCCGGCAACGCTTCTGCACTGCCTATGACACTGCGTATGTTTATAGGTGGCGTTGATTGCTTTTCATCAGGTGAAACGCCAGCCCTTTTGCTTTTCTATCCCATTAAAAAGGAGAGGGTCTGAATAATGGAAGTAGATGGTGGTTATAGGAAGGAAGAAGAAATAACAGAACTAATGTAATTGGGTTAACAACACACACTTAAGATAGATTTCTGTGAAAACTTCCTCTTTATAACTTAAACTATTGTTTTAATATCTAATAACTCTCCTTTCTTGAAACGCACTCAGGAGTTATGGCAAACATGAATTCCAAACTGAAACACTAAAACCTTTACCAGAAATTAAGCTTCGGCCAAAAGTTTTCAACAAACTTGGCGACTTTAATCCGAACAAGGATTAAACGTGTCCACCACAACATCCCTACTTAAAACAACTTTAAACTATTAATAAAAGATTTAAAGAGAGAATAGATAGATAAGATTATAATATAACAGAAATAATTTTAATATAATAGAAAGATAAGGTTTACATTTTAACTTGATATTATTTATATCAAGTTAAAATATACAAGATAATCCACCAAAAGCGCAAAATACTAAACATAAAAAAATGCGGAAGAGAGAGAAAAACAAGCAAAGGAATTGCCTGATGAACTTTTAATAGTACATCAACATAAAACTGTAACATTCAAGACTAGTTTCCGCAACCAGATCTTAGAACACCGCTATAAAATCTTGGAACAATATACATCTCCTCCACTAAGGTGTCTTGCGTGTGTTTTTTACTTTAAAAAAAAGTATAAGGCTATTTAAATTAACTATCAAAATAAATGTACCTGTCTGTCTGTCTGTCTGATGACAACTATCACCATCTACCATGGATATCTTTAATACTACGGGCATCGCAAATGCACTGCCTACCTCGAGGTAAGTGTATGGATAAGAGGTAAGGAAGAGTTTAAAGAATCAGAAACAACATATAACAAAAAATAAACGAACATCGGCATCAAGTAGTGGCATTTTTTCCGTGACCGACTTCTGTACGGTGCGTGAAATGACTTTCTCCTTCTATAAGTTCCTTAATTCCTCCCTCCCTTCGTAAATAGTTTTTATCCTCCCATTATTATTTACTTATCACGGTAAGGTACGCGGTAAATCTGCACTGTCCTTATATGTAATAAAAAATAAAAAAATCTATTCATATTTCCAAGGAGATGCAACCCTTTTTTGGGATAGTAAGGCAAAGGAGCAGACGTGTCCCTTGATGGAAAGCAATCAACGCCGCCCGTAGACATTCGTAGTGCAATAGAAATTGCAGAGGCCTTGCCGACCTTGGAAAATGTGGGCTAGTTCATTGAAACCTTCAAAAAACAAATGAAAATAAAAAAATGTTAACAATTAGAGCAGGAATAATATACAGATATTGATCCAATGTAATGTATATTATTCCTGCTCTAATTGTTGACATTTTTTTTATTTTAATTAAATGACAGCTTTTGAGAAGCAGACATAATATCTTTCCGACCCTAATTGTCATCCTCACCTGGTCCCCTACGTAGATTTAGACGCTAAACTCTGCGACGGTCGTCCCTGGGCTACGCGATCCCCCCTGATAGAGAATGGATGAGATTCTGTTGATTAGCAATGGCTGTATTACTATACACCTCACTCGACAATCGGTTAGAAGCGACTTCAGAAGCCTGAGTGGCTAATATACCTTCAAGAAAGATTGGTGCATAGGGCAAGGGGAAATCTCTACAACTATTTTCCCAAAATCATCGTTATGAAGTTATTACAATAGCTCTGAGAACTCTCAGAGAGTTAGCAAAAGAAGAGGAACAGCTTTTAAGAACATAGTATTATTTATTCGTAGAATTAATAAAGCTTATGTTGTACATACATAAGATTCCACAGACAGTTTCAGAACGCCATATCTCTGCCAAATCACTTACAAGATTTCATTTATTAGCTTATTTCCCTCCATATTCCATTAAAGAAAATACTTTTCCCTCAACTTTGAATGTAGGTAGTTCGTGGCAGTATAATTGATGATATTTCTCCGCAAATACATTTGGAAAATCAAGTTACACAAGACATCTTTAGCAAAGCTTTCAAATATAAGACCGCTAGCGACTTGTTTCAAAAAGTCGTTGATGCAAAGTAGGTCAGAGAAACTTTCAAATCTTACTGTTGTTTATCATTACGACTGTATCACGATATGGATGTTAGTCATGCAAATCATTAAATACATACATACATATATATCGTAACGCCTTTCTCTTGTAGGAGTAGGCAGAGATCACAAATGTCCATCTATTACAATCCCGGCACACCTTCCTTGCTTCACACTCATCCATTCTTCCTTTCACATTAATCGTAACGAAACGGCTCTCCGGTAGTCACTTCTCGTCCTCGTGGCGTGGCCTAAACAGAATGTGAAGGGTGGCGAACCACGTTGCCGTCGTTTTTAACAAATAAGGTATATTAAAATTCGTCATAGTGAATCTCATGAGCCGTAAAGGAGGATGGACGTCTGCCCTAGCAGAGCCCCATTTTGGGGGAACCCGATGCTGGGACGGTCGGCACACATTTATATCATCATTTACATAAAACTAAATACATACATATCGTCACGCCTGTCTCCCGTAAGGGTAGGCAGAGACCACAGATCTCCATCTGCAACGATTCCGGCATACTTCCCTTGCTTCCTCCACACTCATTATTCTCCTCATGCAAGCCCGCCGGTTGAGGGTACTCTTGACCTGGCGTTTCTTAAAAAGTTCAGCAATCTGGTCAAGGTACGTTTTTCGTGGTTTTCCTCTTCCGGCCCTTCCATCCACATTCGCAAGGTAAATTTCTTTTGCCAGTCGTCTTTCATCCATCCTCTCTATATGAATATATAATATATCCTCTCTATATAAAACTTAATTAGTTTATACTTACAAACTTTTTACTTACGTAAAATAAAAATCTAATCTGAAGGTATTTTTTTAGTGCTGAATATATATAAATATAAAAGTATATCTAAGATACACACCGAGCAATCAAGCAGTTGGATATTTATAATCTGTGAAAAGATGAATGTAAAAGAGACATATGCCAATAAGTGGCATAGAATTGGATTCACGGCCTTGTATGCTCCTACCGCACAATTCGCCACAAGGAAAAGTTTCATCCCCACCATCTGGATGAGTAGTAATCCAGTGTGGTGCGTTTTTCTAGAAACTTCTTTCCACGCACTAAAAAAGAAAGTCTATACTTTTTACCAAGATCGGCAACGCTTATGCAATGCCTGTGGCACTGCGAATGTTTATGGACAGCGTTGATTACTTTCCATCAGGTGACACGCCTGCTCGTTTGCCTTCTTATCTTATAAAAAAAACTTCTTGGCATCTGCTTCTTTTTTTTTATTTTTTTATATATTCACGCCTATCCCCCGCAGGGGTTGGCAGAGACCACAGAGCTCCATCCGCTACCATTCATCGCGGCGAAACGGCTCTTCATTAGTCGCTTTTCGCCCTCGTGAGAATCAGGACGTGACGGGTGGCGAACCACGTCGCCGTCGTTTTTCAACGGATTAGGTATATTAAATTCGTCTTAGTGAATCCCACGAGCCGCAAGGGAGGATGGAGGTCAGCCCCAGCAGAGCCTTGCATGCTGAGGTAAAGCACCATAGTACCCGGGGGAGCCCGATCCCGGGACGATCGACACGCTTTCGACTAGGTTCGCCCCTAGCCACGCATCCATTGGCACGGCAGACCGTGGATTGGCGGAGTGGAAGGGAAAGGATAGAGAAGAAAGGAAAGGGCAGGAAAGGAAATGGTTACCAGATTCGGAATAAATATTTATAAATCTAAATAAATATTTATTCCGATGCGGGAATCGAACCCGTGACCATTGACTCCGTGGGCGGAGGGCCGCGCCACTGAGCCAATCGGTCGTCAAGCGACGATAACATAATAAAAATATATGTACCTATATAATTTTTTTGAATTAGAGCCGATTTTTTATTCTTTGATGACAATTAGTTATAACTAATATGCGAGTGTCAAGTAAAATATAACGATATTAAATATCTTTGAATGTGTTACTTAGCTTGTCATGTTACGGCTTGATAAATTCTATGAACTTTTTCAGTCAACTTAAAAAGTCACGATACACGCATTTATTTCATATCACTTCACTTATAAGCCTTAATCGAACTATATTGTGTAATACGCCACCACAATGAAACAATATAACTGGTATATTTTTATATATATTCACGCCTATCCCGCGCAGGGGTTGGCAGAGATCACAGAGCTCCATCCGCTGCCATTCATCGCAGCGAAACGGCTCGACATTGGTCGCTTTTCGCTTTTGATTCTCACGAGGGAACTGATATATGACAAAACATTATAGAAATGAAATAAAAATACAGCGACACTCGTGTAATTTGGCGGGAATAGTCCGAGTTTGTAGGTGATTTTAACGTGATATTTTAGATACGAACCTACAGATAATCCATTTAATATAGCCATTGTAACCCTTGTTATTCCCGCTCAGCTTAAACTGTCAAAACGGAAGCCTAGCTTTAGCTGACAGAGCTTGAGATGACATAATTATGTAGGTATATCAACTATTTCAATGTGTATTCTATTTTTGCTGTTGTATAGATCTGTGATATAGAAAATCTTACTACTTTTTACTTTTGTGGCGACTATCTCACTTAATCCTTTCACATTCAATTTCTGTCAGTCGTTCTGTGTAGATTGTCAACTTATTCGGCCGAATACCTACTCTATGTTATTCTAGACGCGGTCTCAGCTCCAGCACTTGTCTATTCTACGTACTGTTATAACCCGATGTAGTTCCTTTATAATCGTCGAATCAGCATCCTACTTATTCCAGTATATTTCCATTGTGTTCTAACTACTAGGTCAGAATTTTTATTTTACTTGTTTAATTTATTACTTATAAAAGTTAGTTAGATTTTGTCAGATATATATATATATATATATATATATATATATATATATATATATATATATATATTATATATATTATATATATTTATATATATATTTTTATTATAAAAAATCTTTGTTTAAACCAATTTCCACCAGTAATATATATATATATATATATATATATATATATATATATATATATATATATATATATATATATATATATATATATATATATATATATATATATTACTGGTGGAAATTGGTTTAAACAAAGATTTTTTTAAAAAAAAACAAACGGGAACGGCCCCCGGGTACGTACGTAAGTACGGCTCTTCGTTCTCCAACAAACGTGACTAACCTACGAGCTTAGTCGCAAGCGTGCCGACTTCGTACGTACGTATCAATAAAGTTATCCGTCTCATAAAAGTTTCTCCAAAAAAAATTGCGAATCTCGGTCCGCAGCGGTCCATTTCTCACCAAGCCCCTATTTGTAAACTTCGCACAAGTAAATACAGAAGGTAAATTGCCTGTAGCTGTTTTCAGCCGCTGTAATGATGTCATCACGCGTGCTGCGTAATCGAGGACTGCGGGAAATTTTGTTGTATCCAACCTATAGAACGGCCGCCTGTCACACCGTAAGCTAACACAACTTATTTTGTTGTTTGCACTTTGGCGCCATTGTGTGAAAAACACAGGAACATAGTGTCTACCCCTTAATAGAGACAGAGAGACAAATTGTTTGTTATACTCTACTTAGCAAATTAAGTTAAAAATAAATTACTCATTAGTCCATAGCTAGTTTGTAATTGTAACGATACAATTTAAAATAGTAGAGTGTGGACAGTTAAAACTTTTCCTTATCTAAGATCTGCGACAAGCAAACAACAAAAAAAAAATTAATAATGTGTGTTTTCCTGCTGGATATTCTGCTGGAGTCATCTTGCGGTGTCACGGTTGTCTATGCGGTGTTGATTGCTTTCCATCGGGCTGCACGCTTGCTTGTTTGCCCTCCTATCCCATAAAAATATGTAATTTATAATATCATAGTCGGTAATTCAAGATTCGTAGTATATAATTTGTGATAGCGCTAAAACAGTTTGTTTAAGATTATTAATGGAGTCAGGCGGTACCTTGCGAAAATCCATCACTATGTGGATAGTCAAAAGTTTTACTTAGCTAAGATCCGCGACAAGCAAAACAATAACAGAAAATTAATATTGTGTGTTTTTCTGCTGGATGAAGAGGATTTACAGGCAACTTAAACTAAATCTTACCGATAAACGGCCGTCAGCAACTTTCCACCCACCAACCACTATACACAACACCAAACACACCCTACCACTTCTCCACCTTGCACACAACACGTGTTTCGCCTCAACGCGGTAGCGCCTCATCATCAGGTATAGTAGACTCTACGGAAGACAATCGTTAAGTGTCTTGCCATGGCAATGATGTGGGTGTGTGGGTGGGTGGAGAGTTGCTGACGGCCTTTTTTCGGTAAGATTTAGTTTAAGTTCCCTGTAAATCCAGTTCATCCAGTAGGAAAACACACATTTTTAATTTTCTTTTATTGTTTGCTTGTCGCGGATCTTAGCTATGTAAACATTTTAATTGTCTACATCGACAAATTCTTAGTTATATTCCACTTAGTAAATTAAGTTAAAAAAAAATTACTCAAATACAAAAAAAAAATTGTGCCATTGGTCTAAGCTGCGGGAAAAGCTGGCGCATACTATCGCAACTAGCGCTCCATCGTGATGTTTGGGTGGAGCTGTAGATCTTCGACTCCTTCCCACTAGAGCCCGATTGCGATGTAGGAGTAGTGGCATCGTTCCAAACTATACCCTAACGAAATTCAGAAAAGAATCTTTATTAACAAAGCGTTGCTGAGCAACCAAAAGCCTTCATATATAGCTCAACCTTAGTTAGTTGCACAACTTCAATTTTAAATAAGTTAATGGACAAATTTTATCTCACGATTGTCTTGTATGAAATAATTGTTTGTATGGGGTAGGAAGACAATCGAGCAAGCGTGTCTTCTGATGGAAAGCACTCAACGCCACCCATAGATTCCCAGTGCCATAGGCTGTGCAGAAGCGTTACCGACATTTAAGGAAAGTGTTATTATGAGAGTGGGAACTCATTAAAAAAAAGATGAAATAAAGACACAACGTCACTGATACAATTGGGGAAAAGTCCGGACATCCTTTATTATCATCAGAATCGTGATGATATCGATTAAAAAATTTGACATTAAAATCGATTTTAAATATCGCTCACGTGTCACGGTGTGAGTTAGGCACGGTACGGACGGTTATATCCGGCCATACTCGAAACGACATCGTTAGTGCGGTCCGAACCTTTTGTGCGGTCCTTATCTGCATTTCGCGGGTGTCCGAAACCACGGAATCGCCTCAGGTAATTGTTGTTCACGCCGTGATTTGTAACTTAATTTAATTTGTAATTGCTTCACGCACTATATTTATTTCCGAGCGTGTGTTGTGTACAGGCGGTTTTGTTTGGTCAAATTAATTTTGATTGTACATTGCTAGTTTATATTGGGTTATGTTATTACACTCACAATGTAAGGGACACAGAAGTAATGCTCCATAAATAAAGTTTTAGTGTAATACACAAGTTGTAATTCTGAATAAAAGAACAATTAACTATAAAAGAGAAGTAATTGTATATATTTTTTTAAAGCAAAATCAAATAAATGAGCATGTGTGTTATGATAAGTCTTCATCGCTACATTACAGGCGTTGCGGATGTCTATACATCTGCAACGTCTGAGACGTCACAAATACGTTTTTCACGGTATATGATACAAACCTTCAAGCAGGCGTGTCAGCTGATGGAAAGCAATCAACGCCGCTTATAAACATACGCAGTGGCATAGGCAGTGTAAAAGCCTTGCCAGCCTTTAAGGAAAGTGTCATTGTGGGAGGGGAGGGGGGGGGGGGTTGGGACTTCAAAGAAATCCTGTAAATATTACGCGACCAAATTAGGTTGCTTTGGGTGCAGTTCATATTGGAATGATAATGATGTCTATTTGAATTAGCAAGATATTTGTTGTATAATTTTTGGTGTATATTAAGGACATTTTTAATAAATATTTCATTAAAATAAAAAATTATTTTCTTCGTCAAATTTAATGTATATCGATAACTGAATATATTACTTAATTTTCTCGGGTAATTAAAAAGTCACGGTGTATAAGGCCTAAGAAGAAAGTAGACCTTAGGGTCTACGGGACAAGTAGGGACCATAGTGTAATGTGCAACTTCCTCTACACGTTTTACAGAAATCGCACTGTACTGTAATAAATCGCCACTCATTTAGATGGCGTGAATTGAATCTTTCCTTGTAGCGAGTTTTACGACAGTGGAATGCAGTAGCAGGAACAATTTAACCCACTGTTACTTCATTTTGTCAACTCGAAGAGTTATATTAGTGACTTCTTCTCTAGATTTCTTCCATTACACATTCTACTCTACCACAAATACATGAAAAGAAACAACGTTTTAGACATTTAATACGACAGTGTGGTACAATTCACGCACCGTTTTAAATCTAACATTTAAGTCTGTTAAATATTTGATTAGTCTGCTTTCACTTTATGTTAATGTTGTGTCCATCTATAGTTAGGATTACATTTAAGTATGTTTCTAAAACTAGTTACACTTGCTGGCACTTATGTTATTTTATTATGTGTATATATGTATGTTTGTAAGTATATGTATATTGTGTAGGTATGTGCGTGTAAATATGTATGTTATGTATGTATGTACTTATGTATGTGTATTAATATATGTATTCCAAAATTGAATAATGACCGAATCGGAAAGTCTCAGCACAGGCCTATAGCCTATGCTCCATCCAACGTCACTTGTAAATAGTCATAAATAAAATAAAATAAATGTAACTCATGTTGATAACCCATAAATAAATAAAACAAAAATAAAATATCCACCAGAGAAACTCTGAGTGTACCCTCTAGATAGTTCTCAAAGCTTCTTTGAGCCATTAGAGTCGTTGTAGACGAATTCGGATACAAAAATATGCTAAAATTTTAAATTTAGTAGCAACATAGTAAATACATATAAAGAACGCTTTTCCCCCCCGACGATCCATAAAACAGCGTTCATGCTCTGAATTCACGATCCAAGAACACACTGCAATCCAAAACACTGTGTTTGTACCCCTATTAACATACATATGAATTCTGTGCTTCAGACACACATGGGAAACCGAATTAGAATTCTGTTGCCGTCTTTGTATCAACATATTACTCTCTTATTATTGGCTGGGTATATCTTTTAATCCTATACCGTGAAACGGAAACCAAATAAACACTTTTTATTTTTTTTATGGGATAGGAAGGCAAACGAGCAGGCGTGTCACCTGATGGAAAGCGGTTAACACGGTCCATAGACTTTCGCAGCGCCATAGGTAGTGCGGAAGCGTCACCGACCTTTAAGGCAAGTGTCATTATGAGAGTGGGAATGGGAGGGGGTAGAGAGAGGGGGTGGGTGTTGGGCCTTCGGAACTCGGCCGCTTACCGTACGAAGCGCGGTAGGTAAGCTACCACTCAGACGCCGGTTTTCTGTGTGATTATATTTATTACGGCGAATGCTCCGAGGAGTTGTTCAATCTCCTCTCATTCGCACAGTTCCACCAACGCACTACGCGCCACAAAAATAGGTTCATCCATCAGGCGACACGCTTGCTCGTTTGCCCTCCTATCCCATAATAAGGTAATAAATACGTTGTTATGAATGACTAAATCATGATTGGAGGGTGAATAAAAAAGCCTGCGGTGTTCCCACGTGATTACGACATGGGGGCATTCAAGGGCGTATGTGTTCGTTAGAGGCCGGAAACGCATCTGCGACGCTTCCGGCATTGCGGATGTCTATGGGCGGCGATGATTGCTTACTACCAGGTGACCCGCATGCTCGTTTGCCCGCTCTGATATTAAAAAAAACAAGAAAGGTACCAAACGTTTCGTATTATTCACAATTATTTAAATAACCTTGAAAAATATTTCTATATTACTTTCCAGCTGTAAATATTTAAAAGTAATAATAAATTATTCACTGCTTTTGTCAGCTTTCACGCTTTCCTTTGGGACCATGGTAGGATTGTACCACACAATTACTAATTACTAAGAGGTAGCATCATCTGCCCGAGTGCAGAGCTCCGAAACCTAAGTATATCCCCGTTCCTTTATTTCCTTTTTTCCTTCCTATTTCTCCTTTCTTCATCTTCCATTATTCATATCCTTACCTGATGGAAGGAAAAGTATCTACGGTGCCCTTAGTGTTGCAAATATCTGTGGGTTACGCTGACTGGTCATCAAGTGAACTATTTGCTCGTTTGCCTATTTTAGTCACAAAAAAAGCAGAAAGTTTTCTGAAGCAAAATACTGCTCGGAATATTTTTTTTTAACAGCCCGTATATGTTCCATTGCTGAGCACGGGCCTCTCAATTTCTGTAGGAATGGACTTTAACCCACCACGCTTGTTTAATGCGGATTAGCGGGGTTACCAGACTCGAAATAAATATTTGTAATCCATACATATATTTATTCTTATATATTTTGTTAGATTGTTCTTATTTATATTATTATTATTTATTATGTATATTATTATTATTTGTATTATATCGATACATTATTATTATATGTACCAAACCTAGCAAAATATATTCCGAGCAAAATATATAAGAATTTTACTCAGCATATATTTTGCTAGATTTGGTACCTACTTACCACGTAAAATGATATTTTTATCAAATGGTTGTTTCATTATTTTTCTTATTCGATCTGCAGTATGAATAGTAATATAATAATATTTTTTACCTCCGATAGAGATCCGTTTTGGTCTTAACCTTTCTTGGGGGACCCTTGGATTTCTACTAAATTTTAATTTTGTAAATTATTTCATCTTCCATACGTTTGGGATATTTTTCATGGTCCTTCAAGCCGGATTTTAAACAGCGATTTGCGTATACGGTACAAGCAATAATATAATAAAATAAACAGATTATATTCCTAAACTTAGTATGTATGTATGTATCCTTTTTGTAGTCATCTAAAAATTTATCGCGGACCTAGAGCCATTATCGCTGCGGGAGTTGTGTGCCCGCCTCAAATTTTATAGAATGTAAACGATCCCATTAAATCCCCCGACGTCCCCCATTTAAGTGCAAATTTGGTCGACGCGTAGCGATAAAGGGAATTATCAAATTATTTTATTCAATAAAATTCACATGCAACTTTGTAGAATATTTTTAACACTTCATACATTTACGCGTCTGCTTCTTGCTATTTCTTCTTGTGGGCATAATATGGGATCACAGTGGGAGTAAACACAAGAGGCCCTTCCACGCAGTTTCTATATAAGCAATAAAAATTAATCTGCGATCTCCAATTGACTGAATGAATAAATGAACGAATTAATGAATGAATGAATGAAACATTTATTTAGGCGCCAAGCGTAAGGATTATTATTAGGAACATCTCTGCTTCATCCAACAATAGTCCTAAAGGAAGGTTACCCATTCAAAGTGCGTCTTATGCTGCTGTTGTTCATGGATGGTGATGAAATTAATATCAGGTGACCTTAAAACTCATTAAAGAAACTTCTATATAAAAAAAAATTATATCTTCATTCAAACCGCGCGCTGATACAAAAGAACACGCAATATAAGTAAGCCATCATTATGATTAATATTAAAACACCATCCCCGAAACTCTAATTTCTCTTTCATTTATTTTGCCACGTTAAATTAATCTTACCACAAACTGAAACACGTGTCAACATGGCGCGGTATTAAGAGAACATAATCCCTCGCTTACTTGATTGATTATGCAATGAAAACGGAATTATAAATTTTGAAGAAGGTAGTTCTGTGATGTGATAACAATGAGTGTTAACGCCTGCTTTAAAAATATAGCAAAGTTGTCTATGTACATTTTACTAATAAAAATATTTAGACGTTTTCCTAGTGTGATTGTATATAGTTGTTGTATAAATTTCTCACAAGATAACTTGTTATATTCACTCGTCAGCTTCCTAACGTAATCCCATAGCACTAATTCAAACTTATTTGTGAATAATCAATAACGTTTAACTAACAAGTCCTTATTTCCACTTCAGTATACTAACTTGAAGAGCTATATCGGTAACTTTGGTTCTCTGGCGGATTGCTTCGTTCTTTTCACTTTTATATACATATAAGTGTTTTTTCGTTTAATATATTTAAGATCACTCTTAATCTCTTAATTATTGTTTTTTTATTATTTTTAATCTAAAATTATAGAAAACTTTATTCATGACACTTTTTTTCAATAACTAAAATAAAAAGCTAATTAATAATACCTTACACAAATACACAAAATAAATAGAAAATAGATTAAATCTGATAAGTGTCAGAAAATGGTTCTTGCTCCGCATATGCGTTCTGTTGAAGCACCTGGCGCTGGTTTTCAGCAAGAACCAGAATTAGAAGAATGGTTAGATTGCAGACCATAGTGACCATAATGTCGGTTCTCCGACAAACGTGTCCACCCCATTGCTATTTAAAACTGCTAACTTGAAGAGCTATGTCTGTGACTCTGATTCTCTGGCGAATTTCTTCATTTCGAATTCTATCCACCAGAGAAAATTCCGAGCATAGCTCTCTCCATAGCTCTCTGAGCGACTTTGAGCTTGGGAAGAAGACGGACTGTCAGTGTCCACGTTTTGACACCGTAAGAGAATACAGGCTGAACGCACTGGTTAAAGACTTTTTATTAAATGTTCTAATTAAAATGTGTAACAAACAATATAATGATATAAGTATGGGATGGCAAACGAGCAGACGTGTCACCTGATGGAAAGCAATCAACGCCGCCCATAGATATCCGCAGCGCCATAGGCAGTGCGGAAGCGTTGTGAAAGCGACATTTAAGGAAAGTGACATTATAGGAGTGGAAATGGGAGGGTTAGGGGTAGAGGGAGAGGGAGGGTGTTGGGCCTCTGGAACTCAGCTGCTCACCGTACGAAGCGTGGTAGATAAGCTACCACTTAATCGCCGATTTTCTGCGCTAGTGTGGTGCTTCCCCGGGCGAGCCGACCCATTCATGCTATAGATAAATATTATGCCACTCTCGACGAAGTATTCGTCTGCAGCGTGACTTTACCACTATTAAAGTAAAGCTTTATATAAATTTATAACACACGTGTGTGATATTTTGACTAACGACTATGTCAGAAACAGCTTCTCGATTTTGTAGACGACGTAAATTTAATGTATTTTACGTCAAAATTGTAATTATGGCTCTGATATATAACAGAATATCATCTACTACAATTTTAGTTTTATTTTGAAGTTACTAAAATAATTCATTTTATTGCTATATAAATATATAGAGAACAAATAGAATAAATGTCTTGATCCTACATACATACACACATATCATTACGTCTGTTTTCCGTAGGGGGAGGGAGAGACCACAGATCTCTATCTGCTACGATCTCGGTACACTTTCTTGGTTTCCTCCACACTCATTACTCTCTTCATGCAAGCTCGCCTGTTAAGGGTACTCATGGCCTACAAGGGCCTTTCTAAAAACTTCAGAAATTTGGTCAAGATATGTTTTCCTTCGTGTTCCTCTGTCCTTCCCTCTGTTATAAGAGAAAAACAATAAGTTGTCCCTAGTCAACTTAGAACAAGAGAAAAACAATAAGTTGTCCGTGCTCAGCTGTGTTTCGTGGTAGCTTTAAATACGCTGCAACCAAATGTTGGAATAACTTGCCACCACCTCTTCGTGAGTGGCATATAATAAATATATTTAAAAAAAAATACAAAAATCTAATTTTAAGTATGCAGTCAGGAACTTGTTCTTTTGTATGCGGTGAATTTAGTACATGACTCAGCTGTTCTTTAATTCTATTGTACTGTATGTGTATTTATGTGTATGTGTATAAGAGTATGAGTAGTTATAATTATGTATATGTATGTGTATGTACGAGTGTGTCAGTATGAATGTCGTCACTGTGGTCCGCGATCTGACCACGTTGGTCCTTGCTGAAAAGCAGCGCCAGGTGCTCCAATAGAGCGCCCGGCATATGGTGAGCAAGAACCATCTTATGATACTCGTTGGATTAAAATTATTTTCTTTTTGTTTTGTGTATTTATTTGTATATATAATATTATTAAGGACTTAATTTTAGTTATTGTAAAAAAGGTGTCATAAATAAAGTTTTTCAATTTCTATATCTAGTCATCTATTGTTTTGTCCATCCACTTAGATTTTTTTATGCCTTGTATTTCATCTGTTATGTTAAAAAATAATTTAATCTAAGGAAACAAAAAAATCTCGGAATACTACTTACTACTTACGAGTTTTGAGTTATTTTTTCCTGAAATATTATCACAAATGACTTCGCTCATCTTGTAGCATAATCAATAATGTCTGGCACGAGTCCAGAATATTTGCGGGGGAAATATGTTTACTGGATGCCGACCTGTGTTTTGATCTTTGTTTCTTGTAATGTTGTACATTTCACAAGCGCAAATTATGGAGAAATATGGCTCGACAGAATAGACTATTTTTTCAGTTCTATTATGTTCACACTTTCTTTATATAGATTTATATATCTTGTTCAAATTTTCAATCGCTTATGAAAATCCTTTTCCATGGCAAACCGTGGATTGGCGGAGAGGAAGGAAAAACATAGAGAAGAAAGAAAAGAGTAGGGACGGAAATGCGGATTGGGGGGGTTACCAGAGTCGGAATAAATATTTGTAAATTCATATAAATATATATATATATATATATATATATATATATATATATATATATATATATATATATATATATATATATATATATATATATATATATATATTTAATATATTTATTTATTCCGATGCGGGAATCGAACTCGTGACCTGTGACTCCGTGGACGGAGGGCCCCGCCGCTGAGGCATTCGGTCGTCTCAAGAATTTGCCTTTATGCACAAAAAACTTTGGTGACAATGTTGAAATTCCACGACTGTCTATTAAAGTGTCTATTAGAGACTATTTATTAGAGTCTTCTGAGCCCGAAAATCCCTTGTGTGGAGACGAAACGTGTGTTTACAGTGAAAAGTCGATATCTTTAAAGGATACTACGCCAAGTCGAAAATCATAGGTTTACAGGGGGAGCTTCTAAAGAAAAATGTTGATATTTGCTTTATAATCAAAGCTATTCCATTGTCCATAGTGCATAGGAGGATTTGCTGACGGCCGTTTCTCGGCAAGATTTATCTATAAACTTCTTCGTAAACACACAGCATTATTTTTTTTTGATTTGTGTTCGAGGATTTTCGCAAAATATATTTCACCATCCGTCTTTATAATGGTTTTCCGTAAAGTAACGCAGTAATGTTTCCATCATTTTTTTTTAATTTTCTTTGATGGCAATCAGTTAAAACTATTATGCCAGTTTCAAGTAAAATGAAATAATATCAAATCTCTTAAAATGTCTAGTTAGCGTGTCACATTACGTCTTAATAAAATGGTGGCTATTCTACCAAAAACTTCTATGGACTTTTATAGTCAACACAGAAGTCACGAAACATGCATATATTTCATATCACTTCACTTATACGTCTTAATCAAACTATATTGTACAATATGCCTCCACAATTAAACAATATAACTATAATAATATAAGATTATGAAAATGAAATAAAAACACAACGTCACTGATGTAAGTTTTATTAGTGGTAGTGCCACATTGCAGACGAATACTTTGTCAAGAACATAATATCTGTTTGTAGCATGAATGGGCCGGCTCGCCCGGGGAAGTACCACACTCCAGCAGGAAACCGGCGTCTGAGTGTTAGCATAGCTACCGCGCTTCGTACGGTGAGCGGCCTGAGTTCCGGAGACCCAACACCCTCCCCCACCACTCCCATAATGTCACTTTCCTTAAAAGTCGACAACGCTTCCGCACTGTCTATGGCGCTGCGGATGTCTATGGGCGGCGTTGATTGCTTTCCATCAGGTGACACGCCTGCTCGTTAGCCTTCCTATTCCATAAAAAAAAAATTGGCCGGAAAAACATCAATTATTTGTGTCATGATTGCAATTCAACGAAATAAAGAATAAAACAATTCTTTATCGACTTGTCCACGCAAATATCCGATGGTTACGCGACATCTGTGTCGGTGGTCCGTTTCATGGCGAATCGAATGTGACACCAGACATATCCAGTGGTTGCACCGTTATTTGCAAGTTTATTGGCTTTGGTACGTCGACCGTGCTTTTCAATTTGCGCTCCTCTCGTTCGACATTCGCGTGGAAATTTGGAAATCTTCATCGGGCCTTTAAACTGACAACAATTTGTAAAGCACTCCTATATCCTCCGAACATTATAAATTGAAGGATAATATTAATTATACATTAAGATATTATTAATTATACATTAAGATATTATTAATTATACATTAAGATATTATTAATTATACATTAATATTAATTATCCGTTAGAACATTATAAATAGAGGGATAAAAATAATTATATTATTACCTCTCCTGTATCCTCCGAAAATTATAAATGGAGGGTATTTAGGGTATAATACTAATTATATTATTATCCCTCCTATATTCTTTAAACATTAAAAATGGAGGGATAATAATAATTATATTTTTTTGCATTGATTGCTTTCAATCAGGTGAGACGTTTGCCCCTAAGCTTCCCTATCTTATGAAAAATTGCATCCAATTTAAAAATTTATTTTGCAAATTTGTTTTATTTTCGTGAACCTTTAGAAGAATTTATTGGTTTTCCATCTGAGCGATTACTACGCCGAGTTTTCCGCTTTCGTTTACTAGTACAATGAGGAAACATTGTCTTTATGTAGTGAAATCAATACGGCTTGGAGATAAGCCAGAGAGGAGGCGAAAGAAAAATATGTTTACTGCTCGGCGAACAACGTTCTAATAATCGGTTTTAATGGAGTGTTTATTGCTTATGTTGGAAATGGACATATGTATAAAGAGGAAGTGGAGCGGATATCCGGCCTGTATTTAATATTTTATCTGTGACATTAAATCCAAATACTGAATTTTTTATTTTGACATTTCTTTTGTCATTTCATCTATGGAACGTCAGTCTGTTATGAATAAATCTTTACCACCATTTCGTAATGATTATATAATGGCGACGTGGTGCGCCACCCGTCACGTCCTGATTCCCACGAGGGCGAGAATTGACGAGCGAAGAGCGGTTTCGCTACGATGAATGTGAGAGGAAGGATGGATGAATAGATGGATGAGTGTGAAGGAGACAAGGAGGGTCTGTCGGAATCGTAGCGGATGGAGATCTGTGGCCTCTGCCTAACCCTACAGGGAGACAGGCGTGACTATATGATTACTCTGAACAGAGAAGAAATGTCGAAAGAAACTCCGCAGGTGATTTTTCCCGTCAACTTACATCAGTGACATTGTTTTTTATTTCATTTTTTTAAATCTTATATTATTATCAGTCATATTGTTTCATTGTATACGGTGGTGTATTATACAGTATATTTCGATTTAGGTGTATAAGTGATGTGATATGAAATAAATGCGCAAATCGTGGCTTTTTTAGTTGACTAAAAAGTCCATAGGTTTTGGTAGTATAGCCACCATTTTATCAAGACGTAACGTGACAAGCTGACGCTACATTTTAAAAGATTTGATGTCATTGTATTTAAATTTACACTGGCATAATATCATCATAACTATATGCTATCAAAAAAAAAAAAAAAAACTCCGCAGATTTTTTACGCATGATTTACTTTTATTTTTTTCACGTTAATGTCAAACTTATAACCTCACAAATAAGTATGAAAATGTTCGGTGCTATTTAATGAACCAGAGTACCACATAACACGTGTAAAGCCGATCGCTTAGTTAAGCGGATATAGTACTTGACTAATTAAATTAAGGATTCTAGACTTAAACTCCTGTCAAAACTGGAATTTGTATAATGTGTGTTACAATTATATAGTGTCCAGTGACAAAATGGCTCTTAAACATAAATAATAAAAAAAAACATATTAAAAAAAACTCAATAACTTTTACGAAGAAGAAATGTGGTTTTGTTTTTAAAAATCATTTCGTCTAAATGTTGTCGGGCGCACTAATAAAAACTAGCCACAGTATTCCGTGCCAACCACTAAAGTAGTGACGTCGGGATGCCGTTGACCTTGCGGGCGATATTTCCTTTAAGTGCTTAGATCGTAACATAAACTTTGCTGTTGAGGCATCCTCAAGGAAAAAAAAAGCATGAGGATGAGATCCGAGGATATGGGTGGCCGGGGAATGTGAAATGAAGTGAAGGCAGGATGTTCTCTTAATATCGGCAGAAAATAATCAGTAAGCATGCGTTTACTAATTATTCAAGCTATAATCTAATTCTGCCAACGGAAACCCCGTATTTTCGGTT
This sequence comes from Baronia brevicornis, assembly GCA_031353405.1. Classification (NCBI taxonomy): domain Eukaryota; kingdom Metazoa; phylum Arthropoda; class Insecta; order Lepidoptera; family Papilionidae; genus Baronia; species Baronia brevicornis. Next base: position 114,526 of record JASFAT010003818.1, read on the forward strand.
TTTTGGGTTTAGTATTTAGATATCTTTTTTTTATGGGATAGGAAAGCAAACGAGCAGGCGTGTCACCTGATGGAAAGCAATCAACGCCGCCCATAGACATCCACTGCACCATAGACAGTGCGGAAGCGTTGCCGTCCTTTAAGGAAAGTGTCATTGTGGAAGAGGGAGGGGGAGGGTGTTGGGCCTCCGGAACTCAGCCGCTCACCGTACGGTAGCTAAGCTATCACTCAGACGCCGGTTTTCTGCGGAAGTGTGGTACTTCCCCGGGGGAGCCGGCTCGTTCATGCTACAAACAAATATTATGCCATTTTTGACAAAGCATTCGTCTGCAGTGTGGCTCTACCACTAGTGAAATCTTTAAACATATCAAAAATAGAGGCTGGTTCATACTTTTATATATAAGTTATTTATGAAATAAACAATAAACTGAAGGAATATTGAAATCTTGTACATCGAAGTATAATATAAAAATATCCTAAGAAAACTACTAGGAGTAAGACCAATATAATTCTTAATCTAAGTTTTCATTAGTTGATAGAAAGATGCGATATCTCGTGATGCTCAGAGCAAAACAAAAGCGAGAACTTTTCATTTATTTGATAAAAGGTAACAGTCGACGTATTTTTTTTGTAGTCATATTTTTCTTAGTTTGTGCACAAATATAGAGTATAGATAAATAGCTTTTTATATAACTGATGAAGTCAGGTGTCTAAAATATATTATAAAGTACATACATACATATCGTCACGCCTGTCTCTTATAGGGATAGGTAGAAACCACAGATCTCCATCCGCTACGATCCCGGCACACCTTTTTGCTTCCTCCACACTCATCCATCCTTCTTCTCACATTCATCGTAGCAAAGCGGCTCTCCGTTAGTTGCTTCTCGCTCTCGTGGGAATCAGGATGTGACGGGTGGCGAATCATGACACCGTCATTTTTTAACAAATTAGGTTTATTAAAATCCGTCATAGTGAATCCCATGTGCCGCATGGGAGGATGGTAGCCCCAGCAGAGCCCCGCATGCTGAGGTAAGGCTCTATAGTACCCGAGGAAGCCCGATCCCGGGACGGTCGGCACGCTTGCGACTAAGCTCGCTCTTATTATAAAGTAATATTAAAGTATAATATAATATATTAAGTAATATATAGTATATTGGAGAAAAATATACTGTAATAATATATAAAGAAATACATTTTAATAAATTATTTTATTATTGTATAGGTTAAACTAATATATAATATATTATAAAGTAATACATAATACGCGAAAATACATTATAAAGATGGACAAACAAAGTTTGCTAGTCAAGTTAAATCTCTACGGTTGACTTTCGTGGAGTTTGCTACCTGAGGATGCTTCATGTCGAGACGAAATGAGTTGTTTGAGGTGAAATATGTTACAGTATGGTTGATGTGGACAACGTTGGCGACCATAGTGACATGTTGGAGGATTTGCTGACGGATTTCGCTCGCAATCATGTTATTTTTCTGATTTGTATTCGCGGATTTTTCTCGGTAAGCACTATAATACTTTATAATAAGTTCTCTTAAATACTTTAAGTTCTCTTAAATACTTTAATACTTTAACTAAGATACTTTAAATTCTCTATACGAGTACACTTTTTCGCAAACATTGTCACAAAATGTTTTTTTTTCTGATTTGTATTTGCGGATTTTTCTCGGCATACTTTAAATTCTCTTATATATTTTAATACTTTAAATAAGATAATCTAAATTCTCTATACGAGTACACTTTATCGCAAACACACAATGTTTTTTTCTGCTTTGTATTCGCGTATCTTTCTCGGTAAGAATTATATGTTAAATTATCTATACACTTTTTCGCAAACAAACAATAGTATTTTATGATTTGTATTCGCGGATCTTTCTCAGTAAGAATTCTACTTTAAATTCTCTATTCACTTCTCGCAAATACATAATGTTATGTTTCTGCTTTGTATTCGCGTATCTTTCTCGGTAATAATTATATAATGCTATAAATTCTCTATACACTTCTTCGCAAACACACAATGTTATTTTTCTGATTTGTATCCGCGTATCTTTCTCGGTAAGAATTATACTTTAAATTCTCTATACATTTCTTCGCAAACACAATATTATTACACACATATACTATTACACAATATTATCACACACAATACACAATGTTATTATTTTTTTTTTGATTTGTATTCGCGGATCTTGCACGGTAAGAATTACACATTAATTTCTCTATACACTTCTTCGCAAACACACAATGTTAAGTTTCTGCTTTGTATTCGCGTATCTTTCTCGGTAAGAATTATACTTTAAATTCTCTATACACTTATTCGCAAACATAGAATGTTTTTTTTCTGCCTTAATCGTCTGGCCACAATGGTTGTAGTCAGATCTGGTTTAACATTTTTTTTTCATTTCATTATATTTGACGTTACCTTCGATTCAGAAAGTACCGCCATGATAGATGAATGAATGAACCAAATACATTTATCCTCTGTACAAGAAAATCCCAAACTTTGTTTTTGAAAAACAAACGAAAAAATAAGTTCTCTCGTCGGTTTTCATTTCGTTCAATCATCCCCAGATTACGCCTCAGGAGGCCTTAACATTGTCGAATATTTTCTTTAGAAAAGATCTGAAAAAATCGAAGACATTCAACTCTCATAATTTTATTTTAGTTAAAAATTCGAAATTCATAATTGTATTATGATTGTATATTTTTATTTATATTTGTTAATAAAATAATTATCTTTAAATAATATTAAAAGTTAATTCAATAATTAATTTTTAAATAAAAGCAATATTGGGTCAAATTTCGAAATTATTGAAAATATTTTGAAAAAGAAAAACGAACACTGTACAACATTTTTCTTTATGTTTTATAATTTTACTGTTTAAAAAAAAAAGGAATAATTGATTAGAAATAGAGACATATTTAATAATTATATTGGATTTAAAATAAATGGAAATTATTCATAATTTATTTATTCTTTCAATGAAAATTGTAGTACAAAAGTGGACTTATTGCCGGAAGGTATTATTTGCCAGCCAACCTTTGGGTTGATGGAAAACATTTTTACGTAGTAGGTACAAGAACAATAAAGATAATATATTATGTATATATATATATATATATATATATATATATATATATATATATATGTATATATATATATATAAATATATATATATATATATATATATATATATATATATATATATATATATATATATATATATATATATATATATATATATATATATATATATATATAAGTCTGATATAAAGAACATTATTATTATTATTGAAATCCATCGAAAATTCGCACACGAATATACCTGACATGGCGTCGCCCAATTTGCCGCACAAATTTCAGCTGAAAATGTAAAACGCCTCTAGCATAGCTATCGGATACTCTAACGTTTGTGACATGAATGTCTCTTATACGAAATTCGCACGATGATGGAAATTTTACTCAATTTTAACATATACGTACACAATATATGAATACATAATGCCGATGTTTTTAAGAAATATTAGGTCAAGAGTACTGTGGCGTGCCCGGGACACTTCCGGCGACATCCTAGATCTTCAGTGGGTTTTTTATCTTCTAATAAAATTCTTCAAATATTATATTATTTTATTCTTCCATTTTATTGTATATTTATATTTTATTCATATTCATATTATATTATATTTTACACTTTTCAATTTACATTTTAAATATTTATGTGCCGAACGAGTGACTTGTCTAAATAAAAAACGTCAGTTGAACTATATTTTGTTTTAATAGAAAACTATTTCTTTTTAATTTCAAATAACGCTTAATAAATTTCATTGCATTAGTGATACATTTATTAATGTATCACTATAGTACCCTTAACCGGCGACCTTGCATAAAGAGAGTGATGATGTGAAGGCAAAGCAAAGAAGTGTGACGAGATCGTAACAGATGCAGAGAGATCTGTGGTCTCTGCCTACCCCTATGGGAAAGAGGCGTGTTGATATGTTTTTTTATTTATTTATGGACCATCAACAGGAGTTACATTCATTATACATCATTCTAAATAGTTCTAAAAACATGCTTAAATGTAATCCTAATTATAGATGGACACAACATTAAAGTGAAAGCAGACAAATAAAATAATTATACAGACTTAAATGTTAGATTTAATACGGTGCGTGAATTGTACCACACTGTCGTAGAGAATGTCTAAAGCGTTGTTTCTTTTCATTTACATATTTGTAGTGCAGTTCATATAACGATCGAAGCGGGGCATTGGATCCAAAAACGCTTCTTTTCATTTGTATGTATAAATACATATGGATGCAAAACAATGTCGATGACGAAGCACCATGGACGCCCTCTGCCCCACATGGGGAATATAGGAACATAAGTCAAGTCACGAGATCGTCAGAGGCAAAATTTTTTGTTTGGAGAATCTAGTAGCGATATCAATTTATAAATAGATAAGTAATTCATGAGGTTTTTCATAATAGAAGAGAAAACGTGGAAAGAAAGTGAAGAGAAGTGAAATCAGTGGTGGAAAATAGTACCTAAGGACCAGTCTGTGAACTTCATTGTATTCCTACGGGTATAAAGACACACGGACGTTAATTTTTCAATTAAATACCTAAACGTGCCCCATTATTTATTATATCTAATAATAATAATTCTTTATTTCCATAATGTGAGGTGAAACAAGATGAAAAAAGACGTTTAAAAGCTCCATCACATTGCCACTTATGGTTTACAAATTTCATTAATTATTACATACGTAGAGATCTAAATACATAAGTCGCTTGCAAAGCAAAACAAAGCATTAAATTATTAATAAACTGTTATATTGTCATTAGAATTATATTTGATTTATCTATTACATACATTCGAACCAACTTTGAAAGCAAAAAAAGTCCTAGTATAATAAATATTGCCATCTATTAGCCATGTATATATGTATGTTTATACTTATATATTTGCTTATGACTATTATTTTTTTTATTAAATTTTTTTTCTTTCTTTTCTATAATTATAACGATAATGTATCACCAACCTATAATACATAAAATTATCTTTTTAACATTGCGCCCATCCTATGGTTGTCTGGAAGAAATCGCTATTAGTGATAAGACCGCCATTTGTATATAAATATTACAATCAATAATTGTATAACGTTGTTTTTGGTGTCCAATAAAGAATGTATCTGTTTATCTATTTCATTTTTTCGATTCTCGAACCCCAACTCGTAACAATAGCATTACAAAACATAACATACATTAATATTAAAGTATTATCAAAGATAATAGAGCTTTAATACCATTCATATGTGTTGATACATTATTTATTCGATCGCCACCGCAGCAGATGAAAGTCATTGTTTATCTTTGTACAGTAAACATGTTAAAAATAATATTTATCATTGGTAATTGTAATTTGTCATGATTACCCATTAACTTGAAAAAAAAAAAGAATATTTTTTATAGATCAATATCAATCATTCCACTCAACATAGGCCTCACTCAAGACGCGCCACCTAACCCGATCTTCGGCTACACGCATCCAGTTTCTGCCAGCCGCCTTGCGCAGATCGTCGCTCCATCTAGTAGGTCCGTCTCCGCCCCACACTACGTTTACTGAGTTGCGGTCTTCACATCAACGTGTCCAGCCTATTGCCACTTCAGTCTGCTTACTTGAAAAGCTATGCCTGTGACTCTGGTTTTCCGGCAAATTTCTTCATTTTGAATTCTATCCACTAGAGAAACTCCGAGTGTAGCCCTCTCCATAGTCCTCTGAGAGACTTTGAGATTGGGAAGGAGACGGCCCATCAGCATCTGAAGAGAGTTTTTGTACATAGTTAAATGAAAATTTCCGACCGTTTGAGTTTTCAAGTAAATAAATTAACTACTTTTTAATTGAAACTGAGACCACTGTATTCCAACAAAAGGTAACCTTAATTTAATAAAATACAATTAAGAAAATAATGAAATGTTTTTAAATTAGTTACAAATTTAGATTTTAATTGTACACCGTTTAAAAAGTTTATGATCGGCAAGGACATCTGTGAGTTGACCATCAAAATGCGCAGTGATGAAACATTTAATAGTGGTAGAGCCACGCTGCAGACGAATACTTTGTCAAGAATGGCATAAAATTTGTCTGTAGCATGAACGGGCCGGCTCGCCCGGGGAAGTATCACACTCTCGCGGAAATCCGGCGTCTGAGTGGTAGCTTAACTCCTGCGTTTCGTACGGTAAGCAGTTAAGTTCTGGACGTCCAACAGGGGAAGGAGGAAGTCCTTCCCCTTACCCTCCCTTTCCCATAATGACACTTTCTTTAAACGTCGGCAAAGCTTCCGCACTACCTATGTCAAAAAAAATATATAAATGCGCTGTGAAATACCTCTGTCCCCGTCTATGTAAAAACACTTGGTTCTTAAATGAATTTTCCAGCCGAGGCTATTGCAAAATCAATTTTGTATCACCTGCACTCCGAGGCCTGTTACTGGCAGGACCATTAGTCAAGTTAATGTTCCACTACAGGAGAGCCCAGTTTGATACCTGATACGAATAAGTTACACGATTTTTCTTGTCATTTTTACGATGAAAATTATAGGACAAAAACTTAAGGGAATGTTTTTAACAAGTATCCGAACATTATGTAAGGTATGAGAAGGACTTTTATGCCTTAAAATATTTTTCGATAGTGTCCCTTCAGGTTTTTTACGTATGCATTTTGGATGTGGAAAATGGAGATTGAAAGGGCATATTTTCCCGCGCCACGCGTGTAATATTCCCAGACAAGTCCTCGAACAGATCCACAGGGCACAAGAAAACTCAGGCACCCAAAACAAACTTGGCGGCGTACTGTAGCACAGAAGATGGGCCTATCCTGGAGCGAAGTCAAGCTTCGACAGAACGAGATGAAGAAGCATTGTGTCTGTCTTTTGTCCTACCATCTCCACTCTCTATAGGCGCCATAGGCAGTGCGGAAGCGTTGCCAACCTTTCAGGAAAGTGTCATTATGGGAGTGGGAATAGGAGGGGGAGGGGGAGGGTGTTGGGTCTCTACCACTCAGACGCCGGTTTTCTGCGGGAGTGTGGTACTTCTCCGGCGAAGCGTCCCATTCATGCTACAGACAAATATTATGTTATTCTTGATAAAGTATTTGTCTACGGCGTTACCAATAATATATTATAATATACAATAATATATCTATAAGGACAGTCCGAAAAGTGGTCAACCGAAAAGACTTTTCGGTTGTCTTCCGTTGAGTCTACTATACCTGAAGATACCTCGTGTTGGGGCGAAACACGTGTATACAAGATGGAAAAGTGATAGTGTGTGTTTGGCGTTGTGTATAGTGGTTGGTGGGTGGAGAGTTGATGGCCGATTTTCGGTAAGTTTTTGGGTTTAAGTTCCAAATAAATCCTCTAAACCCAACGGAAAAACACACATTATTAATTTTCTGTTATTGTTTTGCTTGTCGCGGATATTAGCTAAGTAAAACTTTTGACTGTCCTTATAGTGATGGATTTCCGCAAAGTAACGCCTGACTCCATTAATAATAATATATCTAAAAAAAGTAAGTCCTAGTTTTATAAAATCAAACTACTTCCATGTGAATTTAATTTTCTAGAAAGGAAAGGTTATTCGGACGTGATATAGCTTCAGGAAGGAAGCGATAGTGATTCAATATTTGCTAGAGAAGATTGATTCTATAAGTAACACCTATGATCAGTCTTTCCTATTTGCTTTCATTCTCTGATTGTTTGGATAAACAACGTAATCGTTATTTGCAGGTGTTTGACAGACGCAATACATTTTTGTTGATCTTATATTTTTAGAAATGGAAGGGAAAAAATTGGGCAAATATTTTTTATTTCCAAAGTCTATGAGAATGTATGGTGAATAGATAAACTGTATACTGTAACTGTGAACTATTCAAGTAATTGAAGTGTAAAAATGTGTTTTAATAATACGTGAAGAAAGAGCTTTGTATCTATCACTTTTTAGGCAAATTGTATGCACCTAAGACAGTAAGATTTGGTCATAGTTAAAGTTTAAATAGAGAAAGAGTGTAGAGAGATAAAATTTATGTATAATTTATATCGGACAGGGGCTTCTAAAGAAAACCAAAAGCTATCTTCTTTTAAATACTTTTAGATTTTATATATTATTTATCTTTATATTATTTATTTTTTATATTTTTACTTTTAGATTCGCACGAGTATAAATCTTTACTCGTACTCCGACATACTCCTGCTTATTTTATAAATCAGTATGCTTTATTTTTAATAAAACTTTCTCTTTCATACATTTCTTCTACGTTAATAAACTTTCCCATTCACACTTCTCGGAATTCCATAGCAAATCCTGCATATATGTATTTACGTATGTTTGTTTCAATTGTTCCAAATTTATATTAAATTTAATTAATTTTTTTATTTTTATATATTCACGCCTATCCCCCGCAGGGGTTGGCAGAGACCACAGAGCTCCATCCGCTGCCATTCATCGCAACGAAACGGCTCGTCGTTGGTCGCTTTTCGCCCTCGTGAGAATCAGGACGTGACGGGTGGCGAACCACGTCGCCGTCATTTTCGACAAATTAGGTATATTAAATTCGTCTTAGTGAATCCCACGAGCCGCAAGGGAGGATGGAGGTCAGCCCCAGCAGAGCCCTGCATGCTGAGGTAAGGCACCATAGTCCCCGGGGGAGCCCGACCCCGGGACGATCGGCACGCTTGCGACTAGGCTCGCCCCTAGCCATGCATCCATTGGCACGGCAGACCGTGGATTGGCGGAGAGGAAGGGAAAGGATAAAGAAGAAAGGAAGGGGCAGGAAAGGAAATGCGGATTGGGGGGTTACCAGACTCGGAATAAACATTTATAAATCCATATAAATATTTATTCCGATGCGGGAATCGAACCCGCGACCATTGACTCCGCGGGCGGAAGGCCCCGCCACTGAGCCAATCGGTCGTCTTTAGTTTAATTAATTACGGTTGAATTTTAACCACAAGGTGACTTCAAGAAAACTTAAAAAAAAATAAACAATTTATAAGTAACGCTATGGACTATTTCTGCCAATTTGTATTGGTGATATTGTTTTTTATTTCATTTTCCTATGGGATCTCCGGAACATAACCGCTCACCGGAGAAAGGGCGGTAGCTAAGCTACCACTCAGACACCGGATTTCTGCGGGAGTGTGGTACTTCCCTGGGCAAGCCGGCCCATTCAAGCTACAAACAAATAAAAGCCATTTTTGACAAAGTATTGGTCTGCAGCGTGGCTCTAGCACTTAAAGTCTATTAAAGGTTTTAGTGGAATAGCCACTAATTTATCAAGACGTAAGGTGAGAAGCTGACGGTAATATTTTAAGATATTTGGTGTTATTAGATTCTATTTGCAACTGGCATAATAGTTATAGCTAATTTGTATCAAAGAAGAAAAATATCTAATGCTTTATTATTTACTTATAGACAACTTCGTTCACAAACGACTGTCTCATTTCAGTAAGGCACGGCGTGATGTCGGAGTGAGGAATTAACAACGGAATAAGTTCAACTTCACGACACGAAAACTTTGAAGAAGTGATTAAATTTAAATTAAACAGCGTTTTATTTATTTACCCCGCTGTTTTATTTTATTTATTTATTCTTTATGTACCATTAATATTATATAAAGCTGACTTACCACTGACTCACGGATATGTAATTTGGGAAACTGTAAGAGATGGAGTGTAAGTTTGTTCTAGGGAAATGTTCGGATAGGACTCGAGGTAGAGGTATTATATCCAAACTTTGAAGATCTGAATCTGGTAACAAGTTGCTCGATAGCCCGTCTGAACCGCAATACCTACCAGGGTCGGTCTCGACAAATGCAAATAAATTAGAAAACATTCAAAATGGCGGAAATCAAAATGGCTGCCATACAAAGCTATAATCGTCATTTGTGGACCGATTTCATTGAAATTTGACAGAATCCCGAATATACGCGCGCCGTAGATTTGAGGAGCTACTGCAAGCGGGTTCCGAAGAGCTAGTTTTTGGTAAAAAAGTGTACTTAATGCCGGAAAACATTATCTGTCAGTCAAATTTAGGGTTGATCGAAAAGATTAGAGTAGGTACAAAAACTATTCAATTAAATAAATATTCTATCAAAATATATTACTACATACTAGCTGACCCGGCAAACTTCGTACCGCTTCAGAATCAATAAATAAAAAAGCTGAACGATAATTGCAGAATGTTTCAACTTTAGTAAAAACTGTGGTGAAAACTTAACAGGACCAAAAAAAATCGTAATCAATAAAAAAATGGTCGATATGAATTAGTTTTTTTATTATTTTTAATTACACATGATGTTGTCACAAAGGTTACAAAATAAAGTTTGTAGTGTACGCTTCTAATTTGAAACTTGCAATATTGTAAATACAAACTAGTATAATATCTTTATCTCGTATCTCGTAATTAAGTTTTATCAAATATTTGACAGGTAGGAATAGTTTGTAAGGGAAAACGAAATTATAGCTTTTACTATAATTCCTAATATTTTTAAAGTATTTACTCACTTTTTGAACCTTCCCTGGACTTCCAAAAATAATTCAAAACCAAAATTAGCTAAATCGGTCCAGCCGTTCTCGAGTTTTAGCGAGACTAACAAACAGCAATTGATTTTTATATATATAGTTATACATAGTAATTATGTCCATATTTTACATATTTAAACAGTCATGACGGAGGAGAATTAATCAGAGAGGCAGACATTTCAAGAAAAAGTATTTTTTAACTCTTTTAAATTGCATCTTGCGTTCACTCTACACATCCACATGCACACGGGAACAATGTACTTTTATGAATAAAGACATAAATTTCCTGCGCCAAAGGTATTGGAGAATCAATTTTGTATCACCTGCACCGCCGCTGGTCGAGCCATTATTCAAGCTAAGGTCTTATTTCGTGTGAGCTCAGCTTGCAATCTGAACGAAATGCTAACATGCTTTTTAACACAAACTATTTTCGGTTAAAAATATAATATCAAGAATTTAAAATCACAGGACATACAGGATGTCCATTGTTAGAATGAGTTGGTAAGTTAAATAATTATAAAACGTATACTTATTGATTATTTTTTGGCAATATTAAGAGAACATCCTGTCTTCAGTGCACGCACATGGTTTAAACAAGATCTTAAGCCACGCCTCACGCTGCTTGATAGACCATGGAGCTTATTCTTGATTTCTTTCATTATTAATTACATATATACATATCGCCACGCCTGTTTCCCGTAGGGGTGCCTACACATACATGATAGAGTAAAGATAAATAGCATTTTATGTAACTGATGAAGTCAGATTTCATTTTAAAATATTATATTATAAAGTATATACATACATACATATCCTCACGCCTGTCTCCCGTAAGGGAAGACAGAGACCACAGATCTCCATCCGCCACAATCCCGGCACACCTTCCTTCCTTCCTCCACAATTACCTAGCTTTTCATCCATACTTCCTCTCACGTTCATTGTAGCGAAACAGCTCTCCGTTAGTCACTTCTAGCCCACGTGGATTGCAGTATGCATACTACTGAGTGGAAATGGATGATAACTCAGTTATAACTTCTACTCATTGAAAAGAAAAAGTGATTTTCTGCTATCGCCTGACCCCCACGGAGATGAAGCGTAGCTCATCTTGCTAAATTTAAGCCTTGTAATCGCTAATGCAGCGGCTAATGCAGCGTCCATGGTTATAATGGGGCCGGTTTGTAGTCTAAGATTCACATTCTTAAGGCACCCTGACCTGCCGTGGATTTAGGTGGATGTCAAAATTTTATTTTTTTTCTTTTTTCACTTTGTTGCGCTATGAATGTTGAAATTCTGCCAAATAGAAATAAAAAATTCAACATCGGATACAAACGACTTCTGAGAGCAGTGCCATTCTTAATATTCCTAGACGACAACAGAATAGGGACGACATTTTGCTGCGGGCGAAACAGAATACAAAAAAACTTTCCTTTGATGACAAATAAGTTTAAACTAGTTCTTTGTTTAATAAAGTGTTCCTTGTTTGGTTGACGTTTTAAAGGAATTGTTTTCAAACGATTTACATGTATACACTTGAGTACCTTACATAAAGCCGTATGAAACCCATTCCATACGGTAACATAGCTATACAACTAATATTAAACTTATTCACGATTATAGGCTTTACCCGTCTTTCATTCGTCTTCTACTTCTCGCGTAATTAAAGACGTTTCGAGAACTATTGGCGACATGTTTCCATGAATCATTAATACAATATGGCGGCGTTTCTAACTAACTCAAAAACTTTGTATTAGTTCGGTGTATTGGTATTTACCTATAGCAATATGGTAAGAAAAATGCCTCACCTAGTATATACAGTATTTCATAATTGGAACTATTTAAATACTAAGGGATATAAAATTGTAACGTGGTACTATTTTTTTTATGGGATTGGAAGTGGGAATGAGAAGGGGAGGGGGTAGAGTGAGGGGGGAGAGTGTTGGGCCTCCGGAACTCGACCGCTCACTGTACGAAGCGCGGTAGCTAAGCTACCACTGAGACGCCGGTTTTCTGCAGGAGTGTGGTACTTCCCCGTGCGAGCCGGCCGATTCACGCTACAGACAAATATTATGCCATTCTTGACAAAATATTCGTCTGCAGCGTGGCTCTAACACTATTAATTACCCTGAATAAAATTAATCACCTCTGACTTGATATGAACAATTTAATTAAAGCGTATTTATAAGAATATTTTTAATCTTAACAAAAATGTTAGGCGTCTTTTTCTTAAGTATAATGTTGCGTAGAATGAAAAGTATTTTTTTTTATAAAACGATTAAAACCTCATTTTGAAATCTCAAAATCCTGTTCAAACAAGGCATTATAACTTTTAAAAATAAATTGACAAAACGTCCTTCAATGCGTGACAAGAACAGTTAATAGAAAACAATTGTGCGCGAAAAAGAGACAGGACGATGTCTACAAAAGACTACACATAGCTGGAACATTTTCGAACTTTGGGAACACTAGAACATTCGATCGTACTATCTATATAAAGGTGCGTCGTAGAATTTAAGAGTTATTTAAGATTTAAAAATTAGGTTTTAAGGTTTCATAAAAAAATATTTTTCATATGTGTTACGCAACAATATTAAGTGACAGAATAAAAAACGAATTTTCTTGCAATTTTATAATCTCCTTTCTATATATGGTGTTGAACTATTATTTTTGTTTGTTACTATTTATTTGTCACTACGTACTTTTTTCTCCCATATGAAACTAAAATAATTAAATTTAATTGATAGAATAATATTAAAAAACTGTATTAACATCAAGTGTCATCCACTACATGTTTAAAAAATGTATTTGAACCTGAGTGGATGAATAAAAATAATTTTTTTAACAATTGAAAATTCGAACAACATATATACATATACTTGTATATATAGAGAGAGTGTGAACAGTGATTATCAGTTCATTGGGGGAAAATGACATGAATATTTCTGTTTAAAAAAATGAAGTATAAAATAACTTTACATAATTTCAACGACTGCTTGAAAACGGATAATTATGAACTACACAAAAGAGGCGCTGTAGCATTTACCTCTTCACCTGTATTTAATTTAATGGTATTGTAAAATGACCGACGTGAAATGTTGCAAAATTTGTATTAAAAACTGCAGTTTAAAAAATATTTAAAACTTGTCTTTATTTACTACTTTTCTTTTATTTGTTTACTATTTATCTTTTAGTTTTTTAATGAATGTGGGATACCTTTGATGATATTCAGTATTCATTCGTGTATTCATAGACGCAAAAATATTTCTCTTTCCTTATCAAGAGCTTGCAGAAGTCAACTGCTAGATATAGGCAACTGCTGACATTCTTCTAGACATTAAAAAAGCCTCAAACAAATTCCTTCATAAACTCAAAGTCGGACAATTTTTTAAGTCTTATTCATAAAGTGAACTTGCTGCAAGCCTAATATTTCTTCTCTTTCTCGTGTGTTATATATGGATGTATATACAGCAGAGATCACAGATCTCAATACGCCACGATCCCGGCACACTCTCCCCGCTTCCTCCACACTCATCCATCTTTTCATCCATCCGTCTTCTCACATTCATCGTAGCGAAACGGCTCTCCATGAGCCACAAGAATTACATCTTTTCGATGTAATTCTGGTGTCATATATATAAATAGTATAACTTATAATAGTATAACTTATAATAAAATGATATTATAAAAACGAAATAAAAGTAGGTCACTATGTATAACTTGGCGGGAAAAGTCCATATTGTAGGACTTTAAAAAAAAACAATTTAAAAAATTAGCCACTAAATTTATGAATAACAAACATATCGATAAAGCCAAAACAACAAAACATTCGAATGTTATCTGAGTAACCGATCGTGTGCTTTGTGCGATAAGGGATCTGTGGCACAATAATTTTCCAAAAATTTTAAATAATTCAACGGCGCTCACTGATACGTGACGCGAACGTCCGAACAGATATTATCTGTACGCTTGGAACGGACCGGGGGCGAATTTATTCCGTTATTATTTTGGTGATATTTAATAGGGCAAACCGTGGAAAATGCGCATTTGTTACCAATTCGAAATTACCCTGTACATGCAGGTTTTAATTTATACAACCGTGTCGACGAATGAGCTCGGTGAGTTATTATTTTGGCAAGGCCATGAAAACCTATGGTTTATATCATTTCGTATGTTGTATTATGTTCTTGGTTTTAGCTACTATTAGTTTAAATAGGCTTTTTACTGAAAGAAGAAAAAGTAATAAAGAAAGAAACGTTATTTATTATTGGAAAGACGCTTTTTATGGAAAATGTGCTTACATTTTCAATAAAAAATTATGACTTCTAAATAGTATTTTTTATGGGATAGGAAGGCAAACGAGCAGGCGTGTCACCTGAAAGCAATCAACGCCGCGATTTTTAGTCGCGATTATTAGTAGCGATTTCGCTATTAGCGATACGACCGCCATTTGTATATAAATGTAACACTAAACTATAACACTGGAATTGGTAAGGGAAATCAGTTGAATTTTACGGTTTTCTGCAGCGGATATTGTAGGAACGCATTCTACGAACGTAGAATAGGTACTGTATTTTCAAAAATAGTTACTGTATCTTTGAAAAGATCGCCATATCGACGTCGGCTAGATTAATTCAACCCTAGTATTAGCGAGTCTTATTTTTTTTTTATCAAATAACCCGAAGGCTTACTCCACAGAAAACCCTTATGCAAATGTCATACGCAAAACCCTCGTAGCAACTGCAACATCTTGCATGACCCATGTAAACGCTACGGAAGCGGACCTAAAATATCTACGGAACGACCCCCCATACCCTGAAAAGTCAGCATGTATTATAATGTGCTTGTTGGAAAAGGTGAGTTTGTCATCTTTATTTGGTACATGAACAAAAAATACGTATTGAATATCAGAAATAATTTTGTCAAAATTCACCGCCAAAAAATCATCGGTATCTTCCGTAGTTTCTTTGAATAAAGAAAGAAGCAGATGTTCTTCGAATAAAGAAAGAAGCAGACGTAATATTATTAAAAATGAACATTATTGATGGAGTCAGGCATTACTTTGCAGAAATCCATCACTATGTGGACAATCAAAACTTTTGCTTAGCTAAGATCCGCGACAAGCAAAACAATAACAGAAAATTAATAATGTGTTTTCCTGCTGGATGAAGTGGATTTATTTGGAACTCAAACCAAAAACATACCGAAAAACGGCCAGCAACTCTCCACTCACCAACCACTATACACAACACCAACGTAAACTACCTTGTAAACGACACGTGTTTCGCCCCAACACGTGGCATCTTCAGGTATAGTAGACTCTACGGAAGACAACCGAAAAGTTTTTGGTTTGAGTTCCAAATAAATCCACTTCATCCAGCAGGAAAACACACATTATTAATTTTCTGTTATTGTTTGCTTGTCGCGGATCTTAGCTAAGTAAAACTTTTGACTGTCCACATAAAAATAATATATTATTATAGTATAAATAACAAAATTCTTCACGCTTTAAATTCTTCACGCAGATCGGTGTTGTTAAAAACGGCAGATACTCCAGAACGGGATTTATGATGGCGGTATCGCCATTAGTATTAGCAAGAAGGAACAAACTGGAGCATATGAAGACTGTCTCGGATAAATGTGACAAAGAGGTAAAAACAGCGTGACCTTCAGCGGCATTTCTGCATGATTATAAAGTCTATGACGTTGCAGATGTCTATGGGGGGGGGGGGTACTACATAAGATTTTGTCCGAGGTTAAACACTCGGTCTTCAACCTTCTTATACTGTCTTACGGTGCCGAAACGTGGACACAGACGGTCCGTCTCCTTCACAACCTCAAGGCTGATTAGAGGGCTATGATTAGAGCTATGCTTGGAATTACTCGGGTGGCTATGATTCGGAATGATGCAATCGGTTGGAGAACCAAGGTAATCGACATAGGTCATCCAGTTACTAAAGTGTCGGAGAACCGATCAATTATTGGAGTGCAGACAGCATTTTGGTAATACTGATAGACACGCCTTGGTTAAATGGAGCTAAGATTTGCACAGAGCGGCTAGTAGAAACTCTGGGTGTCTATCGACTGAGTGAACTGGAAGCTGTTGATCGTGTTGGATGGCGCATCGTGGGAGAGATCTATGTCCAAAGTGTACTGCCCTAGGATGATAATGATGACTGTATTAAATCTAGCATTTCAGTCTGTATAATTATTTGATTTGTCTCCTTTCACTTTATGTTAATGTTGTATCCATCTATAATTAGAGTTACATTTAAGTATGTTTTTAGAACTATTTAGAATAATGTATAATGAATTTAACTTCTGTTGATGGTCCATAAATAAATAAACAAATAATAAATAAATTACGCTTTTCAAAGCTGTAAACAAATTAATAAACACTGAAAATAACTAAAAACTTACAGCAAAACAATTAAAACATATTTAATCCATCATATAAAAATAAAATGTAATTTGCTATGTTTGAAAAATATGAAAATACATATATAAATATAAAAAAGTAATTTGAAAGAAATTATTTGAATGAGTGATATAATGCAATAATCTAACAATATACTACACGGCGACCTTTCGAGATAGTTCTGGACGTCTAAACAACGTTAAAGTCTATAATGAAATAAAATGATCGACGTCTCCCAGACATCATCATATTGCAAGAGGTTAATTTTCGTGTTCTATCGCCAAATATCATTTTTTATTCCTTAAAGCACACGTAATGTTGAGTTGGACATACGTAAGTTCTCCGGTTTTGTTCAAAGTATTATAGACTAGCTTTTACCCGCGGCTTCGCTCGCGTGGAATTTGTCTACCACATTAAGTTTCGTGACAGATCATTTTAAATAAATATATTTTATTTACTTAATAGTAAAATTATATTACGATCAAAATTAAATAAAATCATCACAAATTGTAGCCTTTATGTTATTCCGACCTATATTACTGTAAATTTCATGCAAATCCGTCCAGTAGTTTTTTCGTGAAAGAGTAACAAACATACATCCATACTCACAAACTTTCGCATTTATAATATTAGTAGGATAGGATGGGATAGGATAGTAAAGAACATATTATATTTAAGAAAATAACCACATTTTCCATTTCAGGTGAATCATCATAACGTCACTCCTTGCCAACTCGGCAATGATATAGTTACTTGTTTATTCAAATATGCACCAGAACTTCATATGAAGAGTTATCATAACAGCAGTGAAACTAATTAGTTAAAGTTTGTTCTGTGTAATATTATTATATGTAGGTATTTGTGTCAATAAATATTTTGCAAATAAATATAGTGTGAATCCTATATTAATTATTATTATCTTAACAATATTTCACAGTACTATGGAGTAAAAATTAACAAACATGTTTCTTTGTATGAAAGTATAGTTAAGTTCTTAATAGCTCCATCTGTGGAATGTTATCTACACTGATACATGCCACAACATCTTAAATGACAGGCTAAATATCGATATGAATGCGGGGTTTGGAGATTTTTCTGCTAGATGGCGCTGCTTGTGCACGAATTAATTCTAATAACAAAGACGAATGGCAAAAGAAATTTACGCTGCGAGACTGGATGGAAGGGACGGTAAGGGAAGACCACGGAAAACATACCTTGACCAAATTGCTGAAGTTTTTAAGAAAGGCCAGGTCAACAGTTCCCTTAACGAGAGTAATGAGTGTGGAGGAAGCAAGGAAAGCATGCCGAGATCGTAGCAGATGGAGATCTATGATCTCTGCCAACCCCTACGGAAAACAGGTGTGACGATATGTATGTATTTAAGATGCGCTTCCAATAGAAATATGCATTATTTGACGATTGCAAGGTAAGACAGTCTAGTAGACGAAAATAGGAAGATAAAGTTCTTTCCACTAAAGCACACTGTGAAACGAATTGCCAGCCAGTTAGTTATACATACATTGCAGTATATCGATTTTATCTAACATTGGCACAGGATAGCGTAGTTGCACAATAAATCAGGCCGTCAAGCAGGTAAAGTTTCAAACTAAGCAGCCAGCGTAACTCATGGCACGGAGGCGTGATATCCTTTGAAATATGACTCTCCACCTCCACACTTGGACGCGCGCCATAATAAATTGACTAAAAGAAGTAGCTCATTTTTAATCTAACATCTCACTTAGTAGAAGAATCTATATACGACTTAGACAAACGAATAGTCGATCTACATCCACAAGAAATGCATTTAAACCTTCTACCATGTATCATCTGTAAAATTCATCAGTCTGTAAAATTAGCCACCTTCATGCAATATTTCCAAACCTTAATGACATTGGAACCTTCAAAACAAGCCTACACATTTCTCAAAGACCAGCAACGGTTCTGCTATGCTTATTGTGTCACGATGTCTATGTGCGTTGATGTACTTCCTAAATTCTACCCAGGCCTACAAAAAATATTTAATTTATTAAAATTTAAATTATTGATACTGTAATAAGAGGGGCTAAGGCTCACCGACTTCGTCGTCTGGGCCACGTTGAGGGGATGTGGGAGGATCGCATAGTAAAGAGAACGTATGTAGGTCACCCAACTGGACGACGTCCTGGGGGGCGCTCAGGTACCGCTGGACAGACATGATGGAGGATGACTTGCGCAACCTTCAAATATGCAACTGGCAGGAGGTGGCGCAGGCCGGAGCACGGTGACGTAAGATCTGTTCGGAGGCCAAGATCCATTTTGGGTCGCTGCGCCAACAAAGTCAGTTAATTAGTTAGTTAAATTATTAATAAACTGTTGTATTGACATTGCTCAGTGGCAATTTCTTTTATAGCAAAGTAAGCAAACGAGCATGCAGGTCACCTGATGGTAAGTGTTCACCGCCTCCCATAGACATCCACACCGCCACAACGGCGTCTCAGATGCGTTGCCGGTTGTGGACAGATACGCATGGCTACAGCCATCGAAGTCAACGTTTTCAGGTTAAATTCCCGTATCGGGATAAATATATTTATAGCCTTCAGGATGTCTGAGCCTAGTTGCCGTACCAATCTATCTGGGACAAGTGTGGTGGATATTAACCCAGATTTACAAACATATACCTATATAATAAATTTAGTACTATGTTGCGGATGTGGATGGATGTGCCGGTGGAGAAAGATCATAGAATTTTATTTTTAACAGCTCATTTCTAGAGGAACGGACGTTAATCCACCGCGCTTGTCCAGTGCAGATTGGCGGGGTTACCAGACTCGGAATAAATATTTGTAATTCATACATATATTTCTTCCGATGCGGATATCGAACCCGCGGGCGAAGGGCCCCGCCACTGAGCCAATTAGTCGTCATGGAAAACATACTTTGACCAAATTGTCTAAGTTTGTAGAAAAGGCCAAGTCAATAGTACCCTTAACCGGCGAGCTTGCATGAGGAGAGCGATGAGTGTGGAGGAAGTAAGGAAAGTATACCGAGCTCGTAGCAGCAGAAGATCTGTGGTCTCTGCTTACTCCTACGGGAAACAGATGTAACGATATGTAAGTATAAATTTAGTAATAGACATGACTCAAATATAATAAATAGTCTAATGTGAAATTCAAAGTTTATCCATAGCAAACAACCAGAGCACGCTGTCCCACATGTCGGTCTGTTCGTATTTCCTTTATTATTAGCAACAACAGCATTATTCGCCGTTCCACAATATTTCCAGCCACAAATCTCTCGATACGCGCCACACAGCTCGCTCTCATTTCCTGATCACGGTCTGACGTTTGTGAACACATTTGATGTCGCTGACGTGACATTTCATGAAATCATCTATTATTTATAATATAATAGTGCCACAGCTATAATATAATAGCTAATAGTTGTAGAGCCACGCTGCAGACGTTTCGATACTTTGTCAAGAGTGGCATAATATTTGTCTGTAGGATGAATGGGCCGGCTCGTCCGGGGAAGTACCACACTCCCGCAGAAAATCGGGGTCTGAGTGGTAGATTACCTACCGCGCTTCGTACGGTGAGCGGCCGAATTCCGGAGGCTCAACACCCCCCTCCCTCTACCGCTCCCCCTCCCATCCCCACTCCCATAATGATACTTTCTTTAAAAGTCGGCAACGCTTAGTAGGCGGAAGTCTATAGGCGGCGTTGATTGCTTTCTATCAGGTGACACGCCTGCTCGTTTGCCTTCCTATCCCAACAGAAAAAAAAAATATTTAATTAAACTAAACATCTAAACATTCAATCCAATTTATTAATTTCGAAATAAGAAATTACATTTCACGTCTCAAACGTCAGTTCGCTAACGAACATCATTTCGTAATGAAGTTTCTCTGGAAGGAGAAGAAACGGCGTAAGAAACTCCGCAAGTGTCCTTCATACAATGCGGCATTGTGTGAAGACCAAACTTTATCGTCGCACACATAACCAGGAAAACGTCGGTTATGTATATTTAAGTTACAAATATGAACAAAAAACTATTATACAAAACTTTTGTGAAAAACAAGCCCGGGTACACCGGTCTTATTATCTAGACTTATACGATATTTACAGGTATTTCTTTTTATTGTAAAAAAATACTAGAAATTAAAAAATATTACTAGAATTCTCGTTAACCATTCCAACTGAGCTAATAATGCTTGTGCTAGGATATGGTTCACATCCTCTATAAACAATACAAAAGTAGTAAACAAGCTTTTCAACTGGCCATCAGGGAGGCCAAGGTGTGTTCCAGGCAGAAACTTGTCAAAACTCTTGACCAGGCTCGTTCGGGGTATATAAATTAGTTAGGGGTAAATTGCGCAGGTTGGCACCTCCGCTCACAGAAAGTCTCCCCTCCCCCGACAGCTGCAAGACGTGGTTGTGAGTCTATTCCCGGATTGTAAAGGAATGCCAGCCACCACCACGAATGGCTCCGTAAGGTTCTGACAATAACGCAGAGTGGTTTATTAAATAAACAGGATATGGTACACATCAATAGTCCAGTGGTACATACGAACTCACGGCGTTCAGGCCGAAGCTTACTGACTGAGCTATTGCTGGTTTAAGGTTTCCGCGTGTGTCAGCTATTTCCCTTCTTAACCATTTTGAAGGGAAATGGACGACCCGTCACACGACAACCACAATATGCCGAACCTATTCTACATTACGATAACAATATTTATCGAAAGTCCATCGTACTAATCGATGAGACTATTTATAATCAACATTTATATTAATACGTAAAGAAAAAAAAATGTTGTATCCGTTTTTAATGCGTTTTATAGCGTGCACAGAGAAATGTGAGATTTGGCATAGTTCTTTCCTTTTCTTTGATGGCAATTAGTTATAACTATCATGTCAGTGTCACGTAAAATACAATAATATCAAGTATCTTGAATTCTAATTCTATTCTATTACTTTCTTATCTCAACCGCACTGATTAACCTTCTTCGTGTCTTCTCCCTTTTACGTGACATTGGCGAAATCATCCGTGATATTTTGGCACTATTGAAACCCATTAATTCAAATCAATGAATGAATAAAGTATCTTGAAATGTACTTGTCAGCTTGTCACGTTACATATTGATAAAATGGTGGCTATTTTACGAAAACCTTCTTTGGTAGTCAACTTAAAAAGTTACGATACAGGCATTTTTTTCATATCACTCCATTTATACACCTTAATCGAATTATATTGTATAATATATCACCACTTTTAAATATATAACTAATCCTACTAATATTATAAATGCGAAAGTTTGTAAGTATGGATGTATGTTTGTTACTCTTTCAAGAAAATACTACTGAACAGATTTGGATGAAACGTTACAGTAATATAGATTATACATCAGAATAACATATAGCTTACAATTTGTAATGATTTTATGTAATTTTGGTCGTAATATGATTTTACTATTAAGTAAAAAAAATATTTATTTAAAATGGTCTGTCACGAAACTTAATGTGGCAGACCAACGCGAGCGAAGCCGCAGGCAAAAGCTAGTAATAATATAAGATTATGAATATGAAATAAGAACACGTGATTGATGTAAGTTGGCGGGAAAATTATCGTATTTCTAGCTTTCTTGAACTGAACTTCATGAAACGTTGTATTATCGTTGTTAAAAAAATAATAGTAGAAAAATACAATGGGTGAGCCAGTAAAAGTTTTAATAGCGCCATATCCCCGCAACGGTGTACGACAGTAATTTTGTTTCGATATTTTTGTTGAAATTTTAACGTTTAAAAGTCACTTTATGCGACGTACATGACTGTTGTTCGCTTGGCAGAATTCCAGATGTGCACAGTTCAAAGAGAAATATCTCTGGTCGGTACGTTTTGAACTCTGAATAGTTACTTTTTATGGACGTAAATTACTGCGTTAAAATATTTGTCAATACATATAATAGGATAAAGTTTATAAAAATATTCATAAATATATAGGTTTACATTTATAAAAATATTTGTAAATACATAGGTTATTTTATTTATTTATTTTATTCTATTTGTGACAATTTACAGGTGAAGTTGGATGGAGTATGTTTGAATGGATAGGTCTTGTGCCTTCCGATTCGGTCATTATTCAAATTTAGAATACGAATATAAATACACATAAATAAGTACATACATAACATATTTATTTATACACACATGCATATATGTAAAATATACATATCTTTACATATATACACATAATAAAATAATTTAATATAAGTGCCAGCAAGTGATGAACCAAATCAACATGATTTTTTACAGGTCAGTAGGACCTGTAAAAAATCATGTTGATTTGGTTCTTACTAAGTAATTTTAAGGTTAACATTTATATGTTAATACATAGGTTACATATCTCTTAAGCGTAGCGGTATTCATTTATTTGTTAATACATAGGTTAACATTTATAAAAACATTTGTTAATACATAGTTTGATATATATAATAGTTTATCATTTATAAAAAATACTTTTTTTAGGAATATTTTTTCGATTTATTTTTATGGAAACGAAAAGGCTTGACAGCTCATCAGCATCTGCAATACTTCGTGCATCTTAGGTTATGGGAGAGGTAAAGGGAAGAAAAGAAGGGAGAAATATTTCATTCCATTTTCAAACTTTGTACGGCTCAAGACGTTATACCTTTTTTTGGGAATAGTTTTGTCTTCATATTTTTTTTACTTTAAAATAAATTGTTTTTAATCTTTTTAAACAACGAGGAACAACTCCCTATTATTATATATTTCCCACTGTTAGGTGTAGACCGCATTTCTGGAGAAGCGGACATTAACCCAAAATACTTATTGAAAAGACTAGTGGAAGATCCAGACTCTTAATAACTATACATAGGTCAAACACATATTAATCCCAATTCGGTAAATCAAACCTGTGAACATACAACCGCTAGCGGTAACTTCGCCCTTAAGCCATTCTAGATCTGAATGGCTATTCTAGTTCTTCGCCAGAAATTAATTGATAACATTTTATCTTCTTATAAGAGTGCCTCTCCGACTTGCGAAGGTTGGCAGCCACTTCAGCATAACTCTCCTCCTCCTTCGCGAAGTGCAGCATATCTGGAGCACTAGCTATCCCGGTCCACTCCCTGATATTATGACTATTAGTCAAGATTTCCTTCTCCGGCCAATTTGTTTTTTGCCCGCGACTTTTCCCATCGTGATCAGTCGCAGTAACTTGTACCTGTCATGTCTCATGATATGATCCAGATATGCAACTTTTCTACCTTTGAAGGACTGCAAAAGTTCACGTTTTTGCTTGATTTGTCGGAGAACCTCGTCATTGGCCACTTTTTGGGTCCAGCTAATAGCGAGCATGCGTCTATATGTCCACATTTCGAACGCTTCTATACGTTTTCTGAGGTCTTCTTTAAGCGTCCAAACCTCACATCAGTATAGAAGAATGGGCCAGATGTAACAATGAAGCATTCTAATGCGCAAGGAAATTTTGAGGCTGCAATTACAAAGTACTCATTTCATCTTGTTGAAAGAGCTACGAGCGATTTCAATACGAGTTTTTATTTCTTGATCACTTTTCCAATATTTAATACCGGATATTCAACCACGTACCGAGGTATTTATAGCATTTTATAGAACAGCTTAATTCCAAAGCCTTATTAAATTTGAACCGCACAATTGAGCGATTAATTTAAAAACCGTATCAATATATATTTAGTTGCTAGTCGCGCAGCTACCCTCATTATGGGCAGACTGATAAATGCGACTATTGGATTGACTAAATATTCAATTTGTCGGTGGTTCAGCGGAAATCGCATGGTTATTTTAACAAATAGGTCCGAAGCGGCTCGGAACTTTCAACCCGAGCGCTGGCTATTCACAAGACTGATTCTGCAATTTATCCAATTTAATGTCTTGTTTGTGTATAAAAATGGTTTCTGATTATTTATGTTTTTTTTTGTTATGAGAATGTAAGGCAAAAGAACAAGCCGTTCGCCTGATGGAAAGCAATCAACGCCATCTCTTAAGCGTTCCCGGCGCTTAAGAGATATGTACACTGTAGGCTTGCAAATGATTTTTTTTAAAAGTTCCAATGTCGTATCGGTTCGGAAATAAATAACCTAAATAACCCTTTCAGAAGCGTTTCCGGCGCTTGAGAGATATGTACACTGTAGGCTTGCAAATGATTTTTTAAAAGTTCCAATGTCGTATCGGTTCGGAAATAAATAACCTAAATAACCCTTTCAGAAGCGTTTCCGGCGCTTGAGAGATATGTACACTGTAGGCTTGCAAATGATTTTTTTAAAAGTTCCAATATCGTATCGATTTGGAAATAAAGGTAGTAGGTAAGTGAGTGGTGTTTGAAAATATGTTTCTGACAAAAACGCATCATTGGATAATGAGCGATGGTGTACACTTTAAAACCATATGCTCTGTAAGCTGTACAATGAGCCGAACGTCATCAAAACCATTAAAATTGGACGCCTTCGTTGGGCTGGGCACGTAATACCGATGGACGAGCCTAAAGTCCTCAAACGCCTACTCGGCGGCAAACAGTCAGAATTTTAATTTAGTTAAGATCCGCAACAAGTAAACAAGAATAGAAAAATAATTATGTGTGTTTTTTACTGGAAGAAGTGGATTTACGGGGAACTTAAACTTAACTTATCGAAAAAAAAAAACGGTCGTCAGCAACTCTCCACTTCCCAATCACTATCGACAACACCAAAGACACACCCCTATTTATTCCACAATGTACACGACATGTATTTCGCCTCAACATGAGGTATCATAAGATATAGTAGACTCTACGGAAGACAACCGTTAAGCGACGTATAGTAACTTAACGGTTGTATTCCGTAGAGTAAGTAAATCCATTTCTTATAGTAAAACATACATTATTATTTTTCTATTTTTGTTTGCTTGTCGCGGATCTTAGCTAAGTAAAAATTCTGACTGTGCACATAGTAATGGGTTTTTGCAAAGGAACTTCTGACTCCATTAAGCATATTTACCATCAGGTGACTTGTTTACTCATTTGCATATCTCTTTAATATTATTCAGCAGTATTTTCTTCGGCAGTATTTGTATTTTAACTTATTGTTTTTATTGTTATTTACGTAAGCCTTAATTATAACTATATATCTAAGGCTCGAATTTCTCAAGTTGCGTCAAGGTAGTGGCAAATAATCAATCTCTCTGCTCAACGAGTGGAAGTTTTGATTGAGCCATCGTTCATTTTCACTCTGCAGGATATATATGTACATACTGCGATTATAAATATGTATATACATATAGTCATATATATCAGTGTCTCTCTCTGAGTCCTAAGGGCATAGGGCAGACACGACGTTTCTCCCTCTTGACCTGTCGGAGTTCGATATATCCTCCAATACGGTACGGCCGATGACAGGTCCATATATAAGTGTATTTACATGTATTTAGTATTTTATTATTATATATGTAACCCTATTGTTAAAATGTAGCCATGCTGTGCGCAAATTTAAAGAGTTATAGTCCGGTCGTTGTTAAGTTTATATTATATAGTATTCTTTAAGACTGTAACTTATTTTTGTGACTAATAAATAATAAATAAATATATATTTCATTTTATTTCCAACTGCCGTATCACATATGAGTACATATTAAATTATAATTTCACTACGGTTGTTGTTTCACACCAAGCAGTCCAAGAAGTCCAATCAGTCTCCCATTATTCACATCTTTTACGCAAAAATAGACAATGTACCGACCAATTAGCTCAGTACTTCGAGCCCTATAATCGGAATATAAATAAATGTATAGACTACATATATATATAATATTTCAAATCTACCCCGCCAGTCCGTGCTGGACAAACTTAATGGGTTAATGTCTAGAAATGAGGAGGCATACTTTTCTTGTTTCCTTCACACTCATTACTCTCCTCATGCAAGCCCGCCGGTTAAGGAAAACTTCAGCAATTTGGTCCCCTACGAACCCTTCCATCCCCATTCGCAACGTAAATTTCTTTTGCCAGTCGTCTTTCATCCATCCTCTCTCTCTGCCTACCCTACGAGAGACAGGCATGACGATTATTAGTGGTAGAGCCACGCTGCAGACGAATACTTTGTCAAGAATAGCATGTTATTTGTCTGTAGCATGATATGGCAGCTGGAAATAAAAGTATCTGTCTGTCTTTGCTAAAAAACCTTAATAAGTTTAAATGTAAATCTACGGTTTATTTTGCATGCAGCTGTCGTATTAATCCAACTGAAAAACAATCAATCGTTCTGATTTTCAAACATTGAAAACAATAAAATTAGCACTGCGAACGAATATTTCGCATTGTAAATGCTGCCGGCGGGAAATTGAAACTACTGTTTACGTATTGATTTATAATCTACATACGGTTGACATCGTAATTTATTTTCGATATACGACCGGGGCTATGTGTAGATTTGTGCGTTGTCGAAACGTGTCATCTGATCTTTTCACAGCTTATGTATATCACACTGCTGGGCGCGAGCCCGCCAATATATACACACATTTTTTATGGGATAGGAAGGTAAACGAGCAGGCGTGTCGCATGGAAAGCAGTCAGCGCCGCCCATAGACATCCGCAGCGCTATAGGCAGTGAAGCGTTGTCGACCGTTAAGGAGAGTGACATTATGCGAGTGGAAGGGGGAGAGTGTTGGGTCTCCCGAACTCAAGCCGCTTACTGTACGAAGCGCGGTAGCTAAGCTACCACTCATACGTCGGTTTTCTGCGGGAGTGTGGTACTTCCCCGGGCGAGCCGGCTCACTCATGCTACAGACAAATAGCATGCTATTCTTGACAAAGTATTCGTCTGCAGCGTAGCTCTACCACTAATAATCGTCACGTAGGGTAGGCAGGAGATTGGATGGATTAAAGAGGACTGGCAAAAGAAATTTACGTTGCGAATGTGGATGGAAGGGTCGGTAGGAGAAGACCACAGAAAATATATCTAGACCAAATTGCTGAAGTTTTTAAGAAAGGCCAGGTCAAGAGTATCCTTAACCGGCGGGCTTGTATAAGGAGAGTAATGAGCGCGTGAAGGAAGCAAGGAAAGTATGCCTCCTCATTTCTAGACATTAACCCATCAAGATTCTCCAACACGGATTGGTGGGGAAACAGAGTTGAATTATATCTGTAGTTTATAGATATATTTATTCCGATACGGGACTCGAACTACTGAGCTAATTAGTCGGTACATTGCCTTGGACTTCTTGGACTGCTTGGTGTGAAACAACAACCGTAGTGAACATCTGCACACCTTTGCGCCATTGTATACCCGTCTTCGGGACGGGATATCCCTTTAACTCTTTATGGTACGATCTACTAAGAAGGTTTCGAAGATATATGATAGTCCGATAAAGTATTTACATGTATACACGTATGTACGTATGTGTGTGTGTGTGTGTATATATATATATTTATATGTATGTATATGTGTGTGTATGCATGTATATACTTTTATTATATATTTGCTTATAGCTATTGTCTTTTTTATTTCTATGTAAATATTAGAATCAATAATTATACAATTTTGTTTTGGTGTACAATAAATAATATGTCTATCCATCTATCTATCTATAGGAGCAGCCTACACCACACACAGCCTAAAAGAAGGATTAAAGACAGGCAAATCGTTCAACAGCCCGCGGCAGTCCTCTGCTAGACATAGGCCTCCTCCAATAAGCATCACCTAGCCCAATCTTCGGCTTCACGCATGTAGTATCTATCGGCGTCTTGCTTAGGGCGTCAATCTATCTAGCTGAGTGTTCTACTCAATGTTTGCCAAAACGCGGTTTCCACTCCAGCACGACTTATATGGTTTTTTTATAAAATGCTATGCTTTGAATAGAACCGGCTGATGCATAACGTTTGTCCACATAGCTGTAAAGCACTACAGAGCTGTTCATTAAACTGAGGGTCATTAATATTCCACATACCGCTTGATTCGCATTTCAGTAACGGCCTGTCTGCGGTGTTCTGAGCATGTAGATTGATAATGCTATTTAGTGAACAGAACGCCCTTTTGATTGTACTTTTATTTATTTTGACACTTTAGACGCTATATGGGGTACTAGTGATTTCATCTGTTTTGCTTTATCGCGCCATGAGAGCTACAGGTGACATCGAGATATTTTGTTTATTATATTTATGAAACCGCGACTCGTGGAATTCGCTAAGACGTATTTAATATATCTACCTAATTTGTTGAAAAATGACGGCGACGTGGTTCGCCACCCGTCACGTCCTGATTCTCACGAGGGCGAGGAGCGATCAATGGAGAGCTGTTTCGCTGCGATGAATGGTAGCGGAGCTCTGTGGTCTCTGCCAACCCCTGCGGGGATAGGCGTGAATATAAAAAAAATATATATATAATATTTATGAAACCCCTCAACAGATTTTTATTACTACATACTACTAATACTTGATTGCAAAAAAGTTTTTTTTTCTTCCAATACAATAAGTATTGGAAGGCAAACGAGCAGGTGAGATAGAAAACAATCAACGCCGCCCACGAACATTCTCAGTGCCATAGGTATTGCGGAATGCGGATTTTTAAACTGGTTGAGTGAGTGAACTTTTTACTATAGAAAATTTTTTACTTTTATTATAAATTAAATTATAAAGTTTTTTATTATAGAAAGTTTGTTATTTTTAAGAAAAAGTTCAATGAAAATGCTTTATTTTTCTAACGGGGCAATGATGACTAATTATATTTTAAATTATAATCCGTTAAATTTATTTCGTTTATTTTTTTATTAAACTTATAATAACATTAATACTACATGTATTTTGATTTTATCAAACTCTCACAGTTTCTTTTCACAAAAATTAATTTTCCAAACAGGTGGTAGATAAAAAGATATTCAAAAGACATTTTAAAACGTCTACTTATGTAAAATAAACATTGATTGACTTTAAAACTAATAAGTTTTTTTGACTTTTCCCGCCAAATTACATCAATGACGTTGTGTTTTTATTTAATTTTTATAATCTTATATAATTATATTCATCATCAGTTCATCATATATTATCAGTTATATTGTTTAATTGTGGTGGCGTATTATGCAGTATTCGATTAATGATTAAGGCGTATAAGTGAAATGATATGTAATAAATGCGTATGTATGTGTATCGTGACTTTTTAAGTTGACTGAAAATGTTCATAGAAGCTTTTGGTAAAATAGCCACCATTTTATCGAGACGTAACGTGACAAGCAAACTAGTACATTCCAAAATATTTGATATTATTATATTTAACTTGATACTGGCATAGTAGTTATAACTAATTGTCATCAAAGAATACAAAGATGAGGTTTTTTTTGTTGAATTGAATGGTTACTGGTTGCCATGACAACAGATAAACAACCCAGGATGACACGACATAAACAAGCCTTAGTTACGGTGAGTTTGAGTGTATGTATATTGCATTACCAGATATTTGTAATACTAACATTATTTGTGTTGAGTTTTCTTTCCGTTGTTATACTAGAACCAACTGAGAGAGAGAGAGAGAGATTATTTAGTTTCATTGTGTAAATGTGTGTTAAAATCGAGTTCCCTATTCCTTTCAAACAGTCATGGCATGGAGAAACGATATCTTTAGGGGCAATAACTTTATATTTGGAAGCATGCCATAAATGTTGTCTGCAAAATAAGGGGCCATCCATAATATACGTCACATTGGTAAGCGGTGAGTCAACAAAGTGTGATATCGAGTTTCAAGAGGCACTACATGTATAAATTATACTCCACATGTGATAAAGATGCGGAAAGGAGGGCTGCAAAGGCATGAAATTCACGTGACGTAATTTATGGAGGGCCCTTAACTCTCGTGTCGTATGGTAAAAATTTTAAATAGCACCAGAGGTAATAAACTCGACAAATACTGTAATGAGATAAAACGTTCTTACATGGCGTATAGCGAAATTGGGTAAGGTACTTGTCGTAAAATAAAAAAGTAACTACCCACATAATCTTACAGCAAGACGTAATATTTTAATAACAAGTGGGTACATGTGTTTTATTTTAATACGGTGATATATTCTTGCATTAAAAAATAGATATACTAGAAAGTTGATCTCACCGTAGGGTAAGTGATCACTATATTTCATTGACATCTCCAGTATGAAGGTCACCGCAGTTACAAATGTCAGGCTCAAAGAGCTGGGGGGGGGGCCTTTAAAAGTCGGCAGCGCATCTGAGACGCCTCCGGCATTGCGGATTTCTTGGGGCGGCGATGGTGACTCACACGCTCGTTTGCCTGCTATGCTATAAAAAGATACATTGCTTACATTGAGGTGGGTAATGAATGGTGGAAACAGAAGAATTTCATAGGAGGAAGGAAGGATTTAAGAAAGGAAAGTGTTTCCTTTCTTAAATTTTTTAAAAATTCTTTCCGTTATTTTTTTAAAAAGAAGCTAGATTTTTTTCGTTTGGTTACATTAAATAAATAAAATCACAAAAGTATAGGAAGGCAAACGAGCAAGCGTGTCAGCTGATGGAAAACAATCAACGCCGCCCATAGATATCCGCAGTCCCATGGGCATTGGAAAAGCTTTCCCGGTCTTTGAGACAAGCCTACATACCGGCTTGTTTTTTGTAGGTTTCAATGGCGTATCTATTTGATAACATCGCTGGAGTTAACTGGTTTCACAGGGTAGTGGTACGTGGAAAGAAGTTTCGGAAAAAATGCACCGTACGGTGTCGCCATTCATACAGATGATGGGGATGAAACGTTGAAAATAACTCTTAAATAACTTTCATCTTCTAAATATCATCATCTATAAATAAACATTTCTGTGCTTTCCACCTTCAATTAGTCTTTTATATTTTGAGTACATAAAATTCTTCTTCTATCACAGCTGCCTTCAACCAAAAACCTTTTGTCCTCAATAATGACTTTTAATAAATTGTATTTCTCGTTTTTATTAAAATATCCAAAATATAACGTCTTTCTCGTTTTATTTTGTTGTAACTAACGTTAAATAAATCAAATTCCATATACATACATATGATCATGCCTGTTTCTCTTACGGGTAAGTAATCACCACAGATCACCATCTGCTATAATCATGTCACACTTTCTTAACTTCATCCACCTTCATCACTCTCTTCATACAAGCTGGCCGGTTAAGGATACTTTTGACCTGGCCTTTCTTGAGAATTTCAGGAATTTGGTCAAGGTTCTAGATCCTCTAAAGACCTTGATTAAATTTTTACTATAAGAGATATATCTATCTCAGTAAATATATTCAGAGGACCAAAAACTTCAATTGTATTAAGTGTGCATATTGCCATTAACTTTGGTTCTTCGTGCAGCGTTTAAAACCGCATTCAAACCGTCGACAAATTAAACCAATTATAGGGGCCCCGGCGCAAATCGAGTGTTTTGTTGATCAAATAGCGACATCAATCAGATACCACGCCCCGAATGTCTCTGCTGACGAACGGAACGGGTGCTAAATACAAACAGATTTGTTTATTGCTTTGTCTTTTTTACACGTGTTCATTTTGTTTTATTTTGCTACATATTTTTGTAGCTGTGTGGCGAATTGTGTGATTTTTATATGGCCACACTAGTTTTAAGATATCAACACTTTTGATGTAGATTGTCACTTTCAAAAATTTTTGTATTATACTTTTATTTGTGATGATTTTAATACAAGTTATTTTCTCCAAGCTGACCATTTGCACATCCGTTGAACATGCCGTTGGTCGCAACACTTTTTCTTATGTAGCGTCGGCCGCCGACGAAAGCTAGCGAACATGCAGAGTCACCAAAATGTCGTGACCTTCGTAGGAGTTATGTGTTCAATAAAACGGCCAGCTTGGGGAAAATAACTTGCATTAAAATCGTCACAAATAAAAGTATAATACAAAGGTTTTTGGAAGTGACAAACTATATCAAAAGTGTTGATATCTTAAAACTAGTGTGGCCATATAAAAATCACATAATTCGCCACAGCTGTTTTATATATATCTATCTATTCAACGGTAAGCGAAAACAAAAGCAAGTGAGTGGGTAGTGCTTGAATTATTCGGGATATCAAGAAGCTTATAAAGAACAACAATTTGGTTTATCGTGAGAAAAAAAAATTCGGAAAATTTTAAAGTGTCACCACGAATTCCGAAATACAATAAATTACAAGACACCATGTGTGTGGGCAACGGGAAATCCCCTTCTGTGGCAAAGCCTAAAATGCCTGCGCGAACCGTGGGAAAAAGTATTGTGCCTTGCCGAGAGGGCGGCTACATAGTGAGACAAAGATTGTATGTATGTGCTATGTAGCAAGTCCTTTTCGCCGCTGCCTTTACAAGGTTGTAACTGTATCACGGCGGCTATCTCATGGAGCTGTATGGTAATGCTGTTATTTACTGAGAACTATTATTGTTTATTACTTTAACACTAAAATGTAGAGACGACCGATTGGCACAGTAGCGGGGCCCTCCGCCCGCGGAGTCAATGGTCGCGGGTTCGATTTCCGCATCGGAATAAATATATGTATGGATTTATAAATATTTATTCCGAGTCTGGTAACCCCCCAATACGCATTTCCTTTCCTACGCTTTCCTTTCTTTTCTATCCTTTCCCTTTCTCTCCGCAAATCCACGGTCTGCCGTGCTAATGAATGCTTAGTCGCAAGCGTGCCGACCGTCCCGGGATCATCTATGGTGCCTTACCTCAGCATGCAGGGCTCTGCTGGGGCTGACCTCTATCCTTCCTTGTGCTCGTGGGATTCACTAAGACGAATTTAATATACCTAATTTGTTGAAAAATGACGGCGACGTGGTTCACCACCCGTCACGTCCTGATTCCCACGAGGGCGAGAAGTGATGAACGGAGAGCCGTTTCGCTGCGATGAATGTGAAAGGAAGGATGGATGAGGGTGAAGGAAGCGAGGAGGGTGTGCCGGGATCGTGGCGGATGGGTATCTGTGGTCTCCGCTTTACTCTGCGGGAGACAGACGTGAAGATATGTATGTATGTATTGTTTCTAGGTTTTTTATTATTTATGTTTGTTTATGGGATAGGTGGCAAACGAGCAAGCGTGTCGCCTGATGGAAAGCAATCAACGCCGCCCGTAGACAACGTGGAAGCGTTGCCGGCTTTTTAGGTATGTATAGCCTTGGTTTTTGGAGATTCCAATGTTTTTAGGTTTAAAAACCTTATTCTGCCTCCGATTATTAGAATGTATAGGTATACATTCTAATAAAAACAAGTGAGCTCGTCAAATAGATGTCTTCAAAGATTGCATTTAGTCGCAACGCTATGTTGCCATTTTGATGTGAAGATATAGCTTCGTGGACGAAGTTTGCAATATTATCTAACCGCGTTCTGCATCAAGTTATACGAAATGGAAGGCAAACAGTCGGAGACAGTTGCACACGAACCGTAAATTACAACTGAACCGTGCATAACTAGCTCCGATAAGGTTGTGCTGGAGTTATTTAGATACTCTAAGGATTTTTGGTGAAACAATATTCGACAAAACACTCGCTGCAAAACACACTCTTGTTTAACACACACACACACACACACATATATATATATGTATGTATATATATATATATATATATATATATATATATATATATATATATATATATATATATATATATATATATATATATATATATTGTATATATATATATATATATATATATATATATATGTATATATATATATATATATATATATATATACAAGCACTGTTTGCGAAAGCCACATTTTTCATTTTTTTTTATTTTTTATATTTGAAACAATCTAATAAAAAATTCCATTCCTTTATCGATGACCCAGAGGCTATATTAACACTTCT
Source organism: Baronia brevicornis (assembly GCA_031353405.1). Taxonomy (NCBI): domain Eukaryota; kingdom Metazoa; phylum Arthropoda; class Insecta; order Lepidoptera; family Papilionidae; genus Baronia; species Baronia brevicornis. The sequence goes on from JASFAT010003818.1 coordinate 149,363, forward strand.
GAAGTTTATGGTTGCATGTTCAGTTCTTGTACCGCCATAATTATGTATGTATGTACTTATTTATGTCTATTTTTATATGTATATATTCCAAATTTGAATAATGACCGAATCCTTATGTTTCAGCATGGTCGTGCCTAGTGGTGGTACCTATTATGCTCTATCCGATCTCACCTGTGTAATGTCATAAATAAAATAAAATATAAAATAAATCAATCATTATTGACTATGAATTATAATGGAATTTAGATAGATAGATAGATAGATATATTCCTTATTGTAGGTACACCGAAAACAAAGTTATACAATTATTGATTGTAATGTTTATATACAAATAGCGGTCTTATTGCTAATAACAATTTCTTCCAGACAACCGAATGATGTACACAACAATAAAAACATAATTTGATGTAGGTTGGTGATATATTAGCGTCATAATGATAGAAAAGAAACATAAAATATAAATAAAAAAAGATAATATAATATATTAAATTGCATGCTACCATGCATTGAATATTGTAATCCAATATTGCATTGTTAGTCAAATTTATCGGCAGAGATAATGCACGGTTGTGCCATTTACGACACCAGGATGATTGAATCAAAACATTAAAGGCCGTCCGAGGCAGTTTATCAATGTCTCCACAGAGCCCATATACTAACACCAGAGAACGTACATACTCGTGTACGTAATAAAATTATTTTATGTGAGCGGCGGTCGAAAATTATATCTATCATTAAGCGAAATATATTTGAACACAGAACAGAGAAAAGCGTTCTACCGTTCTACTTCTACTTAAAAGGTCGGCAACGCTTCCGTGATTCTTGCATTGTCGCGATTGTCTATGGGCGGCGTTGATTGCTTTCTATCTGGCTACACGCCTGGTCGTTTACTACTACTACGCTGGCACTACGTGCAAAGTATATTTTAGCCTCCAACTCACTCTGGAAGACTCTAAAACTCACCACACGATATAGGGTATTGTGCCCCGGGCGCGAGTTAAGCTCGCTGCGCCACTGATCCTCTCCAGATGACCGAGCCAACGGAGTGTATGCACCTTTGTCTCTTCGATTATGCTGGCATCGATCACAAGCACCTTGATTTCGGGCACTATGAAGGACACTCCAGCTTCCATTCGATTTCTGTTTTGGCCCGAGGGTCTCTCGCATGATTTTCCTTTCTTAGAGTGAAATGATGAAGAGAGTTATGGATAAATAAATCAAATCTATTCATATTACAGTCTGATGATGTATTGACATATTTTTTTATTTATTTAACATCAGAATAGACACAGTTATCGAAAAAATCGACCGATTGGCTCAGTAGCGGAACCCATCGCTCACGGAGTCAATAGTCGCGGGTTCAATCCCTGCATCGAAATAAATATATATATTGCCTACAGATGCAACGAAACAAATGTGTTTTACGATCATCGTTGATTTAGACATCATCAAACTAATGTAGTTCAGAACTAGATGCAAATATTGTTACGAGCTGGGGGTTCGGGTTTCGGAAAAATGAAATCAGCCACTAGTTTCATTTCTCTTCTCTTTAAGTTTCACTTTGCTTCCACTTTCTCTTCTACTTATTTTCTTCCGATCTTCCTCCGTATCAAACTTTAAACTCCTCCTTTGACGTACGGTCGCCCCTTTATATAGGTAAAACGATCGAAAGTTCTAGCATTCCAAAATTCGAATAACTTTCCAGCAATGATGTGTTGTCTTTTCTTGACATAGTCCTGTCTCTTTCCCGCGTGCACCTATTTACTATTACCTGTTCTTGTCACGCATTAAGACGTCCGGTCTTATCAATTTATTTTTAAAAAATTGTAATGGCTTGCGCTTAACCAGGATTTCGAGATTTCAAAATTAATTTCGTTTTCGATTAAAACCCTTCCATAAAAAAAGTGATTTTTCATATAAGCAACAATATTCTTTAATTAATCTAGTTTTAAATCTTTTATATCAAAATAACCATACGAAAAAAACAAAGTGAAAAAGGTTTATATATATTCAAATAAAACGTTTTTATTGATTAGTGATACCATAGTCCATGTATCACTACCGTGGACTGCCGCAGACTTTTGATGATGCTTTTAAAAAGACGTAAGAAAATAAATCTTCTTCTCAGAGTGCCTCTCCGACTTGCGAAGATTGGCAGCCAAGTCATCACAACTTTCTTCCTCCTTCGCGAGGTGAAGCAGTTCTGGAGCACTCGCTATCCCGGTCGCTATCCCGGTCCTAAGGGATTATAAGCCAAGACTTTCTTTTTCGACCAACTTGTCTTTTGCCCGCGATTTTTTCCATCATGATCAGTTGCAGCAACTTGCACCTGTCATATCTCATGATATGATCCAGAAAAGCAGTCGGAAAACCTCGTTATTGGCCACCCTTTGAGTCCTGCTAATAGCGAGCATGCGTCTATATGCCCACATTTCGAACGCTTCTATATGTTTTCTGAGGTCTTCTTAAAGCGTCCAATTTTCACATTTTTATAGAAGAACGGGCTAGATGTAACAGTGGAGCATTCTAATGCGCAAGGAAAGTTTGAGGCTGCGATTACAAAGGACACGTTTCATCTTCTTGAAGGAGCTACGAGCGATTTCAATACGGGTTTTAAGGAAATTAATGAACACATGTAGTAACTAAAAACTTATGTCACCGCGATATAACTGAAATTTATTCAAGCCGCGCGTTTCCACGTCATCATTCATTTTTTATTTAATAAAGCTCACGCAATGTCGAGTCGTTGTGTCGAGTGGTGCAGGCAAACATTTCTTTACAGGAAAGTATATTACTTTCATAAACGTAGGCGTAAAGCTGTGTACGCTTTTAAAATAATTTATTTGCGAAATATAACAAAACTAACATTTGTACTATACAGTACGGGGTGTCCCAGAACTCAATGTCAAGCTGAAACGGGGTGACAGGATTGGTTGGAACCATCATGAGGAAAATCAGAAAAAAAATATATTTTATTTGAATATCTTAAAATTAAGAACCTACCAAGGAGCTTGTGCGAATAAAAAACATTTTAACTGAGTAAAATGGGTTAGCAAAAATCGGGTTACTTGACGTTTTTGTTTTTTTATTCGTTTTTTCGTATGAAACTAACAAGTATTGTACCATTTTACAATCTTGATTAAATGCGCCAACTTTTAATGGCACTTTCCAAAGCGCTCTACTACTTTTATTTTAAAGGACGGCCTTTCAAAGTCGACATATTTTGAAAATTTTAAATTCATAGTTTAACAAATAGTCTTAATTCTAGGAAACTTGGGATAATTTTGTCATTATTTTTTACTATGATTCTATAAATGTTATTGAGGGTTACGGTTCCAAAGTTTAAATGAACAAAAATAATAAAAATTAACCACAATAACCGAAAAATGGTTATAGTTTGACCAAATTTCTAGGTTTTTCTTAAACGCCCATAATTTTCAAACTGCATGGGATAAATTTTTTGTTCTGATTTTTCTCATGATGGTTACAATCAATCCTGTCACCCCGTTTTGGCTTCACGTTGAGTTCTGGGACACCCGTATATTACGAATATATTTCTTTCTAAAGTACGTTGCAAATAAATAAATGATTTTTAATTATATTATACAATAATATAATATTAGTAAGTTTAAGTATAAGTTAAAATATTAGTATTAATACATTATAGGTTACTTAATTTAAATACTAACTCTAATAATGATATATATTATTAATTAATATAATTAATGTATGTATTAATTATATAATATAATATTAATTAATTAATATAATTATTAATAATAATATTAATTATATAATTATTATATAATTAATTAATTAATATAATTAATAAATATAATAATAATAAATAATGAGCAATAAAATCTTTTTAATCACACATTTATAAAAAACTTAAATGGAAGAAGGCTACTACTGTATGACTCCTTGTCTTCCGTTGCGGTAGGATCATGTCCCTATCATCCTGTCTAAATTTATCTTTCCTTTCCTCTGCCCTTCCCTTGCTTTTAGAAGTTTCTAATATCGTATCGGTTCGGTTCAACAGGGTAGTGGTTCTTGGAAAGAAGTTTCTAAAAAAACTCACTGTACTGGATCGCCATTCATCTAAATAATGGGGATGAAATTTTACGAAGAAGGATTCGAAAGAAACTTAAGAACGCCATATAATAATAAGTCTCTAGCAAATTAATTAAAGTGAATAAAGGAGCTCTATGACGACGGCATAAGCACGAGATCAAAATTAACAACAGTAATGTGTACACACACGTCCTGGAGAGCGCGAGACACGTACCCCGGGGTAATTAATCTGGGAAAGTAAATTTGGTGACGTACTCGCCTTGCTTTATGAGCTACGGTATAAAGCCGCCCAAACATACCGGCACTATATTAAAAAGAATGCCTATGATGTTAATACTACGCTTCGTTCGGTGATCAGTTGAGCTCCGGAGGCATAAATTAAATAAATAAATAATTGGTTTATAAAGTCAACATTTTAATTATAAAAACATGTAAAATGTATGAATGCGGTGGAAATGAGAGCATTAAGAAGTACGTGTGGTGTAACCTTGAATGATAGAATAAGAAATGAAGATATAAGAGAGCAATGTGGAGTATAAGAAGGTGTTGTGACAAAAGTAGAAAAAGGGATGCTTAGATGGTTTAGGCATTTAGAGAGGATGGATGAAAGAGGACTGGCAAAAGAAATTTACCTTGCGAATGTGGATGGAAGGGTAGGTAGATGGAGACCACGAAAAACATACCTTGACCAAATTGTTGACGTTTTTAAGAAAGGACAGGTCAACAGTACCCTCAACCGGCGGGCTTGCATGAGGAGAATGATAAGTGTGGAGGAAGCAAGGGAAGTATGCCGAGATCGTATCAGATGGAGATCTGTGGTTTCTGCCTACCCCTACGGGAGACAGGCGTGACGATATGTATGTATGTCCAAAGAACGCTTTTTACGGTTCTGTTTTCCAGTGTATCATTATACCATAAGGCATGTTAGTTTCATATAACTAAGGAAAAATATTATTTAACTACAATAAACGTTTAGGGATTGCCCATTGGGCGGTGCGAAAACAGTGCGATTGAGTCGGACGGAACCTCGTAGGATCAAATGTGTGAAACGAGCTTTTCGCTCCCAGTTGTATCATTGGGAAAATATCTCGGTCATTAAGTCGATCGCTCCGATCGAATGTACAAAAACGGTGAGATCTGTTAGTTTATCTTTCGGGATAAATCTATACTACAAATATCTTAGTGTACTCTTTTTGTTACGTTTTATCGTTTACATACATCATCACGCCTATTTACTGTAGGGCAGAGACCACAGATCTCCATTTGCTACCACCTCGGCACACTTTCTTTGCTTCCTCCATACTGATTACTCTCCTCATGCAAGCCTGTCGGTGAAGGGTTCTTGAGTTTGCCCTTCTTAAAAACTTCGGCATTTTGGTCAAGTTTTCCTTGATCTTTCCCTACCGACCCTTCCATCCACATTCGCAACGTAAATTTATTCTATCAATCGTCTTTCATCCATCCTATTTACACGTCGTATTCCATTCGTTGTATTGCTTTGTTATATATAAATAATCGTTTGTTTTGTTTTGTTTATTTGCTTTTGATCATTTTACATAGCCTATATATCTCCCACTGCTGGGCAGGGACTTCCACATTTTTGGAGAATGGGGCATTAAATCACCAAGCGCATTGACTGGGTAACCAGACTCGAAATAAGTATCTGAAGACTATACTTACATACATATGTGTGTTTATTCTGATACGGAGATTGAAGTCGCGACCATTGTCTCCATAGACATTGCTACTGAGCCCGTTTGTCATCTATAAATTTATATCGTCTATATATAAATATATGTATAGTTTATATCAGCGGTCCCCAAACTTTATGACCTCGCGGACCAGAAAACTTATAATTTAAATCCCGCGGACCACTAATAGGGCTTTTAAGTGTTAAATATTGAAAATATTAAAAAAGGAAAAATGAAAAATGAATTAAAAAGGAAAAAAGAAATTGTAATTTAAGAACACATAAAATGTACCTAGTCAATAAAATGAAACTATTTATTAACTGTAACCAAAATATGAAAGCTTTATTAATAAACCATAATAAAATAAACAATAAATAAAATAATAAAAACAAAACAGAAGATGATTTAAGTATATCAAACTTAGGGCTTATATTCCTAGCCGCACATCCAATGGCTAGTGTGTACAGTATACGACGAAAATTTTTATAACTCTTCGTATATTGTGAATTATTTTTCAATGCATCTTACAAAATACTGTGATGTGTAAATATATTCCACATTTTTCTGCGGACTAGCGTAATTTTCTCGCGGACCACTACTTTGGGGACCGCTGGTTTTTAATGTCTGTATAAATATAGTGTATCGGATAGACCGATTGGCTCAGTAGCGCAGCCCACCCGCGGAGTCAATAGTGGCGGGTTCGATCCCCGCATTGGAATAAATATATGTTATAAATATTTATTCCGAGTCTGGTAACCCCCCGCCCCCAATCCGCATTTCCTTTCCTGCCCTTTCCTTTCTTCTCTATCCTTTCCCTTCCTCTCCGCCAATCCACGATCTGCCGTGCCAATGGATGCGTGGCTAAGGGCGAGCTAAGTCGCAAGCGTGCCGACCGTCCCGGGATTGGGCTCCCTCGGGTACTATAGTGCCTTACCTCAGCATGCAGGGCTCTGTTGGGACTGACCTACATCCTCCCTTGCAACTCGTAGGATTCACTAAAGAGAATTTAATATACCTAATTTGTTGAAAATGACGGCGACGTGGTTCGCCACCCGTCACGTCCTGATTCTCACGAAGCGAGAAGCGACCAATGGAGAGCCGTTTCGCTGCGATGAATGGTAGTGGATCGAGCTCTGTGGTCTCTGACCGTCCGTGACCATGTAGCCACATTTATTCATGATGCTAACACATTTTTGTTCAAAGCCCGTTTATGTAACCTCGGAATTGGTTCGAATTGCCTCAACATAAATAACTAAACTCTCTAACAAATTAGATAATGGTTTACAAAGCCATCTGTTCACGTGGCGAAATTTATGGTCACATGATTCAATTAAGTGAAGACCAATTTGCATTTATGGGTTTCTGGTATGTAATTGAGTAAGTCATTAACTGTTTATTTATACAGCCCATTAACGTCCCATTACTGAGCGCGCATCTCTTCTCTTCTGGAGGAATGGACCTATCGGGTGAATTGCCCAAGCAAACAAAATATACGACAATCCTGAGAATGATAGTGCAATTTTTCCTCAGTAACGTAAGTACTCCTCTACCTTGGCGAAAAAATATCATTGACTAATGGCCTCTATTACGTTTAAAAAAAATCAGCGTCATTTTATCATCACGGTGACCTGTTCTGAACTATATTCCACACATAAAATATCTTCTCCTGCAAATACATTCATTATTTGTATTTAAATCGATTTTAATATCATAATAATAATAATAATCATTATAATAGTCATCAATGTTATAATATCATAATAATAATCATTATAATAGTCTATCAAAAAAAATATATTATTGTTTGTCTTCTTTTCCATTCACCATCAGAAGTAATGACCGAATACTGACAAAAGTGTAAACAAGTGAGAAGAAGAAGAATTTAGTTCCAGTCTGGTGGTGTTGGACAAGCGTAGTGGGTTAATATCCTTTCGTCCAAAAATGGAAAGACCCTTGCTCAACAGTGGGACATATATGGACTAAAAAAAATCGGAGGCAGTCATGAGGACTGCCGACAGTAGTGAAAACTTAAAACTGTATTTTGAAATTTCAAAATAATTGTAATATTAAATGCTGCTATTTGCATGTTGCTCACGCGACTCACAAAACTTTAACCATCCATGAAGCGTCCAACGCACACACACAATCGGGTATAAACAATGTGTTGGCCTTATGCGTGTACGTAGGCAGCTGCGCGCGCATTAACTGTGTATAAAGTATGTCTATAGCTATAGATATTCTATAGATACTCATAGCTATAGATATACCTTAAGCATTAGCATAGTGTTGAAGCGGGAATCCATAGATTTTGTCCCTACATAGAGTTGTGGAATGCGGCTATAATAGTTTTCACTTCAAAAATACAAATGTTTATTTCGATGCGGGAATCTAAGCGTTGATATTCTTCGAAGATTCTTCTTCTTACTTCGAAGTCAATTAGGTTGTCAAGAACACATTTACTCTACAAATTGGTATTGCAATTATGGAGTAAAGTCGGTAAATATTGACTGTGATATTCAAGGCAACAATGTGTGTTTAGTGGCGGCGTGGATAATTTAGTTTGCAGTATACACGGGCCGTATATAAAAGGCAGCTGGCCAGACATGGCAATACAGAGTGAAGGACGGTGTAACGAGTTTTAAATGGCCGAACGCTGGGAGCTTCAAAATAGAATAACACACTATTTATGTGTGCGAGCTCTATCTTTTGCGAAAAGTATGGAAAAAAATTATGTTGAGTTACACATTTCCCAAAATGGGTAAAAAAGTATTGGCTAAACTAAAATCATCACATATAACCAACAGGTTATATGTGATGATTAAACTAAAACTAAAATCTAAACAAGCTAAACTAAAATCATCACATATAACCAAGAGGTTATATGTGATGATTTTAGTTTAGCCAATACATATTTACCCATTATAAAAAATGCTGGAAGGTAGGTGATGAAGAACTGATGAAGAACAGCAAAAAAACAAATGTTTTTTTTTTTGTAAAAATAGGAACATAAAACATTTACATATTTGTGACAAACCTTTTATTTAAGAGAACTTAACACTAAAAAAATTGTTAATAGTAAAAATAGAAAAAAATTAGCATAAAATGACAAAAAAGAAACAAAATAGTTAAAACCTAAGATGTGTCACAAAATGGATATTCCTTAGCGTACGCCAGGCGCTGTGTTTTGAAAAACGTTTGTAGACGTGTTGAGGCTTCGAGTTGATGTTAAAATAAATCCAGATTCACTTCAAAACTTTCTATTTATTACTTGTACACAGAATTACTAACACGGACATATTAAGTTGTATAAAACAGTGACATAAATTGTAAACAATTGTTATATTAAAATTGCGCGGAACAAATACGATGCGTGTCGTCGCTATTCGAGCGGATGGAGAAGTGGACGAAGCATTGGGTGTACAATGTTGCCACACTGAAAACAACGTGGTGTGCCCAGACGCCACACGTTATAGCTTACACTACAATTTTCGAACTGTTTCCTGGCAGGAATTTTAAATGGTTCGTTGGACTGGTTTGGGTCATCAGCAAGTTTATATTTATAATAATTATAAACTCTTCACTTGAATTGAATTTTCTCAATGAAACGCCTGACACTTTTAATCATGCAATTTGTTTGTACGATGATTTGCTTCTATCTGCACAATTACTTATAAGTGAACAATTTATAAAGCCATAAATAAGCTCTAGACGCTTTTGGGTGGCAATAAATCTATCCAGATGTTCATTCGGTGACGTTAAGGGTTATCTAATTTGGTAGATAGCAGATATACATAGATGGTTAGGCGTGTTCAACTAATTACCCATTGATTTCACAAGCGAATTAAGAACGTAGAATTTTAAAAACTTTTTTATGACGTTACATACTCTATATCTATCGTGTTGTTTTCTTTTTATATAATAGTGGTAGAGCTAACCTGCAGACGAATAATTTGTCAAGAATGGCATAATATTTGTCTGCAGCATGAATGGGCCGGCTCGCCCGGGGAAGTTCCACATTCTCGCAGAAAACCGGCGTCTGAGTGGTAGCTTAGCTACCGCGCTTCGTACGGTGAGCGGCTGAGTTGCGGAGGCTCAACACCCTCTCCCTCCATCTCTAAGTCCCTCCTCCCATAATGACGCTTTCCTTAAAGGTCGGCAACACTTTCGCATTGCTTATGGCACTGCGGGTGTCTATGGGCGGCGTTGATTGATTTCCATCAGGTGACACGCCTGCTCGTTTGCCTTCCTATCCCATAAAAAAAATTATTTTAGATATTTTTCTTCATTAGACCAGTTTATTTCTTTATAAACAATGCCGCCGCCGAAGGTAGCTGGTTCCACAGAGTGGCGGTGCATGGAAATATTTGCAGTTGTTGTTAGTCACAAACAAAACCTCTTCCATTTCATTTCAAAATAACTAGTGGTATATATATATATATATATATATATATATATATATATATATATATATATATATATTCCATGAGTATACGTGAACTTTTGATCAGGCCGACCCGCAAATGATTGAATCCATTATAATTGAAGACTGCAAAGCTTTGACATTTGATTAAAACTAAGCCACCCAAATCCTCCATATTGACATATTCAAATATCCCTATTAGTAAGGGAATTTAATTAACATCATGTACTTAAGATCAAGTAAATATATGTATATATTTATGACCTATGACCTACGGAATAAATATATGTAGGTCATAAATACATACATATAATTAGTTTTTTATTTTTATTTTTTTAAAATAAAAATAAAAAGTATGTATATGTATGTATTTATGACCTACATATGACCTACGGAATAAGTATATGTAGGTCATAAATACATACATATATTTAGTTTTTTATTTTTTTTAAATAAAAATTAAAAAGTAACTATATGTTTGTATTTATGACCTACATATATTTATTCCACATCTGCTTATCCCACCATTTCACATTGGACGCGCGTGGTGGGTTAATGTCCGTTCCTCTTGAAATGGAGAGGCCTGAACCTAACAGTGGAACATATCGTTTTTCATAGCACATAAATGTACAATGGTGGGGTTACCAGAATCGAAATAAATACCTGTAAGTTATACATATTTCTATTCCGATGCGGAGGTCGAACCCACGACCATTGACTCCGTGGGCGGGGGGACCCTGCCACTAAGCCAATTGGTCGTCAGTGGAATATATATGAGTTGATAAAAAAATTATCTAAGTGTTGTTTACAATCGTCTTTTAGGGCCAGGAATATGAGTGAAGTGATGAGATGAGATGTGTCAGACTTGTATAGGTCGCTTCTACATTATACACTTAATAATTTTAAGAGGAGTGCAAAGGTCGATTTAGTATTTAATTACGTAGTTTTTACTGCTTTGCGTCGACGGAGAAAGAAATACTCGAGTGAAACGTTATTAGTGATGGGGCAACGCCTCGACTTATCGACGCGAATTTTAGTTAGTGATGTGCGTAATATATCCACCATTAAAAATTGAACGCTTACGATGAGTAGGACATGAGGAAATGATAGATACAATTAAAGCACCTAAACGTGTACTTGATGGACGTCAGGACGGACGAAGAAACCCAGGCAACCCAAAACTCATGTGGCAAGACGGAGTTAAGCAGGATCTTAAAACTCTCGCCCTGAGCAATCAGAGGGTGAGAGGAAAAGATCGGACTAGAGGAATGTTCTCATTTAGTGATGACGTTAAAACCGATATCCGTTTATTATTAAGCTAGATTATAGAATTATTTCTAAGGACTGAACGCGCAGGTGCTAATCTTCTTCTTCTTTTTAGAATACATCTACAACCAGCGAAGGTTGGCAGCCAATTTAGCACAACTCTCCTCATCCTTCGTGAGGTGAAGCAGTTCTGGAGCACTCGCTATCCCGGTCCACTTGTTGATGTTACGTAGCCAACATTTCCAGAAGCAATCAGTTTTTTGTCTGCAATTTTTTCCATCATGATTTATTTCAACAATAAATATATATTAAATAAAATTCAAATGATTTGACATTCAATTTGCTAATTTTTCTGTAAAAAAAAAACACGCGTATTCCTAGTTGAGAAACTGCTAATCATTATAATCAAAGAGTTTTCCTTCTCAGCTTAATCCAGTTCTCAAGCGATCGAACCGTTATAATTGTATAATGGAAAGCTCTTTGATATTTGATTAATTAGTTTTATAAGTAAGCCTCGGAAATTTTCCTAATTGACTCTCCGAAATTTCCTCATTACATACATATTTTAATTAACTCAAAGCTACGATTTGTTTACTCGTGTTTAATGCCAAATGTTTGTGCCAACGACCAACTTTATTGGCCAACATTTGTGACGAATATCAATCAATATTATATAAAGCTACATTACCACTCACTGACTGACTGACTCGCTCACTGACATGTTATTTGGGAAACTGTAAGAGGTGGAGGGTAAGTTTGTTCTATAAAAATGTCGGAATAGTACACAAGGCAGAGGAATTATATCCTGATAAAAGGTTGCTCGACGGCCCGCCCGAACCGTAATACCTACCTACTAGAGTCGCCCTCGAACAAAAAATGGGTGGGGGGGAAAATCCAAAATGGAGGAGAACAAGATGGTCGCCATACAAAGCAAAAATCATCATCAGTGGGCCGATTTCGTTCAAATTTGGCAGAAGCCCAAAACGCTCACGTAGCTTTGACAGACCTCCGAAAAGCTAGTTTTGATATACCTAAAATAACTTCCACATCGGCAAGGTTGTATTGCTTTCATTAGCATAGGCCTCCACACGAATCTTTCATATCGTACGATCTCACGCTTTTCTCATCCACTTCAGCCTATCGACTACGCAGTCTCCCTTTATTTCTTTTATTTCCTCTATTACCAGAATGGTGCTCTTCTGGCAATATATTTGGCCCACTTGTTTGTTCTTAAATATTCAACTGTTGAGGACATTTGATGATCGAGTACGGTGCGCTATATCCAAAACTTCTTTCCTCATACCATCAGCCAATCAGCTACTTTTAACGAACTTTCCGAACCGATATGAAATCGGAACCTTATGTCTACATATTTTCTAGGGTCAGTAACGTTTTTGAAATGCCTATATATCTATAGGAGCAGGCAGGTAACATACTTGCATGTTTGTAAATCCAATCCCATAAAAAAAAATTAAATTAAAATTACAAATACTAATAAGGATTATATAAATCATACTAAAATAACCCTTGCCCAATTTCTTCTTCTTCCACTTCTAGATTATGCTGATGTATGTTTTCTTGATGCAATAGAGGAGCTCCATAACGAACTCGAGCGTCTGCAGAATTTGTGCATCCGATTCATTTTTGGACTTCGGAAGTACGATCATGTATCGGAATTTCGGGTCCAGTTGATGTATTTAGGAGAAGAATATATATATATATATATATATATATATATATATATATATATATATATATATATATATATATATATATATATATATATATATATATATATATACATCATATATAGTATGTATATTATTATCATATTTTGTTGTTGTACATCTTCTTTCCTTTTCATTCTTGTATATCATAGTTTATGTGTACTTTAAAGTATTAAATAAATAATTATAGGAGAGAATAGGATTTCTCTTGATATTGACCGTCCCTCATCAGCGACGGGGATGAATTTTTTTATAGCACAGCAGGCAAACTATCATGCGGGACGCCTGACGATGAATGCTAGAGGCGTATCAGTCGTAGCTCGCCTCTTGAATGTCGTCATTTGTATCGTATTGACGTAAGAACGTGGCAGGTAATAAATTAATTTATTAAACAAAGCACGCAACACAAGTACCTACCCTGCTTCTTTTCAGTTTCAACGAAACAGAATTTGTCTCACAAAACGAAATCGATTTCGTTCTTAACAAGTAGTAACTATTTAGTTGGACGTAAAAAAGGAATTGCCTTGCCCAAGTACTCTCGTCTACAACAAAGTTTAAGTAGGTAGTAGGTACTATTTCTTTCGATGGCCGAACACTTAGTTCGTTTCATGTCTCAAACTTTGTACTGGCTGACCACAGTGTCTTATTCTATTTTAAACACATTTAATAATCGAATTTATAATACCTTGCGTACAATGAGATATTGTTTTTGTCATATAAGTTTTTATACCACCATACATTATTTTTTTAACTCACATATGTTGGGACATATGTGTGTTAAAAATGGGTTGTTTGGCGTTGACCGTCTCGATTTCTGGAAGCATGGACATTACTCCTCCACCATGTTTATCCAACGCGAATCGGTGAACCACTAAGATTTGAACCCACTACCTTCAACTTCAGAAGCAGTACTCTCGCCCTAGAGCCAAAAAGGTCGTTTTTTATAGTATAGGAAGGCAAATGAGCAGGCGTGTCACCTAATGGAAATGAATTAACGCTACACATAAACATTCGTAGTGTCGAAAAAGTCAAGCGTCCTTTAAGAAAAGTATCATCATGGGACGACCGATTGGCTCAGTGGCGATGCCCTCCGCCCGCGGAGTCAATGGTCGCGGGTTCGATTCCCGCATCGGAATAAATATTTATATGGTTTTATAAATGTTTATTCTGAGTCTGGTAACCCCCCCAATCCGCATTTCCTTTCCTGCCCATCCTTTCTTCTCTATCCTTTCCCTTCCTCTCCGCCAATCCACGGTCTGCCGTGCCAATGGATGCGTGGCTAGGGGCGAGCCTAGTCGCAAGCGTGCCGATCGTCCCGGGGTCGGGCTCCCCCGGGGACTATGGTGCCTTACCTCAGCATGCAGGGCTCTGCTGGGGCTGACCTCCATCCTCCCTTGCGGTTCGTGGGATTCACTAAGACGAATTTAATATACCTAATTTGTCGAAACATGACGGCGACGTGGTTCGCCACCCGTCACGTCCTGATTCTCACGAGGGCGAAAAGCGACCAATGATGAGCCGTTTCGCTGCGATGAATGGCAGCGGATGGAGCTGTGGTCTCTGCCAACCCCTGCGGGGGATAGGCGTGAATATATATAAATATATATATATATATATATATATATATATATATATATATATATATATATATATATATATATATATATATATATATATATATATATATATATATATATATATATATATATATATATATATATATAAATATATATCATCATGGGAGGGACGAAGGAGAGGGGAGGGTGGAGGGGAGGGGTTTGGCTTCCAGAACCTAACAGCTCACTGGAAGCGCAGTAACTAAGCCACCAGACGCCGGTTTTCTGTGGGAGTGTGGTATTTCCCAGGGCGAGACGGCCCATTCATGCTACAGACAATTAATATGCCATTTTTGACAAACTATTCGTCTGCAGCGTGGCTCTACCACTAACAAATAGAGTTATCGAATAATTAAGTAGATATTAAAGTCTTAAATATTAAAACTTTGTATGCTTGTCTGTCTGTCTATGTTTTAAATATTAAATCTTTATTTTCTTTTACATATTCTGAAGTTTTGCTTCATAAGAAAACGCCATCAAAAAAGTTAATTTACATACAAATCATTCCGCTATAAAAGTTAAAATGAATACAGTTTCCACCGTCATTTATTTTAGAGCAAATAACAGTTTACATGCAAAAGCTTTCTACAGACAATTAAAATTTCTCATGAATAATGCATCCTTTGTATATGATGGACAAACACTTTTGAAATTAGTGTTGAAAAGCTTACAGGAAAAGGGTTTGAAGATTATTTTATATTAGATTTTGTCCCATCTTATAATGATGTGGAATATTTCTTTCTGCAGAATAAATTAGTCATCACATAGCCCGATCTTCGGCTACATGTATCCAGTTTCTGCCAGTCTGCGCAGATCGACGGTCCATCTAGGTTTGTAGGCTTTCCACACCATGTATGCCAATACTACTAGAGCTTTTATTCGCGCTGCATTTAAAAATTAGTTATTTTTTCATATTATGAAAAATTTTTTTTGGAATTAAAAAATATATTTCCATGCGGGAATTTAATCCAAGCTCACTCCAAAAGCGGCAGATTCGCTATTAAGTCAATCAGGTCATAAATGATAACATATAAAATTAAAATTGAAATAAAATTATTACTTACTGAATTATTATGTACAGTATGTTTTTACAATTATATAGGTAGTTTATAGTTAGCAATTTTCTCAGTTCCGCCCCCAGATCGACTGGGAGAGAATGCTCCACGGCATTAAGTCCGCCTGTCGTGCATATATATAGACCACGGAAAACATACCTTGACCAAATTGTTGAAGTTTTTAAGAAAGGCCAGGTCAAGAGTACCCTTAACCGGCGGGCTTGCATGAGGAGAGTAATGAGTGTGTAGGAAGCAAGTAAAGTATGCCGAGATTGTAGCAGATGGAGATCTGTGGTCTCTACCTACCCCTACGGGAGACAGGCGTGACGATATGTATGTATGTATGTTGTGCATATTGTACAAAATAGTTTAGATAAACAAAATTAAATTAAATATAATTTATTTTCAACCAATTTATCGCGTATAATAACGAGCATTAAAAATATAATATTTCAAATGTAAATAAAGTAAACTTACAATTTTGTTTCGTATTTAAGGAATATTAAATGTAGTTTAAATTTAGTTTTCGCCCGCGCTGCAATGAAAGGTAAATTTAAAATTCGCACGGCGAGCGTCGGGATGAAATTCTAAAAAAGCAAATAACAATACTAACAATCATAATTCACGTTTAAATAGTCCATTTAGAACATTTTAATTTTCTAAATGAACATTAATGTTTAAATTATCAACAAAAATATTTATTATTATATTTCTACAGATTTATTATCTTTGCCTAGCCGCCTGTCTGGTAGTTATGGTATTGGTACACGGGTACGCGACCCCGGCCTCCCGAGCTACCGACTCCTTGTCTTCCGTTGCGGCAGTATCATATCCCTATATGTATGTAATAAGAAAAAACTTAAGATGTACCTATGTGTATCATCATATTTACAAAATATCTTAAACAATTTAAAAAACTACCAATGGGAAAAAAGTTAACAAAGTGACTAGTTTACCTCGAAGGAACTGAGAGCCTACTAACATAAAAGAATAAAGGCAGCGCATATATGCATATACACACGCGCACGCGCACGCGGTATGTAATCATGTTTTTCTATAAAAACATGATTACATACCGCGTGTGCAAATGACTATTCAGAATATTTATATTCCTTAAAAAGTGGACCTTATGTTTGAGTATGTTTTTAATATTGTAGACTCCATTGCTTCTTCCTACCAAAAAGCACCTATTTTTTTCTATCACCGCTCAACCCTCACGGAGATGCAGTGCAGCGCAACTTGAGAAACACGAGTCCTATATATTTATATACCTAAGATCGATCCACCTATAAATCAATAATCTATAATCAAGCCTAATAAAGTCTATATACATCAACTAGCGTTTCGGATTTTTGCCAAATTTCAGCGAAATCGGCCTATAAATGAGATTTTAACTTTGTATGGAGGCCATCTTGTTTCCACCATTTTGGATTTTTTCTCCTCCCCCTCTATGTGTTACTACTTGTCGCAATTTTTTGTTCAATGGCGACCCCGATAGGTATAACTGTATTCCTTTGCCTTGAGCTCTATCCGAACATTTTCCCAAAATAGACTTAGTTTTCATCTCTTACATTTTCCCAAATAACATATCAATCAGTCAGTTGTAATGCAGCTTTATATAAGACTAGCTTTTGCCCGCGGCTTCGCTCGCGTGCAATTTGGTCTGCCACATAAAGTATTGTGACAGATCATTTTAAATAAATATATTTTTAGTATTTTAGTTTTAATAGTAAAACTATATTACGACCAAAATTACATAAAATCATTACAAATTGCATATACTATATGTTATTCCGATGTATAACCTGTATTACTGTAATGTTTTATCCAAATCCGTCCAGTAGTTTTTTCGTGAAAGAGTAACAAACATACATCCATACTTACAAACTTTCGCATTTATAATATTAGTAGGATAGAAAAGATTATTATATATAATTAATGTATTCTATATTATAACTATTTTAGGTTATCTTTTAAGGCTGACCGCTTTTGTTTACATTATATTCAGAAACTTGCCTTTTACTATTAAATTTATATCTAGAGACATAAATTTAGAATTTCATAAATGCAAATTGGTCTAGACAATAGCACGCCACGATCTCAATAAATCCAGCTATGTACAGTCACTGGCGTAAACTATTATTTATTGGATTGTACAGTCGTCTGCGCTGAAGCGAGTTACTATAATTGCTGACTGAGTGTCTGCAGATAAATAAATCAGATAACCGCAGCAGACGCTCTAGTTTAGACGAAGATTTAAAATATTCCAGATGACGTCCAATCAAATGGTTTAACTTTGAGAAATTACTTGTTTTTGTTTTTGAAATTACTTGTTTAGAAGTTATTAATGGAGTTCTTTCATAAGTAAATACGAAGTAAGTAGTTTTAATGATTAGGAACAATCTTTCTCCGCCTATACTTAAATATCTTTAAACTGCATTTCCTCCAAAGCTCAAAACTCATTTTTTGGTAGAGCAACTGAACAAGCCATGATTTTTTATTCGCAGCTCATATATCTCCCACTTCTTAGTTGCTTCTTCTTCTCGTCGCCCATTTCACAAAGCTTGAAGACAAAAGTCTTCAACCAGTGCATCGTGCCTGTACTTCCTTACGGTGCCGAAACGAGGACACTGACGATCCTTCTCCTTCATAAGTTCAAAGTTGCTTAGAGGGCTATGGAGCTATGCTCGGAGTTTCTCTGGTGGATGGAATCGAAAATCGAAATGAAGAAATTCGCCAGAGTCACCGACAAAGCTCTTTAAGTTAGCAGACTGAAGTGGCAATGGGTTGGACACGTTTGTCGGAGAACCGACAACTGTTGGTGTAATCGAGTACTGGAGTGGAGACCGCGACTTGGCAAACGTAGTGTGGGACGTCCCACTGCTAGATGGAGCGACGATCTGCGCAAGGCGGCTGTCAGAGACTGGAGCCGAAGATCGGGCTAGGTGGCTTGCCTTGTGTAAGGCCTATGTCCAGCAGTGGACTACCGTGGGCTGATATTGATATTGATATGTCCCACTGCTGGTCACGTACCTCCTTATTTCTGGAGGAAGTGATATTAACCTAATGGTGTTTATTTACAATCAAGTGATCAGCTTGCTGATGTGACCATATTTTTAAATAAAAGAAATATAATTTTACAATTTATCTTTTTTCCCCGCACCACCACTATTTTATGGAACCCTCCAAACCACCAATTTCCACCAAAATTCCGAACCGATACGACATTGAAATCTTCAAAACACAAACCTAATCATATATCGCTCAGCAAGGTCAGCAACGCATTTTTGGTATCTATGGTGTGGCAAATATCTATGGGTGGTGTTAATTGCTTTCCATCAGGAGATAAGCATGATCGTTCGCTTCCTTATCTCATTAAAAAAAAACCATTTATATATGCTTTGAAGTGACATTTCCTGTGCCCCTTTTAAAATGTAGTCCGGCAAAGCGGCCATCTCTCTGTCGGACTTTTTTAATTTAACATTTTTAATATAAAATACGTGTCGGGAAATTGGACATGAAAAGGAAAGAGGAAATAAATGGATTTGGTAACAACATTCCATTCATTTAATTCGATTTGTGTTTGTCAATTTTTAATATATTTATATTTTATCTATGTATATATCTTTAAAAATGACAAATGACAGATAAAAAATTTGACAGATATGGAATGACAGATAAAAAAATTACAGATTAAAAATAAAAATGACAATTGAAACGGCACTGGACTTTTCCCGTCAACTGACATCAGTGACTTTGTGTTTTTATTTCATTTTTATTATATTATATTATTATCAGTTATATTGTTTAATTGTGGTTGCGTATTATATAATATTGTTCGATTAAGACTTGTATTTTTTTATTATATATATTTTTTTACATGATTGTACGGCATACACAAACTTAAATTAATAGTTTCTCCGTATACTATCGTGATGGGTGTATGTATGAGTAAGTGAAGTGATATGAAATAAATGCATGGTTATCTAATATATATATATATATATATATATATATATATATATATATATATATACATATATAGTTCACCACCCGTCACGTCCAAATTCTCACGAGGGCGAGAAGTGACTAACGGAGACCCGTTTCGTTACGATGAATGTGAGATGAAGGATGGATGAAAAGATGGATGAGTGTGTAAAAAACAACGGGAAACAAGCGTGATGACATGTATGTATGTATGTATGTATTGCAAATATAGAAATTATTATTAAATTATTACATTTCACTCGGCCGATAAAGTCATCGTCCGTAAAGAGTAATACGAATAGATGGCAACATTACCTTTGAATATTGCAAGCAATCGTCTGTAAAACAAGTCGATTTTTAAGTCAAAATTTTTACTGTATCAGTTTTTATTTTTTATTGACCTTTATACTCGCATGTCAGTTATTCGAATCACTGGTTGTAACGAATTTGAAAAAAAAAAGGTGTTTCACTACATCAAATATTTATGAATCATGACACGGTCTGTTTCACCAAACGATGGGCTCCCGTCCAACGCCGCACATGATTTTAACGTTCCAATATGCAGTAGCGGACTTTTAAAAAAATGAATAAAAATATTTCTTGGATAAAATACGAACGAGCAAGCGTATACAGTAAGGGTGATAGTAAGCAATAAGCGAAACCCATAAACATCTTTAGTACCATAGACACTGCAGCAGCATTTTTACCTTTAAGAAATATGTAGGCCCGTTTCGGAGGGTCGCAAAAAGATAAATTGTGCTATAAGAAAAATCTTATGATATTCGACACCAGAATATCGTTTTAATGTCTCCATTTTTTCTGGGATAGAAAGGCAAACGCGCAGGCGTGTTTCTGATGTAAAGCATATCTTAAAGGCAGGCAACGTAACAATAATGTCTATGGGCTGTGTTAATTGCTTTCTTTCGAGGGATAGGTCGACTCATTTTCCTCCCTATCCCATAAAAAAAGCAATCAACGCCGGCCATAGACATCCGTAATGCCATAGGCATTGCGATGTCGATTGAAATGTTGCTGGTCTTTGAGAAATGTAAAAGCTCGTGTTTTGAAGGTTCCAATATCGAATCGCTTCGGAAACACCGCGGAAGGTAGCTAATTCCACAGAAGTAGTGATATGTGGAAATAAGTTTCGGTAAAAACGCACCGTACTGAATCGCTATTCATCTAGAGGGTGGGGCTGTAACTTCTTTGTGGCGTGTTGTAATTTTTGTCCCTATCTTGTAACTTTTACGGACAATAACCCACCACGCTTGTTCAATGCAGATTGGCGGAGTTACCAGACTCAGAATAAATATCTGTAAACCGTACATATATTTATTCCGATCCGGAAATCGAACCCGCGACCTGTTGATTCAGTGGGCGGGGGACTCCGCCACTGAGCCAATTGTTCGTCCATTATTCAATTAATTTATCCAAAATAAAATAAATAAATTCGCATCTAATACTCAATTGAATTTAATCCCCGAAGTATAATGACAAACATTTATAAAATATAAAAATTAAAAAAAAAAAGAACAGATAAGATATTACGGTATATGACTGTAAGAACGCGATTCTTTATCCTTGTTGTTCATTTACGATTATGTGAAAGAGAAAGTACTATACTAATTTACTTTTATTCACACATTATACTTAACTCGACGTTATAAAAGTTTTCACATACATTTCTGTTATTGTCTTCCATTGCTCGAATTTTAATTGAAGTGCTGTATCTTGAGCAGCGTTAGATATAGAACACACGTAAAAGTACGTCGTGCAAATGGCGCGATGCCAACGACCCACCATTACGATGTTGCTGTCGCCTTAGTACGACTCCAACATAATTACGTTCATGCCTCGAAGTTTACTGAACGGAAGAATTTGTCTAATTAATGGACCTTGTAAGAACTATTGTAATATTAAAAAAATATTTTAATATTGTAAGAATTTGTCTTATTAATTGACCTTGTAAGAACTATTGTAATATTATAAACTATTGTAATATTGTACGAATTTGTGTTCTTAATTGACCTTGTAAGAACCATTGTAATATTAAAAACTATTGTTTAATACTTAAACCATGTAAAAAAATTGTTTAAAATAAGAAGTAAATATTTAACATTTTTGTAACTAATTCTCTCTTTTTCTTCTCATCCTAAGTCCCGAAGGCAAGGCAGCAATAGCTTAGTTGGTAAGTCTCCTCCACTGGACTATTGTTGTGAACTATATCTTGTTTTATTTCAGAGCAGGCAAACGAGAATGCGGGTCCCCTGATGGTGAATGATGATGATCCCACGCTCATCAAGAAATTTACGTTGCTGAACCATATTGTCGCACTTTTTAGAAAAGGTCAGGTCAAGAGTACCCTTAACCGGCGAGCTTGCATGGAGAGAGTGATGTGAAGGAAGCAAAGAAAGTGTGCCGAGATCGTAGCAGATGGAGATATATGGTCTTTGCCTACCCCTACGGGAAACAGGCGTGATTATATGTATGTATGTATAAGAAAATAGTTTAGGCAAGTTTTAAATATGCTATTAACGTTAAAAAATATTCCTGGCTCCCATTAAAAATATATATCTTCGTGATTAACCGCTACGAAGAGATTTAGTGTCCGGTATGCTCTGTGAAAACTTAGATAGCATTCGTTTAAAGTTGTTTTTCCGAGAATATCCTTTTCCTTAATGGAACACACGAGTTTTCTTTGCTTTGAAAAAAATATTTATACCAAAGCAAGTAAACGAAAATGCGGGTGATGACTTTAAATAATCAAGGTTTCCATAGCTATCTTAAATGCAATCTCGCCTTCAATAAAAACACGCTCGTCGTGAATGGACCCCCATTTTATTCTCGTCGAAGAGCACAAGTAACGTTGAATGATAGAATAAGAAATGAAGATATAAGAGCGATGTGGGGTTAAAGGTGTTGTGACAAAAGTTGAGAAAGGGATGCTTAGATGGTTTCGGCATATAGAGAGGATGGACGAGGTACGACTGGCAAAAGCAATTTAGGTTCCGAATGTGGATGGAACGGTCGGTAGGGGAAGACCACGGAAAACATACCTTGACCAAATTGCTGAAGTTTTTAAAAAAGGCCAGATCAAGAGTACCCTTAACCAGCGGGCTTGCATGAGGAGGGTAATGAGTGTGGAGGAAGCAAGGAAAGTATGCCAAGATCGTAACTGATTTGAGATCTGTGGTCTCTGCTTACCCCTACGGGTGATAGGCGTGACAATAGGTGAAAGTTTCTTTCACCGTTTCTTCTACGTTCAGAGAAACTTCATTACGTTTAACACATTAAATATAATTTCTTATGTTGAAGCAACGTTTCTGTACTGCCTATGGCACTGCGGATGTCTATGGGCGGCGTTGATTGCCTTTCATCAGGTGATATGTCTGCTCGTTTGCCTTCCTATACCATAAAAAAGTAATATTTTTAATCCATGAAATTCTTTTTCTATAGTGGCCTCTTTTACCTTAAATTTTGCCCTCAATAAAATTAATAAATTGTATTTCACGTTTCGATAAATATGTCCAAAATCAGCTGCTTTTTTTGATCCTTGTACCTCGAAAGGTACCTCGAAATTTGCTCATTAATTCCAAAACTCTTTCATTTGTAAATCTATCTGTCTATTTCATTTTAAGCATTCTCCGGTACATCCACATTTTTTCCTCATTCTTTTTTAGTTCTCTAGAAAAATTCCAGATGTTGTTAATGTCTGTTTCCTCTAAAATAGGATATTCTTAAGGGTAAAAAGAACGAGTGTGCTATCTGTTTGCGCTCCACATTCGAGGCGGTTAATCTCTGAAGCCGCAATTCACTATAAAACGTGTTTCTCTTGTACGAATGAAAGATAAAATTTGTAGCATTTGAAAAATAAGAGATAATTCTGTTTTTACAATGTTGGTACAGACGCTGAATGCTTTCTCTACCAATTAACCTTTGGATTGATTAAACAACAACATATAAAAATAATTATTTAAATACATGAAAACATAAATTTATACATAAACATTTATATATAGATATATGTATATATACATATATATATTTACACTATTACAAATGACTGTAGCCTTATTTGCTTAACACATATGAAAAATAATTTTATTATGAAACGATTAAAACCTCATTTTGAAATTTCAAAATCCTGTGAAACAACAATTTTAAAAATAAATTAATAAGACGTCCGTCAATGCGTGATAAGAACGGTTAATAGAAAATAGCTGCGTGCGGGAAAGAGACAGTATGATGTCTAGAAAAGTCTACACATAGCTAGAATATTTTCCAATTTTGGAATGCTAGAACTTTCGATCGTTTTACCTATATAAAGAGGCCGCGGTGCGTCGAAGGATAGTTTAAAGTTTAGTACGGAGGAAAATCGGAAGAAAACAGCAGAAGAGAATAAGTGGAAGTAAAGCGAAGAGAAGTGAATCTAGTGACCGATTTCATTTTTCCAATCCCCAAACCGCAGCTATTAACTATTATTATTATCACCTTTTGTTATTCAATTCTCTTTTATAAATAAATAAATATTTTTATTAATTTTAAAAAATTCTTGAGTTATTCTCTATATATATATATATATATATATATATATATATATATATATATATATATATATATATATATATAGAGAATAACTCAAGAATTTTTTAAAATTAATAAAAATATTTTATATTAAGGGAGAATTGTATAACAAAAGGTGTTAATAATAATAGTCTTAATAGCTGCGGTTTGGGGATTGGAAAAATGAATATATATATATATATATATATATATATATATATATATATATATATATATATATATATATTTATTGTATTATAAATAAACAAAATACAATATTATATTATAATTATTGTATTTTGTTTGTTTATTTTTATTTTAATGTTAATTGATAAGTTTTGTTTGTTTTATAATTTTTCTTTTGTATATTATTAAGTATAAAACTTAATGCTTTTCATAGAACACTTTTGAAATTAAAACCAAAAATTCATTTTTGGTTAAAATTTTAGCATTAAGTTTCTGAAAAAAAACTTATGTGACACATAATTTTTTTTACGAAACTTAATGCTAAAATTTTTCTATTTTAGAAAGGAAAAACAAAACGTTTTTATTTTAATTTCTATTATGTTATAATTTTTATGTTATGTTCTTTGTTTGTACTGCTCCAAAGATTTCTTAAAGTTCTAGGTTCTTTCTTTCTTTCATTTGTTGGGGTTAAACAAGTCACGAATGTTACATATTCATATACCGTTTCAGTTATGTTCATACGGAATCCTGGAGCGAATGTAGTGCGTACTCAAATCACGGATATCCGCATTGCAGGGACGTCACGTGCTGCGTGCCAGGTTATTTATGTCCCCGATACGAGCGTGTTATGTACGACACACGATGTTTTTTGTCTTTTGATCAAGAAATGTGTATGGTTTACGCTGATGACGAAATCATCATAATTGGCTATCTCTTACAAACGATTCACAGAATCACGTACTAAAGGTAACTAGGTACTAAGGTACTAAGGTTTATAATAGATATATTACCTATTTTTCTTTGTTATTCTTGTTATATTAATTCTTGTTAACAATTCTAAGTTAATAATACTTGTGGTAGGATATTTTTTTTTGCAGAGCATATATGTCCTACTGCTGAGCACATATATGCCCTGCAAAAAAAAAATATCCTACCAAAAGTATCCGTTTCTGATGGAACGGATGTTAACCCACCACGCTTATCCAATGTGGACTGGCAGGGTTAGCAGACTCGAAATAAATATTATATAATAGTAATTAAAACATATATTTATCATAAAACACTTTTTATTCATTCACTCAAGTTCAAACACATTTGTTTAATTCATTAATTTAAGTTCTCTATGCGCGAATTTTTTTCTCTTATATAAGATATTTAGCAGAATATATATAAATCTATAGATATATATATATATATATATATATATATATATATATATATATATATATATATATATATATATATATATATATATATATATATATATATATATATATATATATATATATATATATATATATATATATATATATATAACCAGCGCCAGTAGCTCCAAAAGAGCGCCTGGCTTACGAAGAGTACGAATCATTTTGTGGCACATTTTAGGTTTTAATATTTATTATTGTTCGTTTTCTCTTTCGTTTGTGTTAATTTTAATATCTATTTAAGTTTCTGTAAGGTATGTTATAAATAAAAAATAATATTTCTATATAAATACATATAACAGAAAAGTGACTAATTATATCTACTACTAGATGACCAGGTGAACTTCGTTTCAACTACAATTTATGTGATTATAACTTTTGATTAGCGGTTATCAATCATAATCAATTTTCTAATTTCAATTCATCGTGAAAATTCTGCTATCTTTATTCAATTTAATCAAGCCTTTTCTTAAAATAAATCTATTTTTCCAAAAAACCAATTCAAAATTAAATAAACGGTTCAAAATC
Organism: Baronia brevicornis; assembly: GCA_031353405.1. Classification (NCBI taxonomy): domain Eukaryota; kingdom Metazoa; phylum Arthropoda; class Insecta; order Lepidoptera; family Papilionidae; genus Baronia; species Baronia brevicornis. Next base: position 175,681 of record JASFAT010003818.1, read on the forward strand.
GGAAGGATAGTTTTGTATTTTTCGCAATTTTGAATTTTTCGTTTTTCCAGCTGTTCTTTTAGGTTTTTCTTACATTTTTTTATACATAAACCTTCCCCGTTTTAGAGCGAACAAAATAAATAAATAAATATATATATATATATATATATATATATATATATATATATATATATATATATATATATATATATATATATATATATATATATATATATATATATATATTATATATATATATATATATACATACAAATCGGTCGAGCTTGTATATATATAATCGAAGACGAATAATGACCTTACGTTAAAGATCCAATCTTCTTATTTTTTCATAAGTTAGGAAGGCAAACAGGCGCAGTCACCTGATGGAAATGCAATTGTTTTGTTATGGAATAACCATTAGTTAAGATAAAAAAAAAAAACAAAAATGTTTTCTTATAACGATTAAAAAACCAGAGGAACAAACATTTAATTATTTTAGCAAGACATTGATAAAACAAGAATAATAATAAATAAAGAGCAATTTAGAGCCACTCAAACAAAATCCAATTCAAATTCGCATATTAACACGCCCTGAGTTGATTTTAAATGAAATGCTTATCAAAATGAAATGTTAAGCCGAAAGGAGATGTTTTCATTCCCTTTTCATAAAGCGAACAAACTCCAAGAGCTTTGTATACACGCCTGTTTCATCTGCCCGCGTTTCGTGTTTGTAATTTTGATTTATTTGGATTATTTAGTACAACAGACTATGTACAAAATACAACGTATGATGTGTGACACACAGCTTAATATATGGTGGTGAAATATTGTGCTATGGCGGTATAACCATACACCCGACCGGGAAACCGATCGGAAGAGGTTTCAGCGAGCTTTGGAGTCTAAATAACTCCAAAAAAATGTCTGGTGCAGAAGGAAACGGACACCAATGCACTAAATTAAACAATAAAACGACGAGAAACCCACACACAAAAGTCACAACGAGAAAACAGCGATTTTGTGATGAAATGGAAGAGCCTAACGAATCGCTGGGTGAAGTCTCGTGATCGCAATTCTGACGACAGAGCGAGGGAGAGAGAGAGTGTATATATATATATATATATATATATATATATATATATATATATATATATATATATATATATATATATATATATAAATTGTAAGCCAAAAGTGCGCTACTGTAAATTTATCAACAAACAGTAGAATATTTAATATTATATTTTCTAGATAAGAATTTATATATTACCCATATTGAAACTGAAGCCATATGACAGTGTGAAATTATTAGATGAAATCCCATCTCTCACAGCGGTCGCGTGTGGTAACATAGTTTAGATACATTTTCATCTCTTGCTTTTAGCTCAAGTATTTTCCATTTTTAAACCTGCAATATTTGCACGACAAATACAGCTATAAGTTATGTCTGTTAGCGAATGTGATACAATTTTGCTGCCGTCTTCCAACTACCTTCTCAACAAAATGCCTAGGACAAATAATTGTTTCAAGGAAAAGTCTATGCACAGTTATAGACTGTGGAAGTTGAACGTTATCAATATAATTACGATGAATCTTACTACTAACTAAAATGGAGTCTTCACTCCATTTCACTTCGTAAAAACAAGACTATTGTTTTGTTTTATGAAGAATAAAGACTCATTTGGATCTTAAACCAAATAGTATTTCTTCTCGATAAAACAAAACGATAGTCTTTCATTCGCCATCTCCCTACAATACCCCGACTAAGTTCGCAACATTTACTAACAGTCTAATTTACCTATTGATACTTACGTTATCCGATCACGTATGAGTCACTGGGCCATCCATTACATCGTTTCGACCTTACGATCTTCAGTCATTTCTTCTATGTAGCTTAATCTACCTATATATTAGATTTAATCTACCTTAAGACGTAAAGCTCTACCATTGGATGTTCTATTTTCAAGTGACTCTTGTCATAACAATGCTTGATTATTGTATATGGACTTCCTCTATTTCTGATTTTATTTGTTAATAAAACACGATTATTGTTTATCTATTTGATTAACTAATTAATCATTTATAGTGGCACAACTTGAATTTTTTTTCTACACTGCTCATCTGTGATGTATTTGCACTGTGCTGTGTGATTTAGGTTGGAACCTATTCATCTGATTTAGTGCTGTTTTGATTGATTCGAAGATGTTAATGCTGGTAGCCTATTGGCTTTAACAGCTTTATCGTATTCAGGGCAAGTAAAATGTAATTGGGAATCTGCGCAAATCGCAGACTCCATCGGCCTGACGCCGTGTCGGAGGTACACATATGTGTGTGTGCTGATTTTAAACTCGTCATGATTCTACGTTAAACATGTAGGGGAGGATTGAACTTTAGTAACTATAGCCCCTATTAGTCCCATAGACCCTAAGGTCTAGGGGGTGAGAACCGACCGGGTACGTGAGAGAATCTCGTGTAAGCGGCCGGTGTAGAAGTGTTCCCTACTCTACGTGCTCGGCTAGAGCCGGGGTGCTTGTGAGTGTTGGTGTCGTGAGTGGATCCGAACGACGCTGTTTCGTCGTCCGGATCGTGTAACACGTTACGCGGGCGTCGTCTTTTCGGGCGCGCGTTTAAATCGGGTAGTTGTAGTAGTGCTGTTTTTATTTTATTTTTAATTATTTATAGTGGCCCGACTATGCATGAATTATTTGACTTGAGTTGAGAAATACTATGTCCTAACTAGGTGAAATTTCTTTCACCTTCTTTCGCTTTCTTCTTTTACGATTATTAACATCTTTAAGTTAGCAATGCATGTGCAGTGCTTTTAGTATTACAGATGTCCCTCAGTAAAAGCGATTACTTACCATCAGGTGATCCTCTTGCTCTTTTGATTGTCTCTAATAGAAAAATAATTTATTCTTTTTCGAACTATTATTACTAAAAATATTTTTGCATTAACCAAATAGCATGAATCTTTACATTGGCAATAATTAATAAATTATATTGCAAAAATAATATGAAACATGGAAACGTAGAATGCGATTGGATTGGATTGGTTACTAATAGTAATTAAATTATGCAAAGGCTTCGATAAATGGGATTAGGACTATTGAGAACAAATGAAACGAAGCATCTACATTTGATTGATTTTTTTTTATTTGCCTTTAAATAAAACGCTTAGAAGCTAACCTTTGACACTATTTGAAGTGTATAGCTTTAAACATTCATACATGCTAGAAAGAGGGACGAAAATAAGATAAAAGGGTCAGTCTTATATTTGGGAAATTTGTATAATACCAATAAAGAATATTTACAAAAGTTGGGAAGACACATATGCGAATGACTTAAAGAAATATTCTAGGAAATAAATAGGTTAAGATCAAATCCTTCCTCACCCCCAGTCATTCCTCCGACGTATAAGTAACAAGTTACTTAAGATAAGTCTTAAGATATTTTATGGTAAAATTTTTAAATTTATATTGATAACAACAATTCACCTTATACCTTACGCGATGCCAATCGTTCTCATCATTCATTCTCAATATTTACATTACAAATGGTTAATTCATGACAAAATTATTATAAATACAATAAAATTGGGTGATAGTCTAATTGACTCAAAAATATTAGGTACCTGGTCACCTCAAACTCGAGGGGTCCAGTACCAAAACCCTAGGCTAAAGGGAAACAAACTCTGGTGGAGGTGGTGGTAAACTTAACACTGGAGTCTCAGACGGTTCAGGATGATCGGAACTTGCACCTGGTAGTGACCAAGTTGAGCTGCCTGTGGCCGTTACTCTAGGACCCATGTTATCGTAAGCTGGCACAGTACAACACGTCCTAGTTCGTCGGGGTAAAGTCGCGCCTCCACTTAACAGATCCGGATACTTTGTTGTCTCTCCTCTCCCAGATACTTGAACAGAAATGTAAATATTCCCGTACGGAACTGGCACAGCGAATTCCGCAGGGGGAGGCGGAAATGCTCCTGGGGTGCCTTCAATAGTAATATGAACTGGGTCGAATCCACACCCTCTAGGCTGGTCATCACCAACAGATAGAGATCGTTCAGTCAGTTCAAAATCACATGGAGACGCCATGTCAGCTATTGATCGATCACAGCTAACAACTACGGATGCATCAATCAAACGTTTTTCTTGATCTGTAAAGCTCCGACTAGGCGGTACAGCTCGCCTCCTTAGTTGCCAACAAGCAACAGCTGCTATGAAACCAAGAGCAGCCAAGGCGCCCAGCGCACCAAAAACAACACCTAAAAGTTGGGGAATACCAGGTGCAGTGCGCGCTGTCGCTGTTTGGGATCTAGGTAGTACTAAACTAATCACTGCTCTCGCTTCACCTGCCATGCTTTTAGCTACACAAGTCCACTCTCCTGCTACACTTGATGTAACGTTCAGCAGTGTTATATTCACCCATCTTACACTCCCCGGTACTCTGTCTTCAGAATAATCATCTTCTATAACTGTATCAGTTTCCTCCATATCGCAATCTACAGAATTATTATGTATATTTACACCATCAAATAACCATGTCACTTGCGGTTTTGGAATTCCATGAACCCAGCAACCAAATGACACTGATAATCCAACTTCAGCTCTCACGACTAGTGTACTAGATCGAATTTCGGGTGCACATGTCATGTTTTCGCTGGGAACATTCCGCCACTTGTTACCAGCCTGAGTAGTTGGTTCTACGCATAAAAGTTCTTCAGTACCCAATGTACTATCCAAAAACCAATCTCTGAATTCGCGTAATCGACAATCACATCGCCAGGGATTACCCGATAGTGACATTGTTTTTAAAGCCGGTAAAGAAAATGTTATTAAACGAAGGAATGTCAGCTGATTTCTACGTAAGTCGATATTTTCTAGCGATTTTAAATTCCTCAAAGCTTTCTGGTGTATTGTCCTCAGTCTACATCCATCTAACAGCAGCATTCGAAGGTGGGGTAATGGGGGAAATTGATCGGCGACTAAAGTCGTTAAAGGGTTATTACTTAACACTACTAATCGTAACCTCTCGTTACCTCTAAAAATGTCTCTCGGTAGAACTGATAAATCGTTGTCGGCTAAATCGACTTCAATTAATATCCTTAACTCTAAAAATGCATCTGAATGTATAGATCTTAGTTTGGTTGCTCTTAAATTTAAACGTTGTAAATTTAGTAGGCCTATGTTGGAGAAGACTGCTTGTGGGAGATTCCGTAGGGGGTTGTCGTGAAGGTCCAGCACTTGTATGTCCGATGAGAGAGTTGGCGGGCGGCGAAGGTCACCGGAGGCGCACGTGGCTGTCTTCTTGCCCGAAGACCACTTGCAGCGACAGGTGGCGATGTTGGCGCAGTCCAGCCAGTCGCTGGCGGTCCTTGCGGTGCACGTCGTGAATATCACTATCCAATACCATCTGGCCCACGACACGCGCATACTCATCTCATTTCGGCTTTATGCTTACATCGGCCGACTGCCTGAAACAAACAAACAAAATTTTAATCACACTGTTAAATATGGATGGCTTTAAAAACTATTATAATCATTATAAGTAGTGTACCCCGTAAGACACAGATGGCGCTGTATAAAATTAATACATATTATGGTTTTCCTTACTGTAAATGATAAGTTTAATAATTGTCTAATCATTTATTTTATTTTAGATAATACATATGTTCCGTAGTTGGGCAGGAACCTCCCTATTTCTATGAGGATAGATATTAACCTACCACTCTGTTCCAAGGCACATTAGTGGTTCAATTAGATTCGAAATAGATACTTGCAGCCCACACTTATATTATTTCCGATGTAGAAATTGAACCCGCGACCATTGTCTCTGATGGCCACTTCGTCATTGAGTTATTTAGTTCATCACTGTTTAACATATGTATATAGAGCTGATTAAACTAGTAATTGGTACGTATATCTGAACCCTTACGAGATTGAAATCTTAAGGCCAATTGTGCCGTGAAATAAGTCAATTATTTTAATACTGTCTCTTTAAAATTACTGTCAGAACATAAAACTTTATTTGTCAAATAGATTCACTACAAAATATTTCGATTAAACATTCTAATTTTAAACATCTAAAGGGAGTTATGAGGACAGAATGGTTCGGATTGACAGAATGATTCTAACTGAAGCATTGGCACTTTTTCTTATACCGTCGCTCCGGAGGTGTAGCATATAATGAATACAACGCTCTTCTCTTGAATGCCCCCATGACTTATTGACGTGCGAACACCGCAGGTGGCAAGTTGTTCCATATATCCACAGTTCGTGGCAGAAAATTGTGACTGAATCGCACGTGGTTGATGGCCAGATAACCAAGTGATGAAAGTGGAACCTATTTATATACACTGGCTCCGAAAGCCATCATCATTGGGTCATCTACACCCTGTCCGGGGTGAGGGAACGCTCGCTACGCTCGGGAGACGACCGCCTCCCGATCTTTGCTCCGCTGTTTCCAGCGGTTTTTGGGGATTGTGCATTTGGCCTAACCACTAAACCTGCTCCCCATTACTGTCGCAGTAGTGGCAGGTAGGGGCCGAATTCTTCGAAATTTGTCTTTTTTCTAATTTGAAAAACTTTGCCAATTAGTTCACCATTTTTAGACATAGATGGCGCTAAAACAAAATAAGCATTTTCATGCTGATTACGACATTAGAACTTCAAACATACAAGCCTACATATTTCTCAAAGGTCCACAACGCTTTATTATTGCCTCTGGTGTTACAGTTGAATACGGGCGAGCGGCTTTGATTGCATTCCATCAGGTTACATGCTTGTTTGTTTGCCTTTGAGTGCGTTTCTGTATCTAAGGTTAGTTAAACATCTGATATGTCTCTGGTATTGCGGATGTGATCATTTACCTCAGGTGAACAGCGTTCTATTTGCTCTATTACATGAATTATCAGTTTTTTCCTATTATTATTATATGTATATATGTATTATATGTATATATGTATTATATGTATATATGTTTATTATATAAATGTATTTTTAAAATTTTTTTATTCCATTGACCCAAAAGTATATAATGAATTCCCTAGATCATCTATGGGCGAGACATATAGAAATAAAAAAGGAAACGAAAAAAAATGCATAAAATTACTTAGAACCAAATCGACATGTTTTTTGTTTTATTATGTGTATATATGTATATATATGTATGTGTGTATGGATATATTATGTGTATGTATGTGTGTATAAATATATGTGTTATGTATATATGTACTTATTAATGTGTATTTATATATGTATTCCAAATTTGAATAATGATCGAATCAGAAGGTCACAGCACGGGCCTTCGTAATGAGACCTGCTGCGCTCAATCGAACTTCACCCGTAAATTGTCATAAATAAAATAAAATAAAAATAATAGAAGTATTCTCATAGAATATCGGCTTCAAGTGGTGGCATTTTATCTGATGGCCGAATTAGCAGCAATAGGTCAATTGGCAAGGCTCAGACTTACAATCTGTACGTCGTGAGTTCTTATCCTACATTGTAGACCATTTCCTAGCACAAGAATAATGACCTTAGTTGGAATAGTTAACAAATTCTAGTAATAATAAAAAAAGTAAATAAAAAGTAAAAAGTAGTGAATGTTGGGTTTCGCAGAAGAGTCATGAAAGCAGAGTGAATGCGGTGGAAATGAGAGCTGTAAGAAGTGGTGTAACTTTATATGATAGAATAAGAAATGAAGTTGTAAGAGAGCGATGTGGAGTAAAAGAAGGTGTCGTGACAAAAGTCAAGAAAAGGATGCTTAGATGGTTTGGGCACATAGAGAGAATGGATGGAAGACGACTGGCAAAAGAAATTTACGTTGCGAATGTGGATGGAAAGGTCAAGGGAAGACCACGGAAAACATACCTTGACCAAATTGTTGAAGTTTTTAAGAAAGGCCGAGTCAAGAGTACTTTTAACAGTAATGAGTGTGAAGGAAGCAAGGAAAGTATGCCGAGATTGTAAGAGATAGAGATCTGTGGTCTTTACCTACCCCTACGGAAGACAGGTGTGACGATATGTATGTTCTTTAAAAAATCCTTTCCTTCTTTCCCTATCTTAACTCACATCTTTAATAGCCTTTTATATTACAGATGGTTTATTACCAGGTCGCTCGCTCGTATGCCTATTTCTTCCACAAAAATATTCATATATATAATATTATATGAATAAATAGAGACTACCAAAAAGGAAATTCCGTAACGTACAGCTCAAACTAACGACCATGATTCTTCTGTATTCAACATCGTTATATTTGCGGTATCTATTTCCTCGAATTGTTTTTGATAAATGTTTCCACCATTGCGATTATATACCACCCCGGAGGTTTTCTGTCAAGATTAGAAGGATAAATGGGCTTTAGTGGGAATGTTCGTCTTGTCCGGTGGTTTCAACTTGTTGTATAATGCAGATTTATATAGTTCTGTGGTCATACTGTCATTAGTGATTCATATAGCGTACCTTTCGTTATGTCAAACGATGTTGAATTTATTTGTTTACTAGCTGACCCGGCAAACTTCGTACCGCCTCAGAATCAATAAATAAAAAAGCTGAACGATAATTGCAGAATGTTTTTATCATATTTACTCACCTTTTAAACCTTCCCTGGACTTCCACAAATAATTCAAAACCAAAATTAATCAAATCGGTCCAGCCGTTCTCGAGTTTTAGCGAGACTAACGAATAGCAATTGATTTATATACATATTGATTTTGGTGCAAAGAACGTACTGTAATCATATATAGAATAAATTTAAAAATACGTATATAAGAGAGCGATGTGGAGTAAAAGGTGTTGTGACAAAAGTTGCTTAGATGTTTTGGGCACGTAGAGAGGATGGATGAAAGACGACTGGCAAAAGAAATTTACGTTGTCAATGTGGGTGGAAGGGTTGGTAGGGGAAGACCAAGGAAAACATACCTAGACTAAATTGCTGAAGTTTTTAAGAAAAACCAGGGCAAGAGTACCCTTAACCAGCGGCCTTGTATAAGGAGAATAATGAGTGAGATCGTAGCAGACGGATATTTGTTGTCTCTGCCTACCACTAACAGACATTTTAAGTTGACTGAAAAAGTTCATAGAAGCTTTTGGTAGTGTAAGAGGTAGTATCTTAACTGTGAAGTGATGCAACAGGAGTCTGGTTTAATACTCTTTTACTTTACAAGTGGACCTATTATATATACAACTGATGAATGGCGGGAGAAGAGCGCGGGGTGCGGGAGACGCGGTTGTGCCTGCACGTGTGCAGCAACAAAGCGCGTTCCACGAATGCGGAGAATCAAAGTGCATTCCACGAATGCGGCGTAACAAAGCTTGTTCCGCGAATTTGCTCTCGAAGTATATATTCTGTAGCAAGTAGCTACAGTAGAATAGCCACCATTTTATCAACACGTAACATGATAAGCGAGATTCGATATTATTGTATTTTATTTTACACTGGCATAATAGTTATAACTAATTGCCATCAAAGAGAAGAAAATAAAAATAAGAAGTATCTTGATATGTAAATCCAGCTTATAAAACAAAATGTAACTCGGCGGGAAAATTGCAAAGAAACTAAATTTTTTGTTCAAAATGCATTTTGCAACACCAGTGCTGTCTAGGTTTGTATCATGCAGAGGAATTTACGTATTTCATTAAAGCATACCCTTAACAATTCTCACACTAATGAGCCGTTAAGTCTAAATTAGGATTCCCAGTGCAATATAAACTTGAGGTAACGACAGCGGCCCCGCCATTAGAACCGGGGGGAATATAGGGTTTACGTGTTAGAATTTCGCATTGTACGCAACGCGCTGACTGTATGTATGCACTTTCAAATGTTCGAAATACACGGTACACGATTCACATGCATATTTATTTATTTAAACTTTTGGTCATGGATAGTGCAGCTTGTTCAAAATAAAAATAAAAAATTAAAAACTAATTATATAATTTAAAATACATTTATATATATATATATATATATATATATATATATATATATAGTATATATATATATATATATATATATATATATATATATATATATATATATATATATATATATATATATATATATATATATATATATATATATATATATATATATATATATATATATATATATATATATACTGACGTTTGACAAATGAAATGTATATGTAAATAATATGTAGAAAATAAATAATTTTAATTTAAATATATAAACGTGACCACTCCGAGACAAACGAGAAACTCCGAGTAAAGCTCTCTGAGCGACTTTGACTTTGAGAAGCAGACGGACTGTTAGCGTCCACGTTTCGGCGCCCTAAGAAAGTATAGGTAAGACACACAGGATATAAGATTATGAAAATGAAACAAAAACACAGCGTTACTGATGTAAGTTGGCGGGAAAAGTCTGCCCGTATTCAATTTTTTTTCTACTGATTTATGAAGGGAAGAGCCTAGTTTCTCGCAGCACAGGGAATCCTAGTGTGGGATCTAGTGTCCTGTCCTGTAACATATGTAAACATTTTGAAAATAAAGACATATATTATTTAATAAATTAATGTATGAGATCGTAGCAGATGGAGATCGCTTTTCGTATGTATGAAAAACGGATCTTTGGATTTGGATCTTATTCATTTGTTATATTTATCTACGATACATTTTCCATAGTAATAGTTATTATTTATAGAAGCAAATTATATATTTAGAGTTATTTACATTAACTGTAATAAATATTAAAAAATAAGCGTCAAAGTATGGTCCAAAAAGTCTAGAATCGTTTATACTTCTTGACTTCACTGGAGTTTTTATCGTTTGCCTTTTATTCACGGCAAAAAGCAACTCAACGGCGAGCGCTTGAAGCGAACGTGAAAAATGTAAATCATACGAAATTTCCCCCAAAGCGCCCCCATTCACAAACAGTGAAGCAGGGCGCGAAAGCACAATAGGCGCTGCATTCTTTACGTAAATGCTGTGGAAGCAAATGATGCATAAATTTCGTAGTTACCGCACACTTGGTAAGAGCAACGCGGAAACCCCGTACAGTAACTTTCAACTTCAATGCTGTTTCAAAAAGTTGGCACGCTTGACTATGGCTAAGTTCAGACTGGCGCCATGTAGGTTGACAGCTAAAATAAAGATGGTTCTGTATGACGCAATATTAATACCTTACAACGATAAGCATTGTTCTTTAGATTTTTTCTTTTCATATTAAAAGGAAAAGTATATCCTTCATCGAACATAAAATCTTTTTATACAATCTATTTAACCATGGGGAGTGCTCTGAGGAATTATTTGGATATTAGAAATATTAGTTCCTGCCGAATAATTCCATAACCGCACATTCCACAACCAAAATTGACGACCAATTGGCTCAGTGGCCTCCGCCCACGGAGTCAATGGTCGCGGGTTCGATCCCCGCATCGGAATAAATATATATATGTATATATATATATATATATATATATATATATATATATATATATATATATATATATATATATATATATATATATATATATATATATATATATATATATATATATATATATATATATATATATATATATATATGGATTACAAATATTTATCTCCAAATTCATTTTTATCATTTATTCATTCAGATCACTGTCCATTCCACCAGAAATAGAGACCCGTGTTCAGCAGGGGGCATATATGGGCTGTAGAAAAAAAAATATATCCATGGGGGGGTGTTTCGAGGAATTGTTTGGAATAATTCCAACCGCAAAACTCGCTGTAAAAAAAGTTTCATCCCCACCATCTGGATGGGTGGCGATCCACTACGGTGCGCTTCTCTTGAAACATCTTTACACGCACCACCACTCTCTGGAACCCGATACCTTCGGGGGTCTTTCCGAACCGATACGACTTTGGCACCTTCAAAACACAAGCCAACACATACTTAAAAAGCCGGCAACGCTTCCGTGACTCCTGCGGGGTCGCCGTTGTCTATGGGCGGCGTTGATTGCTTTCCATCAGGCGACACGCTTGCTCGTTTGCCCTCCTATGTCATAAAAAATATATATACATTCACATTTTCCTCTGTTAAGCATGGCGATAATGAAGTTCGTACATATCATTTATCTCAATAAGGAAAACAAATTTGCGTTCATTTACTTCAAAGATGGATTTTTTTACAGCCAATTCTTACAAAAACAATTTCACAGCTCATTTGCGACGCACGATTGGGTACGAGGCCTATTCGTTTCCGGAGGTATAGAATAACTCATCATGCTTTTTTAAGGCGGATATTAGCGAGACACATACATATATCGTCACGCCTGTCCCCCGTAAGGGTAGGCAGAGACCACAGATCTTCATCTGCTACGATCTCGGCATACTTCCCTTGCTTCCTCCACACTCATTATTCTCCTCATGCAAGCCCGCCGGTTGAGGGTACTCTTGACCTGGACTGTCTTAAAAATTTCATCAATCTGGTCAAGGTACGTTTTTCATGGTCTTCCTCTTCCGGCCCTTCCATCCACATTCGCAAGGTAAATTTCTTTTGCCAGTCGTCTCTCATCCATCCTCTCTATATGTCCAAATCATCTAAGCATCCCTTTTTCTACTTTTGTCACAATACCTTCTCCTCCTCCTCCTTACTCCACTTTGCACTCTTATCTCTCTTCATTTCTTATTCTATCATTCAAGGTTACACCACATATACTTCTTAATGCTCTCATTTCCACCGCATTCAGTCTGCTTTCATGCTTCTTCTGCCAAACCCAACTTTCACTACCGTATATAAGCGTCGGAACAAGCACCCCCTGATGAACCACCAGTCGGACCGTTTTTGACACATTCTGACTTTTCATAAAGGAGTGCAGGGCTCCGTTAACCTGATTACCAACTTTCACTCGTCCTTCAATGTGCGAGACACCGAAATCCGAAATAATAATTATTATTATTTTAGGAGGGCAAACGAGCACGCGTGTCGCCTAATGGAAAGCAATCAACGCCGCCCATGGAGTCGTGGAAGCGTTGCAGGCCTTTTAGGTATGTATAGGCTTATTTTTGAATGTTGCAATGAAATTATCTGCACGTCATACATATATTTCCCGATACGGAAATTGAACCTGCATTAACTTATTTCAAAAGCCACATAACTGGCGACAGTAGTGGACATTGTCTATTTATAAAATATAATTATTTATTTCATATTTGAGGCCAAGATCCATTTTAGGTCGCTGCGCCAACAAAGGCTTATTTATTTCATGTGAGAACAACAGCTTTTTCCAAGATACATAAGAAATTATAATAATAATAATTTTTTATTTGCATAATGTAAGCTTTTAACCCTTCTTTGCATAATGGTGGAAATTTCCATCATAACATCGAATGCCCAAAAATTATATAAAAGAACAAGGTCAAGTTGATCGTGTTTGGATACCTTTTTAATGTCCATTGCATAAAAAAAACATAGCTGTCAAAAATAAGCAAGTGTCACTATCAGTACAACGAGCTTGAAGTTGTCATTCCGCTGTTTTTTCGTAGTTGCAATAAACATATGATTTTGTTTTATATTATATTTGAGTTTCTATTGCTAAAAATATAATAATTGTTATGTTAATTATCATAAAGAATAAAAAAATATCCAATGATATCCCTCTTTTATTTCTATTTAGTACTAAGCTAATGATCTAACTTTGCATGATGATGAAAATTCCCATCATATTGTTTTTTGCTAAATGTATGCTATAAATATATACTAAGATTTTTTTAACCATTTTTCCTTTAATTTTGAACATGAATTATATCACCTTGATTTATTTCACCAATAAAGAAAAAATCATGCAAAGAAAGGTTAAAATCTCCATCACATTGCCACTTATGGTGTACAAATTTAATTAATTATTACATACAAAGAGATCTAAATATATAAGTCGATTATGGTTACAAAGCATTAGGTTATTAATAAACTATTACATTATGATTAAAATTATAAAATAATAAAGCCAGTTACTGCTGTCTCGTAATAATGTATTAACAATAGGTTAAGAGTAGCACGTTAAAAAAATAAACAGTCTAAAAGCCAAATAAAAGACGATATCAATATAAACGATGAAACAGGAAAAATATCAGTAACGACTTATCATTAAATGTTAGCTTTGGTATTTAATTAAATTGTTTATGTATTGCATGCATATGAACACGTGTATGTATATGCATTTGATTATGTGTGTGTGTGTGTGTGTGTGTGTGTTTTTCGTGCACATTTGCAAGTGTGACGTAGATCGATAATTGTTAAAAATAAGATATATTCAATAATATCAATCATCATTAGTAAATAAATTTTATAAATCAATATTTATAAAATTTATTTACTAATGATGATTTTTGACATCCTAAATGTTTTTTTTTAAAAAGCGCTGACTGACAAATAGAATGGATGTAATTTAGAGTATTTTAATACTTCCACTGGAATTGTATTTCTTTTTTAACTAACAGAACTCAAAGCATTATTTGTCAAATTGATTCACTGGCAAATATTTCAATTAAACATTCTAATGTTCAACGTCAAAAAGGAATTATAAGGACAGAATGGTTCAAACAGAACATTCCAAACTGAAGCGTTGGTTCGTACGCTTAATAAAAACAACTTTGTTTTATTAGAAAACTTTCTCATGTGGAATTCTGGCCGTAAAAGAGGCATTGTATTACGTTGTACGTCGCATTGTTTTCGCTGAAGACGAAACTGAATTAAAGAGGTCGTCGCTCGGAATAGCGCATGATTGGCGGACCGCCAACTCTGGAACTAATTCTATGCGCATTAAGAATTGCGCAAGCAGACCGACACTAACAAGCAATTGCGGCACGCGGAAATGCATAATGCCATTCATTTGTTTCAATGTAATAAAGAATAATGGATCAATGATTGAAGCTCTTGATGTAGATGGTATAGTTGCCATGGACACAACCCATAAGCAACCAATAAATAAGCCTTGGTTACAGAGAATAAGAGTGTGAGTTGCAAAAAAAGATATAAAGAATAATAGATCAATGATAGAGTCTCATTCATTCATTCATTTGAATGAATGAATGAAGTCTTTCAATAGAGCCAAAATAACACGGATGATTTCGCCAATGTCACGTAGAAATGATAGAATCTCTTGATGCAGATGGCATTGTTGCCATGGACATAACCCATAAGCAACCAATAAATAAGCCTAGAGACCAGCCTAGAGCCAGAGAATAAGAGTGTGGTTGCAAAAAAAATAAAGAATAATAGATCAATGATAGAATTTCAAGAGATTCTCTAAAAAATCTCAAAAATTTCACCGTTCGCCTTAACAACACAGGACCAAAGATACGCCTTAAAGTTTTACTCTCAAAGGGGCTGGAGGGAAAAAGCTAAACAAAGATCTGACTGGAAAAATTTACTGAACCAGGCTAAGGCCCATCCGCGGCTGTAATGCCTTCATGATGATGATGTTTGTCTTGACAATTTTTTTTATGTGATTCGTTGATGATGAGGGAGGATCGTGCAGTCAAGAGAGCGTATGTGAGTCGCTCAATTTGGCAACATCCTGAGGGGCGCCCCAGGTACCTCTGGAGAGACATTGTGGAGGATAATTTGTGCAACCTTCAAATCTGCAACTGGCAGGAGGTGGCGCAGGACAGGGCGAGGGGGCGTAAGATCTGTTTGGAGGCCAAGATCCATTTTGGGTCGCTGCGTCAACAAAGTTAGTTAGTTAGTTTTAGATAAGAAGGCAAACGAGCAGGCATATCACCTGATGGAAAGCAGTCAACGCCGCCCATAGAATTCCGCAGTGCCATAGGCAGTGGATAAGTGTTACCGGCTTTTAATAAAAGTGTAGGCTTGTTTTTTGAAGTATCCACAGGGTAGTGATACGTGGAAAGGAGGTTGTAGAAAAATGTACCGTTCTCGATCGCCACTCATCCACATGGTGCGGATGAAACTTTTCCAGCCAGCAGTTGAATTTTGCAGCCGGAATTATTCCGAACAATTGCTCGTAGCACTCTCGATGAAAAAATCGATTAAAGATGCTAATTTGTTTACTGATATTTCTCTTATAAACATCCAACTTTAAAATTAGATTTGTTGGTAACGTTAATGATTTCTAAGGTTATCACATTCTGAACATAAATTTAGTAAACTTTATCGCTTAACTATATCAGTGTAGTTGTATGCGACCTGTCACCGATAAAGTTAACAAACTTGGCCTAGCATATTTGTCTTCTGTAGTTTCATTACAATCTCTAGTTGGAATCGTTCATGTCTGAAACTCTGCCAAATGCCACCTTTATCTCGCTATTTATTACGCAGGAGGCGTACCTGCACAATCTAACTTACGTCTCCCATAAGACTAGTAACACTAAACTTACAGATTTCATCTCAGTTCTGGGGGAATTGATAAAAGTTTCTGGACAATTTATATAGGTTCGGAGTCAACCTCTTTTTATGCGATAGGGGGGCAAACGAGCAAGCGTGTCGCCTGATGCAAAGCAACAACACCACACATAGATATCCGCAACACCATAGGTAAACTTGAAATACTTTGAAACAAGGATTATTCGACCCTATTTATGTTAAGTTATACGAATAAATCTTGTTTTTTTATGGGATAGGAAAGCAAACACGCAGGCGTGTCAACTGATGGAAAGCAATCAACGCCACCCATAGACATACAGAAGAAGCGTTGCCGGCTTTTGAGGAAAGTGTCATGGTAGGGGAGAGAGGGAGAGGGGGAGGGGTGGTTAGGCTACCAGAACCACCCCTCACAGAACGAAGAGCCGTAGCTAAGCTACCACTCAGACGTCAGTTTTCTTCCCCGGAGGGCAGGCCCATTCATGCTACGGACTAATAATATGCCATTCTTGACATAGTATTCGTCTGCAGTGTGGCTCTATCGCTACCAAAACTCTTAATTGTGCGGTAGTTATAACTGAAGCTATAGCTATACATATGTACAGTTATTTGTTTAGGTGCCGATATCGAATTTCCAATCCTAAACAAACATCCCATGCCATGGGATATTTATTTTGCACTGCGAAAATTTGAATTTGTTTATTTACATGTTCTTTATAGAACTTTTCATTTGCAGTGTGTACAGTGTCAGTGTTAATTTTTTTTTCACAGTCCATATATGTCAGTAGTGAGAGCCGTTTCGCTGCGATGAATGTGAGAGGAAGAATGAATGAAAGGATGGATGAGTATGGAGGAAGCGGGGAGGTTGTGCCAGGATCGTAGTGGATGGAGCTTTGTGGTCTCTGCCAACTCCTGCGGGGGATAGGCGTAAATATATATGTAAAAAAAAATATATGTCCCACCTTTGGGCACAGGCCTCTCCATTTCTGGGGAAATGGACATTTACCCACCACGCTAGGCTAATGCGGATTTGCGGGGTAACCATACTTGGTTTATATCTGTAAGCCATACATATATTTATCCCGATGTGGAGTTCGAACCCGCGACCATTGACTCCGTGGGCAAGGGGTCCCGCCACTGCGCCAATTGGTCGTCCAATTGTCGATTTATCTATTTATAATAGTAGATTTTAAAATGGTCTCTAACAATTCTGTGACTTCTAATGGGCAACTACCCTAATCCTAGACTATTCAGTCCGTAGGCGTCAGCGCTGCTGATGAGCCATTTGGTTATCAAGTTTGGTAAAAAAAATTACTAGCGTACAATTTATCTTAATAGTGATTGATATCTTTTATTTTACAAAATATCGTTTTTTTATGGCATTGGAGGGCAAACGAGCAAGCGTGTCGCCTGATGGAAAGCAATCAACGCAGCCCATAGACAATCGAGACACCGCAGGAATCACGGAAGCATTGTCAGCCTTGTACTATGAGTAGGCTTGTTTTTTGAAGGTGCCGATGTCGTATCGGTTCTAAAAGACCGCTGAAGGTAGCTATTTCTACAGAGTAGTGGTGCATGGAAAGAAGTTTCGAAAGAAGCGCACCGTACTGGATCGCCACTCATCCAGATGGTGGGGATGAAACTTTTCTTTACGGCGAGTTGTGCGGTTGTGGAATTCGGCGGGAATCGTTGAAAAATCGTCTTTGATATATACTTTCTTTCATAAAAATATTATTTAGATATATTGTTCCATAGAATAAATAAACATTTCAATGACCCGCATTATACTGCTTTCTTAAACAGGTCATTGATTCCTTCATTTTTAAAGTGGTTATTGATTTCTTTACGTCATATGTTCGATTTATTGAGTTAAACATCGACACACCTTAATAATTGTGAATGAATTTTTGATTTAAATATGATATTTGAAAATAAGTTTTTAAAATTCTTTATATATGTTTTTAAGCTTCCGTGACTCTTGTGGTGTCGTGATTGTCTATGGGCGGCGTTGATTGCTTTCCATCAGGCGGCACGCTTGCTCGTTTGCTCTCCTATTCCATAAAAAAATGTAAAATAAATATTATTTTATGGGGATCTAAATTATTATGTGAAATAGTAGACTCTACGGAAGATTACTGTTAAGTTTCTTAATGGTAGTCTTTCGTAGAGTCTACTATACTTGATGATGCCTCGTGTTGAGGCGAAACACGTGTCGTGTTAATTGTGGAAGGGTGGTGGTGTGTATTTGATGTTATGGTAATGGTGACAGTGGTTGGAAAGTGCAGAGTTGCTGACGGCCGTTCTTCGATAAGGTTTAGATCAAGTTCTCCTTTAGTTCACATCCACTTCCTTTAGTAAAAAACACACATTTTCATTTTTCTTCTTTTGTTTGCGTATCGCGGATCTTGGCCAAGTACAAATTCTGACTATCATCATAAACATTATTTCTCTTAACCCGAATACGTGCAAATAATCTACACATGTATTTTTATACGAAAAAAAGAACACTCTGTATAATACAAGATATAATTTTTGATTAGAACACTCTCTCTACATAAATCCACGCTTATACGAAACAGCACACTTGGGACCACTCAAGGCGGAAGAAGTTTTCATAAATAATGCTACCATGTCTGAATACATAAGGACACTTTATCGTGGCCTTGAGGCGTATATAAGCCGTAATAACATCTTGGCAGCTCAATTATCTCGTGCACATGGCTTGGCTTCCAGGGAGGCGTCGTGAAGGAGACATGATAATTTATAGTAGTGCAGACAATTGAGCATACAAACTACTAGATACACACTGCACTTACCTAGTAAGTATATAAGTAAAAATGAAGATATAAGAGAGCAATGTGGAGTAAAAGAAGGTGCTGTGACAAAAGTAGAAAAAGGGATGCTTAGATGGTTTGGCCATATAGAGAGGATGGATGAAAGACGACTGGCAGGTCAAGAGTACCCTCAACCGGCGGGCTCGTATGAGGAGCAATAATGAGTGTAGAGGAAGCAAGGGAAGTATGCCGGAATCGTAGCAGATGGAGATCTGTGGTCTCTGCCTACCCCTACGGGAGACAGGTGTGACGATATGTATGTATGTATGTAAGTGTATATGTAGTAGTGTGTATCTAGTGTGGGTATATATTAGTGTATCGACATCTGCAGCACTGGAGACGTCAAAAATGCGTTGCCAGCCTTCCATGGACACAGACGTACTTCTATACAATACTCCTAACACCGCAGGTGGTAGATCGTTCCACTTCTTTCGACACACCACTACCCTGTGAAACTAGCTAACTCCAGCGGTGTTTTCGAACCGATACGACATTGGAACCTTAAGGAAATAAGCCTACAGATATATCAGAGGTTGGCAAAGCATCCGCAATGTTTATAGTGTGGCAGATATGAGCAGATGTCTATGGGCGGCGTTGATTGCTTTCCATCAGTCGAAACGCTTGCTCATTTACCATCCTATCGTATAGAAAGAAACCTATGATATTATCTTGAATAGGTGTCGTTTTGCTGTATTTGTAATTTTCCCTCTAAACAGGCAAAAACCTCAAGTTAATTTGTTCCAGTCGTTTGTATCAGCGACAGGGAACAATTCATCTTCGTTTCTGTTCGGTTTTTTAAGCACACCGTTTCTTTATTGGCGCTGATAGTAATTCCATTTGTGGGACAGTTGATAAAAGATTGTTTGCTTTTGTTGTGAGAAAAATAAAAAATGTACGTTTGTCGCCTGTGGACGACTACGAAAATTCGTCCTCAATTTAGATTTGTTCGGAGTCAGGCTATTAGAGTTATATTAAGGTTGCAAGGGATGAAAATATATATTATATGTTACATATATGTATTTGTGTGATTTCTCTAATGATAGGGTAATATGTCCTACAATATGAATGAGCTGAATCAAAACTCTCGCAGAAAGTCGTTAAAAATAGGAATTAAAACAATATAATATCTAATATATATAATAATATATGTATTACAATATATTATAATAATACAATCTAATATATATAATATAATATCTAATAATTTAATAATATAATCGACCATCAATTTTCCACCCACCAACCACGATACACAACACCAAACACACATTACTACTTTTCCATCTTCACTCTCGAACTCACAACCGAAAAGTTTTTAGCGGTTTTTCCGAGTTGGTACAATATCACAAGCTTAGAGTCTACTATACCTGAAGATTTTTAGCCTCAATTGTATGTTGGTTATGTTTCTGTATCAACACGATGTCAGATTTAAGAAACAATTGATGGAAAAGCTCGGAATTAATCGTCGTGTCTTGACTGTTAACGTGTAATGGTGGTTGAGATGGGTGAGTAGACATCATAGATGGCATCATTGATTTATCGGTAACAAGTTTTTGGTATTAAGTTCGAAATAAATCCACTTCATCCAGCAGAAAAACACACATTATTAATTTTCTGTATATTGTTATGCTTGTCGCGGATCTTAGCTAAGTAAAACTTTTGACTGTCCATCATAGTGATGGATTTCCGCGAAGTAACGCTTGACACCATCGTCAATAGATAATTTCAATTCACAATTGTAAAATACACATCTAGGTAATGCGTACAGGCATTCAACGGAACACGTTATATGTGTTCCACGAATTACAACGTTACGTAGAAATAGCAGTTAGCAAGATAATTCCATCGAAATGTAAATTGGCACCGATCCGGCAGCAATAACTACCACGTACAGGTATTATTAATATGTTAACTTTCCCATTTCCCCGCGGCACAATAACCGAATTGCGTTCCGCGTAAAGATATCCCATTGTTTGTATCCCAGCAGAATTAATTTTATTGCCCGTATTAAATGTAATTCTGAACATATTTCCTGTACTATTATTTCGTGGGTAGCTGATATACTTTCGATATTACACCATATCATTTGATCAGTCAAAAGTTTTACCTAGCTAAGATCTGCGACAAGCAAACAATAACAGAAAATTAATAATGTGTGTTTTCCTACCGGTGGAAGTGGATTTATTTGGAACTTAAACCAAAAATTTGATTTCGAAAACTTTGAGATAAAAAATGATTGAGAAGATAAGGCATCTTGGATTTGGGGCGAAACACGTGTCAGTTACAAGGTGGAAAAGTGGTAGTGTGTGTTTGGTGTTGTGTTTAGTGGTTGGTGGGTGCTGTTGCTGGCCGTTTTTCGGTAAGTTTTTGGTTTAAGTTCCAAATAAATCCACTTCATCCGACAGGAAAACACACATTATTAATTTTCTGTTATTGTTTGCTTGTTGCGGATCTTAGCGAGATAAAACTTTTGACTGTCCACATAGTGATGGATTTCCGCAAAGTAACGCCTGACTCCATTAATAACCATATCATTTCATTATCGACTTCTGAACGGTAAACAGCTCAATTGGTTAGAATTGTGCTTACAATTTTAGATTGATTATATGATATAATCAATACGATATAATATATCGTATTGCTATCCACGACGGTTCGCCACCCGTAACGTCCTGATTCCCATGAGGGCGAGAAGCGACTAACGGAAAGCCGTATCGCTAAGATGAATGTGAGAGGAAGGATGGATTAATGTGGAGGAAGTTAGGAAGGTGTGCCGGGATCGTAGCGGATGGAGATCTGTGGTCTCCGCCTACTACTACGGGAAACAGGCGTGATAATGTGTATAAGTATGTATGCTGTCCTATATTTTAGCTTACTACTACATTCGCTTTTACGGTAGGAAGTGCTCCAAGGAATTGTTCCGCATTATTCCTGCAAAAGAAATTCACTACTGCAGACGTCACCATAAAGAAGTTGTCATCTGAATGAGTGGCGATACATTATGCCACTCGTTTATGTTATATGTGTTTTTTCAAAATTTCGTTCCACACACACACACAGTCTATGGTACAAGTTATTTTTAACGGTATTTAATAAACACTTGAATTTTTATATATCGTCGGCCTAGTTTATCAGAGATTTTTGTTTTGGTTTTGGAGTTAGAAATTCTGATAAACTAGACCGACTACATATGAAAATAAATACTTGATATTTAGAAAATACCATCAAAATTCCTAACTCCAAAATAAACATTTTTTCTCACTTCTCAATATTGACGCTATTTAAGGTAAAGGTAATATCAAAGTATCCGACGGAATCCTTTGTATTTACCTTAAAATACTTCTTTTTATATCTAAAGCAAGATAGTTTTACTATATAAAAGTTTCAAACTTTCAAAGAAAATCAGATTATTGTTGTTCGTTCGTGTAAAATTAACTCGTACAGACTTACAAATTCTGATTATTTAATATCTTGAAAGAAAGTATATTGTAATATATATGAAAATAATGTGGATGATGTCTCAATCTGTGGTCTCTCTACCTACTCCTACGGGAGACAGGCGTGACGACATGTACCTATGTATGTTTTAAATATTTGGAAATAAATGATTTTTTAATATATATGAAAAGCTTTTGTTTGACATATTCTCTCTTTAAGCTATTTATAATCTCCGGAACTATTCGTTTTAAAGTCCTTCTTCCATATAAGTATTTAAATGTGGGAATTATAAGGATTTTAGTGCTCATACATTTTGTCACAATTATATGTCTAGTTGGTGTTTTTTATTTTTTTTTATTATTTATTTTATTTATTTGTTCTTAAAAGATTGATTTATTTATTTGTTCTAGAAAGATTTTGATTATATTTTTTGATGTATGTGTAAGATTTTGCAATAATTATTTATCTTCCCGGAGCTCTATTTTAATTTTTTTCAGGATTTAGGTATTTTGGGTATATTAAGCCGACGATATGAACTATTTTTGAATATAAATAAGTCTTTGATACATTCACACAGGCAGAACGGCTTCTGATAAAGGCAACTCAGAGAGCTCTAAGCACCGGAATCGATTTGTCGATTTTGACTCGACAAAGAGGGTCAGCAAAAAGGAGTCTCGAGAAACATTTTTTACAAACACTGACCCTTCTCTTTGATATATTCGACCAAAGACCGCAACCTGGTCGAGCGTTGACGTATTACTTGCCTTTAAATATTTTATCAAAGAAACTGTTCGTTTCAGCGGCCGACGGACATGTGTTATGAATGTAAATGTTTGTGATATTTTAATAAAAAATGTCGTAACTCAAGTGTCCAGATTATTTATGGGCAATAGTCCTGCTATAATTATGTTATCATTAACGATTTATTTTAACAGTGGTAGAGCCACGCTGCAGACGAATACTTTGTCAAGAATGGCATAATATTTGTCTGTAGTATGAATGGGCCGACTCGACCGGGAAAGTAGCATACTCCCGCATAAAACCGGCGTCTGAGTGGTAGCTTAGCTACCGCGTTTCGTACTCATTACATGGATCACATCTGTATGTAAGATCCATGTAATGAGAGACGAGAACACAATGATCGGCCCAAATCAAATGCAGTATCGCAATGTCACAACGCTACTTAAGATCGAGGGAGGGGCATACCCGCATCCCGATAAACCCACTAATACTTCTCTCACTACCAAGTTTACATAATGATTCATTAGAATTTAGATAAATACGTGATGTCAATACGTGACCAAAATTTCTAGTGTAATTCGTAACAAATATCCAGTATCGATTATTACAAAATATTTAAAAATTTTAAATCCAAATTTCCAGTAACATTTTTAATAAAATTTTCAGTACAACTCATATTAAAATATCCAGGATCAATCAACAGCTTACAGCGGTCCACTGCTGGACATAGGCCTCTCCCATGAAGCTGATACTGATAGTGGTAGAGCCACGTTACAGAAGAATACTTTATCAACAATGGCATATTTGCCTGTAGCATGAATGGGCCAGCTCGCCCGGGCAAGTACCATACTCCCACAGAAAACCTGTGTCTAAGTGGTAACTTAGCTACCGCGCTTCGTACGGTGAGCGGCTGAGTTACGGAGAACCAACACCCTCCCCCTCCCATTTCCATAATGACACTTTTCTTAAAGGTAAGCAACGCTTCCGCACTGCCTATGGCACTGTGATGTCTATGCGCGACGTTGATTGCTCTTCATCAGGTGACACGCCTGCTCGTTTGCCTTCCCATTTCTTAAAAGAAACGCTATCATCGACCCAGGATCATTCGAAACGAAATTCTTTTTAACCTATAAAAATATGGTAAAGGGATTAAAAGAAATTTGAGATATGTTGAAACGTTCTATTTATTATTTCTATTATAAAAGCTTCACTCTCGTTCAAGCGAAGATAAGTAAGTCTGATGTTAAAGGCTGCTTTGAATTAATGTATGTTGAAACAGATAAGTTTGTCTTATAAGTCGGGTACAGTGACCGCTGACCAAACAACCTTCTCGGATTATTAGATAGGCATCATAAAACGGAAACTCGTCTCGGGGGAGAGTATTTGGTCAAATTAATTTAGTAATTGGATCACGTATTAGACTCTTTGTCTTAACATACTTCAGACAGAAAATTAAAAGGATTTGATAAGACACGTTCGTCACCAACTCTCGTTGCGATCTAGATGTTTTAAGAGAATAAACAAAATAGGTTATTTTAAAATCTTAATAATACATCAAAGAGTATTTGGTCACATTAATTTTGTAATTGGATCACGTAGTAGACTGTCTGTCTTAGCATACTTCAGACAGAAAATTAGAAGGATTTGATAAGAAGTTGCGATCTTGATGTTTTAATAGAATATACTAAATAGGTTACTTTAAAATCTTAATAATACATGATTACGTTGTGTGTACTCTTTTTCCAGATATATTTCGTTTATACATTTTTTTAAATACTATCCGGACATTATTTTGACATTACCGATAGATAGTGTGATGAGTTTTTATTTGTTTTTTAAGAAAGTGGTAAGCAAATGAAAATAATTGTGGTAGAGCCACGCCGCAGACGAATACTTTGTCAAGAATGGCATAATATTTGTCTGAAGCGTGAATGGGCAGGCTCGCTCGGGGAAATACCACAATCCCGCAGAAAACCGGCGTCTGAGTGGTAGCTTACTTACCACGCTTCGTACGGTGAGCTGCCGAGTTTCCGAAGCCTAACACCCTCCCCACTTCCTCTACCCCATCCCCTCCCATTTCCATTCACATAATGACACTTTCCTTAAAGGTCGGCAACGCTTCCACACTGCCTATTACGTTGCGGAAGTCTATGGGCGGCGTTGATTGTTTTCCCATAAAAAAAAACTCGTTACTTGATGGTAAGTTATTACCAACGTTCATGTACGTCTGCCAATCCGCCTTGATCAAACGTGGTGTTATATAATAAAATAAATATATGCTACACCAAGGGCTATAAGCTGAAGCGGATTTTGAAGAGCCGCCATATAACAAAAACCACTCACCAGGAGGTAGAGGGAAAATTAGAAGAGACTCGATTGCGCAGGAGATCTCCAATATAGTGGACGAGTCAAGTGAAGGTCGCTGTCTCATCGCGGTCTCAATGACCATACATAAATGCAGGAAAAAGGCAGCCGTGATGAATGACGGCGTCTGGTGAAACAAGTCACCACCAACATAACGACCGTGACTGCTCTGTCCAGAGTATGATATACGACTAAGAAGATAACACTAAGGTCACTGCAGATGCTTTAATTGAGATGGACAAAAAATAGAGAAGAAATGAGAAGGGAAATAAAATAAAAGTGATATATATATAAATGTAATAATCAATTATAATTTTAATGATATTTTAATAGTTTAGTTATGTATATCTGTAATAATTAAAGAAATTTGTACGCCATAAGTGACAATGTGATGAAGCTTTTATACGTCTTTTTTTCATCTTGTTACACCTCACATTATCCAAATAAAGAATTAATATTGTTATTATTATAAAGAAAAAGAAAATGTTTTAGCACTCTGGATTACTGTATTCATCATACGAAACGCGGCAACACTAAAATGCTACCACTTAATGCTAATGTTTTATAAGGATGCGCTATTTCTCCATTCGAACCTACCACTGTTAGTTCCTGGAAATAAATTCTACTACCTTACAACCAACCACAAAGAATAGTTTCGTCTCTACATCTAGATAATTGGCGATCCATTAGGTGCATTTTTTCATTCCGATAAATAATATAGTATTAAAGATTGTTCAGGATAGATAAGGTAACTTTATAATCTTTTTTATTAGTATTGTAAAGAGAAAGAATCTTCTAAAGTGTACTTAAAGTCATTTTTTTCTGCGACCTCTTATTCATCATACTTAGACTTTACGACTACCACGACTCGAAAGGTCGCCTCAATATTTGAGGTCTTGAAACCTAAGTCAGACACATAAAGGTTGAATTTACCAATTTTGATTGTGAGATAAGATTTTATGAGTGGAAGATAGCACCTGGCAACGTACCTATTATACAACCCGAGCTGGGAGATTTCATTTTATCACTTTTCATTTCGCATCGGTGCGTTAATGAAGTCATTGAAGGAAATTAAAATTTTAATCGAATATCTCAATGGCTTGGTGGTGATGTTACCGCTTTCGTATCTAAAGGCGGCGGATTCAACAAACAACTCAACAAAAATCGTACGTACTGGGACAATGCCCAGTTCCCTAAAAACAAGGAGGATGCGTGCTCAAAAATAAACGTAATGGCCGGGAAAGAAATTCCATCGAAAGTAGAATTTAAATTTTTCATTTATTGTCTTGGCTACG
The DNA here is from genome assembly GCA_031353405.1 of Baronia brevicornis. Classification (NCBI taxonomy): domain Eukaryota; kingdom Metazoa; phylum Arthropoda; class Insecta; order Lepidoptera; family Papilionidae; genus Baronia; species Baronia brevicornis. Next base: position 202,652 of record JASFAT010003818.1, read on the forward strand.
TAATATCAGGGAGAGGACCGGGATAGCGAGTGTTCCAGAACTGCTGCACCTCGCGAAGGGGGAGGAAAGTTGTGCTGAATTGGCCGCTAACCTTCACAAGTCGGAGAAGCACTCTTAGAAGAAGAATATTCCTTGTTTTATGTGGAATGGTGTTCTTGTTTAAAAGACCTTTATAACCTCATCGGAAGAACACGCAAGCAGAAAGAAGACAGTTTACCAACCTTATTTTGCGAACTGGACACATCGGCGATTAAGGCTTGAAATAATTCTTAAATCCTGGGGACTCAGCTATTTTGAAAAGGGATCACGGCAGGAAAGAGACGAGATTAAGACCTCAACTTGAATTGCTTGAAGAGAGTGAAAACAGAAACGGGTTGGTATACGAGGTGATCTCGTGTATCTATTAATTCTTCTTCTTCTACCTTTTTCCGAGTTTAGTTTAGATCGATTTTCTGGCATAATTTCATTACAACTGCACTTGATCTTCAGCATACATCGCTTTGAAATAGTTTACAGAGTATAATAACTAAAAATATTTCTTTGCAAAACAAAATGAGAAGTATATAATAATATCTTTTCAGTGCAACTAATTCAGTGAAATAGAAATAAAAAAGTGTATTCGTGACACTTTTTTACAGAAACTTAATGCTAAAATTTAAACCTAAATGGACATTATATTTTACGTATAAAAAAGAGGAAACGGAGAATAAATTAAAATCTAAAAAGTGCCTAAAAATGGTACTTGCTTAGCGTATGCCAGGCGATCTATTGGAGCACCTGGTGCTGATTTTCAGTAATAACGAATGTGGTTAGATCGCGGATTACCCTGATGTAATGGATTAGGGTATACACACACACACACATACGCATATATATCTCATAGACTCATACACACATGCACACACATTTACATATACAAACATACGTACAAAAAAAATACAATAAAGGTGACGAATGGTATTTTAGGTACTACAAAATCATCTCGATCACGAAAAATCAATGCCTTGTTTTTTTTAAACTTTGCCAATGATCACAAGTAAGCTATTTTGTCTATTTTTTTTTATTTTTTTTTATATATGCACGCCTATGCCCCGCAGGGGTTAGCAGAGACCACAGAGCTCCATCCGCTACTATTCATCGCAGCGAAACGGCTCTCCATTGGTCGCTTCTCGCCCTCGTGAGAATCAGAACGTGACGGGTGGCGGAAGCACGTCGCCGTCATTTTTCAACAAATTAGGTATATTTAATTCGTGTTAGTGAATCCCACGAGCCGCAAGAGAGGATGGAGGTCAGCCCCATCAGAGCCCTGCATGCTGATGTAAGGCCCCATAGTACCCGGGGAGCCCGATCCCGGGACGGTCGGCACGCTTGCGACTAAGCTCTTTTGTCTATTTAGATGGAAGATAGTTTATTGCCGACTATAAAATCGAATTGATTGCTGGTCCCGGCTGCGACGTTACGAACAATGTCCAACCAGACACGACACTAAACATTTATTTGGTCACGGATAGTAATTGGTTGGTAGCTCTAAACAGAATTTATTGCCTTGCTAGTGATCAATACTCTTTCTATTGTTGTATAGGTCAAATGAATAACTAGTCGCTTGTCCGCTACTACCGTATCACTCCTTGTCTTCCGTTGCGGTATTATCATATCCCTATCATCCTGTCTAAATCCATATTTTCTTTCCCCTGTCTTTTCCTTTATTCTCTGTTTTTTTCCCTTCTTCTTCGCCAATCCACGGTCTGTTGTGCCAAAGGATGCATGGCTAGGGGCGAGCTTAGTCGCAAGCGTGCCGACCGTCCCGGGATCGGGGTCCCCGGGTACTATAGTGACTTACCTCAGCATGCGGGGTTCTACTGGGGCTGACCTCCATCCTCGCTTGCGATTCGAGGGATTCACTATGACGAATCTTAATATACCTTATTCGTTTAAAATGACGGCGACGTGGTTCGCCACCCGTCACGTCGTGATTCCTCGGAAGAAGTGTGGTTCTTGATTAACATTTAATTGCATGAAGGACTGATTGATGATGAATGAAGGGATGAAGCATACACAATTCTCGGGTTTGGCCAAAGGCACCGTCAACGCCATCTATTTTTCCACGTATTAAGACTTTGACTGTCGATTTAGTAATATGAAGCGGAGGAAATAGATGGCGCTATTGTGTAACATAAAATTGTGTCACTGTAACAGATCTGAACATTGGTCTATAAGGCGTACGTTCGCTCCCGACTGACCTATGCTGCGCCGGCCTGGTGGTCTTTTATATCAGCAACTCAGCGCAAACGCGATCAGATCCAGCAAAATCTGTCTCTGCGCGCCATCGTGGTGGTGGCTCGCTATGTGCGTAACGACGTTATAGCGAGGGACCTCAGGGTGGAGAGCTTCCATGAGTTTGTAGTCCGGTTGGCTCGGAAGATGTTCGACCGAGCCGACAATGGACCACACCGACACCTTAATTATTTTGCGCTCGCCCACCTGAGGGACGTCCACTCCCACGCGAAGGATTTTGCCTGATGCCGCCTGGCTTCCGCGAGGGAAGAGGGCCAGCGACGGACCCAACGTAGGAGTAGGTTGAGCCATATCTCGAGGACGCCCAAAAGCCGCTAGGAATAGCGGCACCTGGGATCGGGGGGCGGTTGCCCCATTGAGTTGCTGCACTAGCAGTGGGGTTCATCCCCGAGGCTCGATCCCACACCTCTGCGCGGGGTGTCGACGTCCCCGATTATCCGCGAGTCCGTGGTTCAGTTGGCGCGAACGAGGTTCGACCGAGCCCACAACGAGCCACACTCCTCCACTGCTTACGTAGGTTTGCTCCCCTTCATGCAAGTCCACCCGAGGGACGTCCGCTCCCATGAGAGCTCCTACTGTCGCCGCCAGGCCCTCACGAGAGGCCTGCGACAAACCCAAGATAGGAAGAGGTTCAGCCATATCTAGACGACACGAACTCAATAGGATGTAGCGGGGTTCATCCCCGAGGCTCGATGTCTCCGTTTCGTTCGTTTCGTTAGGATGCCCCAAAAGCCGCTGGGAACAGCAGCACCAAAGACCGGGGGCGAGCGCCCTATTGAGTTTCTGCTAGAGTAGTGGGGTTCATCCCCGGCAGGCTTGATCCCACGCCCCTGCGTGGGTTGTGGATGTCCCCGTTTCATATGAAGGCTCATTTCTTTTGTTTCACCTTTGCTTCCTTCCTTCCTCTCCTCCCACTAAATCCATCTCCCATCCTGCTATTGATATCCTTACGCTAAGGTATACGATATTTTTGGAAGTCATTATTATACACGGTTCACGTTCGTTCGTTCAGAGAACCGACATCCGCTGGAGTAGACAGGTACTGGAGTGAAGACCATGTCTTAACAAATATACTCAAAGGTTTTGTTCAATAAATTTAAATAGTTGAATCTACATATAAACAGCATTTCAGTATATAAAATAAATGCAAAATACACATTGTTCTGTCTCGTAACAAAAATAAAACAAAATAAAAATAAAACAGCTTATTTTATCTCTCTTTCACTCCTGGGTTTGCTGGAAGAAAATTCAATTTTGAGTTAAGCTCGCCCTTGTACACCTTCTTTCCTTTTAATTTTTGTATTTCCTTTTTGTGTAGAATAAAGTATTAAAAAAAATTAAATTAAAAAAAAAACGTTCAAATTAATATTTTGTAAAATGAAATATACAAACAAAACAATTTTCGTGATAAACCACAAGTGGGTAAATTATTTTTAATTATACAAGGGCATCTGTATATTTTATTGTTAACATCTTTTGGAGTTGAATTTAATAATTAGCAAGAAGGAATCAACATGAAACTGTAAAAAGCAATGCTTCTTTTCTTGCTTCTGAATGGAATTCAATTTGTCTAGAAAAACAGAAAAAGAGATACCGCAAAGGAAAACCCTCCATTAATTGTTTTAGCCTTGCGCGCCAAGGGAAATCAGCAAGTACACCGCTGTGCATTGGTGATCAATTTTACAAGGAATCGAAGTAAATTTTTAAACTTAATTCGAAAATTTATTAAAATACCAATTTATCAATAATAATGATTTACTTATTTTCACACACAGAAGGATAAATTAATTCAAATTAGAAGGATAGGATAAAAGAAGAAACGGCTTTTGAAAAAAGTGACAATTTACAGGTGAAGTTGGATGGAGCATAGTAGATTTCACTAGGCAGGCCCGTGCTGAGACCTTCGATTCGGTCATAAATACATCTATAAATATACACAAATAAGTACATACATACATAACATAATTTATATTAATACACACATACACGTAAAATATACATTTACACATACATATGTATTATTATGTGTATATATGTATCTCTACATATATACACATAATAAAACAACATATGTGCCAGCAAGTGATGTTACTGCCCTGTAAAAAACATGACGATTTGGTTCTTATTAAGTAATTTTATCCATTTTTTACTTTTCCTTTTATATTTCTATATGTCTTGATTAGATATAGAGATAGATTGATTAGATATAGATTAGAGATATAAAAATAATATTTTAATATATTTTACCCTTTTTTCTATTTTATATCATTATTATCTACTTTATTTACACAATTCTCTCAATTATTATTATTATTTTTATTACTCTTGGTTCACAGTTTAAGGTAGTCCTAGCATTCAGATCTGAGAAATGTGGGATTTAAAGCGATAGCGACAGAACCTGGTAGACGATTGGTCGTGTCATTCTGCATTCTACTACCAGCTATCTACCAGAGCACGGCCACGAGTCTCAATTGAGCAGAATGGCGACTTAAACCGGTTGGAATTAAATCAATCAGAGACACGCCAACTGGTAATATTTCATTGGACATAACACCTCAAATGTCAGTTACCTCGCGTGTCAGATCCAGATAGTATCGAACCAATTTCTTTGTCTGTTTCTTCTTCTTTTTATTTTTAAACCAATTGTTGACAGCATGTCGGAGATCCGACAATTATTGGAGCAGACGGGTGCTGGAGTGGAGACCGCGTCTCGGTAAACGTAGTATAGGACGTCCCGTGCTAGATGGTGCATCGATCTGCGCAAGGCGGCTGAAATTGGATTCGTGTAGCCGAAGATTGGGCTAGGTGGCGCTTCATGGGGGAGGCCTATGTCCAGCAGTGGACTGCCGTTGGCAGTTGTTGATTGTTTCATTGATTGTTGACAACATACGAAGTAATCTTCACAGAAAAGTATAATGGTTTTTATTTGTATCGTGAAATGCTTCTTTGTAGAAAACTTTAAGGTTTCCAACTGCGCTTTATGTTTCACTATTATAGCTTTTAAAATTGGTCCGCTGCTCCTCGCAGTTCAGTATGAATCATAGTTATACTAAAACGAGAGACAAGTTTTCCCGTAAAACGACACATTCTGAAGTGCAAACTGCAGCAAAATCCATTTGTTGTTTTCGTAATTGGACAACTTACAGACAGATGTACTGCATCCAATTTGTTTTATACTTTAATTTCTACGTTCTTTTGTTGAAGTGAACGTCACGTATTTCAAGAAAGCAAAGTGATTTGCATAACTACACTATTTATTCTTTTTATGGGCAGTGAAAGAAATAAGGGCATACAGATTCTTTTTATGATAGTTGGAAGGGGGAGGGTGGAGGGGAGGGTATTTGGCCTCATCCAGAACTCGGCCGCTCATCGTATGAGGCGCCGTAGCTAAGCTACTACTCAGACGCCGGTTTTCTGTGGTACTGCGGTACTTCCCGGGCGAGCCGGCCCATTCATGCTACAGACAAATATAATTCCATTCTTGGCAAATTATTCATCTGCAGCGTGGCTCTACCACTACGGTGCACTTGCTGCGATGCTACACAATGCGATGGTTGGTTGAATATGAGGGAGTAAAGAATAAAGAAATGGCGTAAGTGGAAAAGCCTTAAGATCTGTAATTTTTTTTTTATATATTCACGCCTATCCCCCGCAGAGGTTGGCAGAGACCACAGAGCTCCATCCGCTGCCAAGATCTGTAAATTCGCCATACGACATGCGGTAATACAGTAAATGCTACGTACTGTCGGCCCACATGTGCTACCATAGCTTTTCGTACCATTATTCACATCCTTACCTTATAGGCATATTAAATGTTCACGGTTGCTATAAATGCAGATTTGCCACCACCTGTTCGTAACTTGCCTACTACAAATATTTAAAAAAAAAATATCTAATTTTAAGTATGCAAACAGAAACTTGTTCTATTGGTTGCGGTGAATTTATTACATGATTTAGTTGTTTTTAATTTTGTTGTATTGTATGTGTATTTATGTGTATGTGTATATAAGTAGTAGTATATATATGGGTGTATGTGTATGTATGTGTGTGTGTTCGTATCAATATCGACACTGTGGTCCGCGATTTGACCACGTTGGTTCTTGCTGAAAACTAGCGCCTGGTGCTCCAATAGAACGCCTGGCATATGCTGAGCAAGAACCATTTTGTGACACTTGTTAGATTTAAATTATTTTCTTTTTGTTTTGTTTATTTGTATATTACAATATTAATAAGATTTTAACCGAAGGTGGGGATCGGAAAGCTAGTAAAGTTTCGATCAAGCCGTGAGCTCATTACAATACAATCGCAGCAGTAAATCTCTATATACATTAATAGAAAATCTGTAAACAAGACGTCTAAAATTACGCTGCAGAAATTTATAAACAGAACCGCCATTACAGATTCTTTGTAAATTAACACGTTTTGTGTTTTATTTTTTATTAACGTGTTTACATTTTCATTTACTATTCTCTTAAAGCAAAGTTTTTTTTTAAATTAATTTACATTTTCTTCATAGAGCTGTGATGACTCGGCTCTATGACGACGGCTTTAACTGTCAATTTCGCTTGCACGTTTATTATTTATATAATTAATAGACTTAAACTTTGGAAATGACTAACGGTAGTTCCACCATCATCATTTGCTTGCGCCAGTCCTGCTGGACATAGATCTCCTCAAAGCGTGCCACCTTGCCCAAACTACGTTTCTAATAACGTCATCTCAAATTAGGCACTTATCTACAACAGCGGTTGCCGATTCTCCAAATAACTAGACAAGGCCATTGCTACTTTAGTTTGCTAAATTATTGTCTGTGTGGTTATTTCTCAAATTTCGGATTGCATCATGTTTGATCAACCTTGTCAAATTTACGCTCGCGTGCAAATTATGACAGCAGAAGGTAAGCGCGGGTAATATTTTTTAAAAAACTAAATAACTAACTTTGTAGGCGCTGCGACCCAAAATGGATCTTAGCCTCCGAAAAGATCCCACGCCACCATGCCTTGTCCTGCGCCACCTCCTGCTACGTCTCTCCAACGGTACCTGGGGCGCCCCACAAAACGTCGTCCAGTTGGGCGACTCACAGATGCTCTTATAATATTTTTTTACTGAATTAAAATTGTTTTCTTCGTGTAATGCGTCTACCTCACAAACGAGGAAGCAGTACTGATGGTAAATAATTACCATCACCCATGGATATCTACTGAGCCCTCCGCTGCGGAGTCAATGGTCGCGGGTTCAATCCCCGCATGGGAATAAATATTATGTATGGATTACAAATATTTATTCCGAGCCTGGTAATCCCGCCAATTCGCATTGGACAAGCCACCACGGTCAACGTCCGTTTCTCCAGAAATGGAGAGGTCCGTGCTCAACAGTGGGACATATGTGGGCTGTTAAAAAAAATGGATGTCTATAAGACTGAGACCACCGCAGATGCATTGTCTGCCGTAGGGATGTAAATAATAAGAGAGGAAGAAATATTAAATGAGAGGGAAAAGGATGAGGAGGAAATGGGAGACAAAGAAGTAGTAAATAAGAGGTAAGTAATTGGTTCACCAAATTCCCGTACTCATAATCTGGTATAAAAGTTCGAACCAGGGTAACACAGTAAGATGCTTGTGAAGATATGGTACTTCCTTGGTTACCAACTCATTCATACATAGCTGTATCACTAAAAGTCGTTAACATACAAATGTTCTGTTTGCTATAAAAAAAATACAGCGCTAAGAATAATGCAAACGGTTCATTGTTATTTCAAGGGGGGGGAGGGGAATGAACTTAATAATACATTCAAAGAAATATTCTTGTTAAAATTCATGAGAAGGGAAATCTCGGAAAGGGACAAACAAGGGAAAATGTTGAAAATTTGCTAGAATCGCTCATAGCTTTGAAATCGGAGAAAGTGCTGGATGCAATTTACTTTAATTTCATAGCGATGATATTAATAAGAAAGAACCGACTCCGGGGATACATGTAGTTTATGTTGTCAGTGACGGTAGGCTAGACGGTGGTGCAAGCAGACGAGCACGCGATTCACGTAATGGTAAACATCCGTAACCCGTAGACATCCGCAACGCAAGGTGCGTCACAAATGGATTACCGTCCATTACCATAAACAACGACTTAGAGACGAATGCTGGTTGAAACAAAAATGAAATTAAAATTAGATATCGAGTCTCTTAGTGTAGATTTCGTCTTCATCAATCTTATCGAAAACATTGTTCTCTGTTTTCACATATATGTATATATACTTATATATATTGAAACGTTAATAACTCAAGATGTTTCTAAAAAGATCACAAACAAACACGAAGATTATTATTATTATTATAGTCTCTTTATTTTCATAATGAATAATATATTATACAAGTATATCATATGATTAATTATTACATAATATGTGCATGAATTAAAAAAATAAAATAATAATATTAATAATCATTACATTTAAATTCCAAACATAATAAATAATTTCAATGTATATAAATTTTAAATGATAAATAAATTAAAAAGAATCAAAATTAAAAGAATCAAAATCAAAATTTATTTTTATAAATTATAAATCATATGGACCCCTCTACAGGTAAGGCCTCCTCCATTTTGCTCCACATCTGTCTGTGTTTTGCGATATTACATTGAAAACTATTATACAAAATAAGCCGACATATATCTTAAACGCCGGCATTATTTATGGCACTGCGAATTACTATGGGTGGCGTTGATTGCTTTCCATCAGGTGACACACCTGCTCGTTTGTCTTCCAATCCCATAAAACAGGATTTCTTTATAGTATATGTTCATAAAACAAAATCTCGAGTTCGTCATGTTATTTGATCTTTAATTTTAACTTCGACATACGTATATTTACATTTTGAAAATAGCAAAATAGAATTTGCAATTGCAGAATGAATTTCACTCCTTGAATTCACAACATTTTAGATGTAAATTACGAATAAGAAAATAACTTTTGCTTTTCGTTCTTTTCAAGTTTGAGTAAAATTGAACTGTTTATTTTTGTTTCGTTCTTTCCACTTTTGTAATTCCTTTTTTTCATGATCGTTTTAGTATATTATTTATCAAGCCGTGCTTGAATGTTTTATCCAAAGATCGAAGAGTTGGGTGACCTTTGAAAAGTATTTCGTCTCCATGGAAAACTAGATCAAAATCAATTTCACTTATGTGGACAGTCAAAAGGTTTACTCGGCTAAGATCCGCGACAAGCAAAACAATAACAGAAAATTAATAATGTGTGTTTTTCTGCTGGATGAAGTGGATTTATTTGGAACTTAAACCAAAAACTTACCAAAAATTGGCCATCAATTCTCCACCCGAAGAAGAAAAACTTTTCGGTTGTCTTCCGTAGAGTCTACTATACCTGAAGATGCCTCGTGTTGGGGCGAAACACGTGTCGTTTACAAGGTGGAAAATTGGTAGTGTGTATTTGGTGTTGTGTATAGTGGTTGGTGGGTGGATAATTGATGGCCGATTTTCGGTAAGATTTTGGTTTAAATTCCAAATAAATCTACTTCATCCAGCAGAAAAACACACATTATTAATTTTCTCTTATTTTTTTGCTTGTCGCGGATCTTAGCTAAGTAAAACTTTTGACTGTCCACATAGTGATGGATTTCCGCAAAGTAACGCCTGACTCCATTAATACTCAATTTCACTTTTTTAGTAGACTCTACGGAAGACAACCGAAAAGTGAAAACTATACCTGAAGATGCCTCGTGTTGGGGCGAAACACGTGTCATGTACAAGATGGAAAAGTGATAGTGTGTGTTTGGCGTTGTGTATAATGGTTGGTGGGTGGAGAGTTGATGGCCGATTTTCGGTAAGTTTTTGGTTTAAGTTCCAAATAAATCCACTAAACCCAACGGAAAAACACACATTATTAATTTTCTGTTATTGTTGTGCTTGTCGCGGATCTTAGCAAAGTAAAACTTTTGACTGTCCATATATGATATAATAAAATCAAATAGTCCGCAGTGCAGGAATAGAAAACAAGAAATGAAAGTAAAAAAACAAATAATTATACGTTGCCAAGCTAGCTAGCTAGGTAAACAATATTTTATTGTTGACTATAAAAACGAATTTATTGTTGACCAGAACTACAGTACGGAGTACGGACTACCGGTCAGACACGAATGTAAACATTACTATAACAATTGTCGAGTAAAAACAGAAGCTCGAAACTTATCTAGGACAAGCCGTGGTTTAATATTTTCTTCTTGTACACGAACGCTGTCTTTTGTTTATTATTGCACTGGCGAATTCAAAGTCTTTTATCATCTTTTTCTTTTATTTTCTGCTTTCTCTTATTAAGGTCGTCGGGTGACCCAAATTGATAAATTTCCGACCGAGACATTATTTCTTTTGGGAAAACTAATATATTTATACTTATTAAAATTTTTTGACCTACACTCACCTCATTAATCGAAACGTTTGTTTCTAAATTTAGATTATTAATGGAGTCAGACGTTACTTTGCGGAAATCCATCACTATATGGACAGTCAAAAGTTTTACTTAGCTAAGATCCGCGACAAGCAAAACAATAACAGAAAATTAATAATATAGTAGACTCTACGGACGACAACCGAACCGAAAACTTTTCGGTTGTCTTCCGTAGAGTCTACTATACCTGAAGATGCCTCGTGTTGGGGCGAAACACGTGTCGTGTACAAGATGGAAAAGTGATAGTGTGTGTTTGGCGTTGTGTATAGTGGTTGGTGGATGGAGAGTTGATGGCCGATTTTCGGTAAGTTTTTGGTTTAAGTTCCAAATAAAATCCAAACTAAACCCAACGGAAAAACACACATTATTAATTTTCTGTTATTGTTTTGCTTGTCGCGGATCTAAGCTAAGTAAAACTTTTGACTGTCCATATAATCTAAATTTAGAGGCATTTTAATTTTAGACGTAGACCTACCTCAAGCTAGAAGGAGATGTCTGATCCTCATCATCAAGGAATTACAGCTGTAGTATATTTTTCCACTCGGAACTTAGTTTGGCTTTTTCACAAACTCACCGATTGCCGTTAAGTCGTCCACCACTCCATCTAGCCATCTGAGCTAGGTCTTCCGCGGCTTCTACAACCGTCTGGTTTCCCGTCGAGTAGGGGTTTGGAGTTTGGAGATGTCTGATGCCTGGTTTTATTTTGTTATATAGTTAATAATTATGTATTTTAAATCATATAATTTGTGTTCATAGCTAGTGTATTTCATATAATTATTTGTGTATTTCATGTAAATAATATTCATTATTAGTGTATTTCATATAAATACTATTCATTTAGGTGTTGTGCTCTTTCGTTCATATAAAAACAGGTGATCTTGCATATTTTTGAAAATAATAATACACTTAAATGTTGTTACACGCGATCGACCTTTTCTATGAGATAAGAGGGCAAACAAGCAAGCGTGTCGCCTGATAGAAAGCAATCAACGCCGCCCATAGACAACCGCGACACCACAAGAGTCACGGAAGCGTTGTCGGCCATATATTTTCCTAATTTTTAGGGACACACCTTACAATTTTTTTAAAAATATTGTGTTATGGAAAACATAACGCTAAAATATTTTCATTATAGCATAGAAATAGTAAAAACGTCTTTCATGGATAACAAAAGGACAAAAGAAAGATTATTTGATTGATGTGTTACACAATTGTTCTCGTCAAGAACATATCAATTCTAGCTCGGAATAAAGGTCAAGAGTCCTATGAAGAATGTTCTGGAACATCATTCTCATGACGTTTGGCCGATTGTTAAAATACTATTGTGAAAAAATGAGTTAGGTCATAACACTCATTCTTTATTCACGAAGAGCAAAGTGAATTAATAATTCAAAAGTTTCGTTTCAATAACAAAATACTTATACAATTCGAAGACATAACTGACTAATACGTGTAAGCCTGTAACATTTCTTAAATAGCGACAATGCCTTTGATATTAATAATTTCTATGAGCGGCGTTGATTGCTTTCCATCAGACTCGTTTGACTTAAACCCATAAAACAAAGTAAGAGTAACACGGTTATAACTTAATTCATACTCAGGAGCTCATTTGGATGAATATTGAATCTTTAAAGCCAATATTACCATAATTTTATATCAAATACGACGTTGACTCAATCGATTTCCTAAAATATTTTTCTAAAATTTGATTCGGTAACTGATTTTCTTCGTTGGACTGGGCATGTAATACGGATGGACGACTCTAGAGTACATTTATAAATGTATTACTAATGCAATAAAACCTTTTATATTATATTACTTTTTTTTAAATTCGTAATATTCAAATTTAAAATAAAAATAAATTGTTATGAAAACAAAATGCATTAATTAGTTCAACTGACTTCTTTTGAATAGACATGTCACCCGTCCGGCACAAAACATTGAAATTATATATATATATATATATATATATATATATATATATTGAGAAATAAAATGTAAAGTGAAGATTGTTAATAAAATATATAAATGTACAATGAAACGCAAGAATAAATTAATATCGTTTTGAAGAATTGTATTTGAAGAAGCCCCCTAAAGATTCCGGATGTCGCCGTAAGCAGTACGACAGTAACACTATAGTACCCAAATGCTAATCGACGGCAAACCAGATGCTGCGGAAGGCCTAAGCTCAGATGGCTACATGGAGTCGACTTAAAGACAATCCGCGTGAGGTGCTGGAGAGAAAAAGCCAAACTAAGATCCGACTGGAAATATTTACTGAACCAGGCTAAGGCTCACCCGCTGCTGTAATGCCTTGATGATGAACTGATTTCCTGCTTTAATTCAATATAATTGTAAAAAAAGGAGAGCACAGTCGAAATCTTCTTGAATAGTAATTAGTTTTAATTGTTTTAACCCAGTACGGATAGCAATCAGCGGGTTCAACGACAAACAGACAAATCTTTTCACTTCGACCCGAATCAATATTTGCACAGACCGGAGGAAGTCGAGACGTGGAATGGAAAAATTATTATTTTAACTATAAGACCCTCCTTTGAAATATGAAAATGAAAAAATTTAGTTTCCTCTATGGCTTTAGACATTTAAATTTAACTTGTCGGGTACTATAATGCCTTACCTTAGCATGCGGGGCTCTGCTGGGGCTGACCTCCACCCTCCCTTGCGGCTCGTGGGATTCACAATGACGAATCATAATAAACCTAATTTGTTAAAAATGACGGCGACATGGTTCGCCACCCGTGACGTCCTGATTCCCACAAGGGCAAGAAGCGACTGACAGAGAGCCGTTCCGTTATGATGAATGTGAAAGGAAGGATGGGTAAAAAGATGGACGAGTGTGGAGGAAGCAAGGAAGGTGTACCAGGATCGTAGCGAATGAAGATCTGTGGTCTCTGCCTACCCCTACGGGAGACGGGCGTGACGATATGTATGTAATTTTCCAATATGAAATAGAAGTAAAAGTGGCTTCGCCTCTTCCATAACACGTAAAAAAGTAACTTTATCAACGTGCCATATGGGAACAAGAACTCCAATAGACTTGCAACATACGGTTATAATATCAGCTTTTAAAATAAAGACAACTCCAGACGGGAGGGACGATAATGTGCCTAAGCTTTTATAACTTTGATGGAGATATGAAGGCTTTATCAAATTTCATTTTCCCAGGAAACATGCGAACGTTTTGCGTCGAATTTTTCGCATGAAATGCAAATTAAGACATAAGCGTTGGGACGCGAGACGAGAAACGTTTTCGTCGGCAAAGAATTTATAAGAAACGTATTTCTTAAACACGTAAGCGATTCCGACGTTGTGTTTACGCGTGCCTAAGTAATGAGTGGATTTATTGCTGATTTTAAGATCTACGTCTGAAAATGTGTTCTGTATTAATACACATATAATATTTACATATATTACGAAACGTGGACGCTGACAGTCTGTCTGCTTCACAAGCTCAGAGTCGCTCAGAGAGCTATAAAGAGAGCTATGCTCGGAGTTTCTCTAGTAGATATGATTCGGAATGAACAAATCCGTCAAAGAACTAAAATCACCGACATAGCCTTCCGAATTAGCAAACTAAAGTGGCAATGGGCTGGTCACGTTTGTCGGAGATCCGAGAATCGTTGGAACAAATAGAGCTTCCTTCCTCCCTGAATTAAAATTTTCCTCTATGTCAGTGCATCGGGAGTATTCTTAGTATCGTGTGTGTCCATGGGTGTGTCAATGGTTGCTTACCATTAGTTGATTTTTTTATGGGATAGGGAGGCACACGAGGAAGCATATCGTCTTATGGAGAGCAATCAACGCCGTTCATAGACATCTCCAACAAAGGCATTGCAAATACAAACGTTGCCGACCTTTCAGATAAGATTAGGCTTGTATTTTGAAGGTTCCAATGTAGTATCGGTTTGAAAATACCACTGAAGCTAGCTGGTTCCATAAAGTTGTGGTAAGTGGAATGAGGTTTCGTGTAAAAAAACAATCCAGTAATTGCCGTTCATCTAGATGGTGGGGATGAAAGTTTAAACTGCTTGATTTTACGCTTGCGTATAGAATAAACAGTTGGCTCAGTTGGCGACGACCAATTGGCTCAGTGGCGGGGCCTTCCACCCACGGAGTCAATGGTCGCGGGTTCGATCCCCGCATCGGAATAAATATATGTATATATGGATTACAAATATTTATTCCGAGTCTGGTAACCCCATCAATCCGCATTGGACAAGCGTGGTGGGTTTAACGTCCGTTCGTCCAGAAACGGAGAGGCCCTGGTCAGCAGTGGGACATACATGGGCTGTTTAAAAAATAGAATAAGAAACCTGAGCGAGATAATAAATGAAACTAATACAATATAATATAAGCCATGTGTTTTAATTCTCCAACACTGTGCTATCGACTGAAATCAGTGTCCTAGAAATAATTTTTAATGAAAATTTATTCAGTCGTTCACATCTAAAGTAATTGCTTGTTCACCTTGATTCTTTTGCTAACAAGATTGAAAGGTAAAAGTATATGATAAGTAAAATTTAACATTGTGTAAAAGGAGACTAAAGAATTAAGAATGTATATAACAATCCAAAAAATATAAATCATATATGATATAAAAAAATATTATGTGATTCTCGGTAAAGAACAGTTATCCTATTTCTTCCCGTAGTTCTAGTCATAAGAGGTAAACTAAACACTTTACTACTACAAAATAAATATAACTTATTTTGGCTATACCCCTCAAAATCTAGGGGATGTTACCCTAATCCTTACGTTTGAACGACGTATTGAAGACGTAAAAATATAATAAATATATAAATAAATAATTAAAAATGAATTTTGTTAAGTATCGCTATGTAAATTTTTGTTGCATATATATATATATATATATATATATATATATATATATATATATATATATATATATATATATATATATATATATATATATATATATATATATATATATATATATATATATATATATATGGCAGAGACCACAGAGCTCCATCCGCTACCATTCATCGCAGCGAAAAACTCTCCATTAGTCGCTTTTCACCCTTGTGAGTATCAGGGCGTGACGGGTGGCGAACCACGTCACCGTCATTTTTCAACAAATTAGGTATATTAAATGACAATATGATTTTAATTAATATAATTCAACAATTGAATTAATATTATAATATTACTTATATTTATTAAAACTTATTCACTAAGATTAAGTATCAGCATTTAAGTGTCGCTTATTCTCGTAATATAACACCCTTAAAATCCATTTTAATAAAGCTTTATAAATAGTTTAATAATCTTTTATTAAAACTAATTACATACTTAAAAGTAGTTTTATATTATATTATACTTTATTATTCTCGAAACCTTTTTGCAGTTTCCGCCGAATCAACGTTTTACATTTAAAATGAAAGCAGTAATTAGATCTTTGGGCTGAGTTCATTTCGCTTGAGTTTAAATTTGAGTCGGCAATTAGTAGGCAATTAGGCCCGAAAATGGTTTTACTAAAATGTATCTCTGACGCTGACGATTTTCCAAGGTCATACAGATGTTGAAAAATCTCATTCATTTTGGAACAAATTTCAACACATAATTTTACATTTGCGCAAAAAAAAGAAACAAAATGATATATAAACATTTTCTCAGAGAACCAGCCAGTTACATATAATAAGGTATTATAAAACATTTTTCCTGACAAGAAATTGTAATTAAAATTATTTGTAGAGAGTAAATTGAAGGATTGGAGGGGAGGGTCGGTAGGGGAAGACCACGGAAAACATACCTTGACCAAATTGCTGAAGTTTTTAAGAATAAGGAGGAAGCAAGGAAAGTATGTCGAGATCGTAGCAGATAGAGATCTGTGGTCACTGCTTACCCCTACGGGAGACAGGCGTGACGATATGTATGTATGTATGTAGTAGATTAGAGGTAGAGGTAAATTTTTTAATGGGATAGGAGGGCAAGCGAGCGCGCCTGATGGAAAGCAATCAACGCCGCCCATAGACAACCGGGACACCGCAGGAATCACGGAAGCGTTCCCGGCCATTTAGGTATTTAGCCTTGAAGGAAGTTAGGGGGGAAGGTGTAAATTCGCTATTGAGTTCAAAGCTTAGATCTCTTTGCATTTCAAAGTACCATTAATGTTATATAAACATTGAGCGCATTTGTAATATATTGTCAAAACACAAGATCTATTTGACCTGTATCTATTTCGGACTTTTATACACTAATTTGTTCACTACACTATGATGTCCATTCAATTAAGAGACTAAGTCAATAACAACCAACCAACGAATGTTTGTATACAAATAATTTAATGTGTTACCCGATCAAATATATAAAACATATACATACATACGTTCATTGTTTATAGTGATTTTAAATTGAATGATTTTGTTTGGCAAATGAATTAATTGGAATAATAAATTAGGTATAAGCTTTTATTTTAACAATCAAATTCAAAATTAAATCAAATATATGTATGAATGTGTATATGTATGTATGTCTATAAATATATGTATTTAATTATCATATTATTGGTTTTATAGGCGTTTGGGTACTCTGGCCTCGTCCATCTAAAAAAAAGTCTACTCGAAGGCAAACCAGATGGTCGTAGAAGCCGCGGAAGGCCTAAACTCAGATGGTTAGATGGATTCGAAGATGACCTAAAGGCGATCGGTGTGAGGGGCTGGAGAGAAAAAGCTAAATTAAGATTCGACTAGAAAAATTTACTGAACCAGGCTAAGGCCCACCCGGGGCTGTAATGCCTTGATGATGATGATTGTTTTTATAGAAATAGAAGACTATATTTATGACAAAAATAAAAGGGCACTTGTTCAGAAATAGCTTGAGGAGTAAACGTAATGGTTCTTACACGCGAGACCGTATTATTTATTAATATTATGACCGTATTATTTATTAATATACAATAAAGACATATATATATTATTTATATAAGTATATATTATTTATTTACATATATATATGTCTTTATTGCAGATAGCAAACTTTTTTATATATACAAATGTTGTGACTTATATTAATTACTAATATCACTTCGAACACTGACAGTCTTTCTTATTAGTAAAGTCGGCCTTGAATGTCAATACATGGAGTACATTTTAAAAAGACCCGTTCAATAAACACAGAAATATTTAGACGACCGATTGGCTCAGTGGCGGGGCCCTCCGCCCGCGGAGTCAATGGTCTCAATGGGTTCAATTCCCGCATCGGAGTAAATATATATATGGATTTATAAATATTTATTCCGAGTCTGGTGACCCCCCAATCCGCGTATCCTTTCCTGCCTTTTCCTTTCTTTTCTATTCTTTCCCTTCTTCTCCGCCAATCTACGGTCTGCCGTGCCAATGGATGCATAGCTAGGGGCGAGCCTAGTCGAGTCTCTACCGTCCCGGGATCGGGCGCCCCCGGGTACTATGGCGCCTTACTTTAGCATGCAGGGCTCTGCTGGGGCTGACCTCCATCCTCCCTTGCGGCTAGTAGGATTCACTAAGACGAATTTAATATACCTAATTTGTTGAAAATGACGGCGACGTGGTTCGCCACCCGTCACGTCCTAATTCTCATGAGGGCGAAAAGCAACTAATGCAGAGCCGTTTCGCTGCGATGAATGGTAGCGGATAGAGTTCTGTGGTCTCTGCCAACCCCTGCGGGGGGTAGGCGTGAATATATATATATATATATATATATATATATATATATATATATATATATATATATATATATATATATATATATATATATATATATATATATATATATATATATATATATATATATATATATAAAAGATAATAATAATTACAATAATACCTTTATTTTCAAAATGTTACAGGATACTAGATCCCACACTAAGTTTCCCTGTGTTGTGGGAACTAGGCTCTTCCCGTCGTAAATAATATAATGTTATAACATAAATAGCTGGACTCAAAGGTTGGACAATGACGAGGTCTTCCGACAAGTCAAGCAAAAACCGTTGAAGGTAGAAAAGTTGCTTACCTAGGTTATATCATGAGACATGCCAGGTACAAGTTGCTGCGATTGATCATGATGGGAAAAGTCGCGGGCAAAAGACAAGTTGGTCGAAAAGGAAAGACTTAGCTACTTAATATTAGGGAGTGAACCGGAATAGCGAGTGATCCAGAACTGCTGCACCACGCGAAGGAGGAGGAGAGTTGTACTGAACTGGCTGCCAACCTTCGCAAGTCGGAGAGGTACACTTAGAAGAAGAAGATTACATAAATATCTAAACAGCAGAGAATAAAATAAAATTAAATTAAACACTAGTGAAAATAAAAAATGGATTGAAGTTCCATTGAGTTTTATTGATATATGTCACGCGATATTCTAATCTAGGATGAATTCAAAGCCTTATTAAGCGTAAAATACGCGAACCGCAAATACTGTAACACGCAAAGTTTCGACGCAGTAAACCATTACCAACGTTATAAAAATGATGACATTAATCATAAAACTTTTACAAGACAAAGCTTAGCTATAATTAAAAAGAAAACATTATTTTGATTAATTTAGGTTAACCAAAGTTAGGATTTATATATGATAAATATATATGTCAAGTCCTGTTCATAAGGATGAGAGTACTTGGTGCACGGATTTTTCGTGTACTACACACACACACACACACACACACACACACTATATATATATATATATATATATATATATATATATATATATATATATATATATATATATATATATATATATATATATATATATATATATATATATATATATATATATATACACGCGCATATATAATAAGAAACATTCTGTACTTTAAATCCGCTAAGCGTCCGCCAATTTTCTCAGTTTCGCCCGCAAATTGACTGTAATAAATAAAAAAATTATAATGACTTCCTAATTAGCTTAGTCGCGATGCTACCGCTATCCGAATCAATGGTCGCCGGTTCGATTCCCGTCTCGAGATAACTGTATGTGCGAGTGTGGCCAAGGTATTTATTCTAAGTTCGTATGCCTCACGTCTTCCTGAATTTTAGAGAAATGAACTCTTACACACCAGGTTTATTTAAGGCGGGACATCCAAACTCAGAATATATTTATTTATAGAACTATTTCCAATTTAAATAGTTCAAAGCAATTTTAATTGCCAATTAGTTATATCTATTATGCCAGTGTCAAGTAAAATACAATAATATTAAACCTCTTGAAATGTAACTGTGCAGCTTGTCACGTTACGTCTGGATAAAATGGTGGCTATTCTACCAAAACCTTATACGGCCTTTTCAGTCAACTTAAAAGGTCACGATACACGCATTTATTTCATATCACTTCACTTATACGCCTTAATCGAACTGAATTGGGCAATGAAACAATATAACTGATGATAAATGGAGTCAGGCGTTACTTTACGGAAATCCATTATTATGTGGACAATCAGAACTTTTAATTAGCTAATGTGTTGGTGTTGTTGATAATGGTTAGGAGGTGGAGAGTTGCTGACGGCCGTTTTTTCGGTATGATTTAGTTTGAGTTCCCCGTAAATCCACTTCTTTCAGTACAAAGCACACTTTATTATTTTTATATTTTTGTTTACTTGTCGCGGATCTTAGCTAAGAAAAAGTTCTGACTATCCAATATAAGTGATAATAAGATGAGGAAAATTAAATAAAAACACAACATCACTGATGTCATTTGGCGCGAAATATCGTATTTTTATATTATAAGATTTTTAAGTTTATACTTCAGCTTTTTTTGATTATTTCATGATTTTTTTTTGCGGGATAGGAGGGCAAACGACCAAGCGTGTGATAGAAAGCAATCAAAGCCGCCCATAGACAACTGCGACACCGCAGGAGTCGAGGAAGCGTTGCCTGCCTTTTAGGTATGTGTAGGCTTGATTTTTAAAAGTGCCAATATTGTATCGGTTCGGAAAGACCGCCGAAGGTAGCTGGTTCCACAGGGTGGTGGTGCGTGGAAAGAAGTTTCGAGAGAAACGATAGGTATATAAGATAGATCGCTACACAGCCAGATGGTGGGAATGAAACTTTTCTTAACGGCGAGTTGTGCGAATGTGGTATACAGCGGCGGGAATTATATTTATAGATTTATAAGCTATATTATTCCGGATTATTATGGAGTCCGGCGTTACTTTGCGGAAATCCATCACTATGTGGACAGTCGAAAGTTTTACTTAGCTAAGATCCGCGACAAGCAAGACAATAACAGAAAATTAATAATTGATAAGTTTTTGGTTTACGTTCCAAATACAAACATCCAAATAAAACACACATTATTAATTTACTGGTATTGTTTTGCTTGTCGCGGATCTTAGCTAAGTAACACTTTTGACTGTCCATATAAGCTATATATTAGTTTATGTTATTTATAAGCTTATAATGTTAATAAGTTGAAGTTAAAGGTATTTGGATTTAGCACAATAGTAAGGTTTAATGTGCTCACATGTATTTCATATTTCGTTGTAATTCCTGTTAAAAAAAACGGGTTTTTGGTTTAATATTAAGGTTTGTTCCATAATACGTTAGAGTGATAGTGTTTGTCGGTGAAACCCCAGTAATGCGCTATCCGTGTAGGCTTAAACGTTCGCAGACACGCACAAAACCGTAATCCAAGTGGATATTATTAAATTCTATACTATTCTATAAGAGCGTTTTTTCCCCGAATACATTTAAAATTATTCAACAATTCGTTATATTATAGTTCATTATAGCTCAGTAGATGTGTCTTCCACTGTAATAGTAATAAGAATTTGTCTTTATAACTTTTTAAGGTCATATATCTATGTATGTATGTACATATATGTTTTTGCTGAAAATTTTATTTTATACACCATTTGAATCAGAATTCTTCAGATTTTTTAACCTCATGTAAGTAAGATATATATATATATATATATATATATATATATATATATATATATATATATATATATATATATATATATATATATATATATATATATATATATATATATATATATATATATATATATATATATATATATATATATATACAATAATAACAATAACTTATATAGTCATGTTTTTATATGTGCAAAACAAGATGTCTTTATATGCATATATAAAGACATGACTATGGCACTACCTATAGCCAAGCGTGAGAATTAGGGTAACATCCCTCTATGTTGACAAAGACCAATTTCCAGCAGTGGACTGTTATTGATTTTTTTTGTGGTTTAGGAAGGCAAACGAGCAGGGTATACCCTGATGATAAGCAATCAACGCCGCCTAAAGACTGCAACACCATCACAAATGCGTTGGCGGCCTTGAAGCCTTTAAGATATGAGTAGGCTTGTTTTCTGAAGGTTTGTTCCTGCGTAATCTGAGAATTTCCTTTCGCCATTAATTATAAAGAGTATTACGTTTCGAACAACAAAATGGAAGTGTAATTATTACACAGTTCAAGGCTTTACTCAAATCCTTTATAATTGGGGCTTATTTTAATCCTTATTGGAAGTTCAGAACACGCCAACACCCCATTCAGCGAAACGGAGAGGTCGGTGAAAGGAAAAATATGTTTGTCTGTGTTATAATAAAGCGAGGAAATCATTTTGGCGATGGTAAGAAACATTAAAATATTTAGCTACATTAAAATTTATTTTTCTAGAGTAACAAGCTTTCAGGTCACTTTTTCAGAAAACCGACAATTGTTGGAGCCGATAAAAGTTGGAGTGACGATTTGTAGCAAGATCTAGTGACGATCTGTACAGAATGGTTAAACTATGTGTGAAACCTTTGGCTTGACGCATCTAGTTTGGTCTAATATAAATGATGTGCTTTGTCGACTTCAGGACTATCTCCAACTGTGAATTGGCAAAATCAGTCTTGAACTCTTAAAAATAAAATACAAAACTTAAATACAAAGGCAAGAAAGTCGAAATAATTCGTCATTTAATTCATCACTTCCTGTTATTTAAAACGAACTCTGATTAAAACTTTACAATAAATTTATGAGCTTTATTTTTTATTTTATATCATATGAACAAATGTGTGTGGAGTAGACGAGTGCTGGAGTGGAGACCGCGACTCGGCAAACGTAGTGTGGGACGCCCTCCTGCTAGATGGAGCGATGATCTGCGCAAGGCGGCTGGCAGAGCTGGCACGCATCCAGTGCGTGTAGCCGAAGATCGGGCTAGGTGACGCGCCTTGGGTGAGGCCTATGTCGACCAGTGGACTGCCGCGGGCTGATATTGATATTGATCATGTGGGCAGTTAGAACTTTTACTTAGTTAAGATCCGCAACAAGCAAATAACGGAAGCTTCTAGCTACTTCACGGTTGTTTTCCGTAGAATCTATTATACCTGATGATGCCTTGTATTGAGGTGAAACACGTGTCGTGTGTAATGTAGAAAAGTGGTCGTGTGTGTTTTGTATTGTTGATAATGGTTGGGAGGTGGAGAGTTGCTGACGGCCATTTTTTCGGTAAGATTTAGTTTAAGTTCCTCGTAAATCCACGCTTTGGTTGCTAGTCGCGGATCTTAGCTAAGTAAAAGTTCTAACTGTCCACATAGTAATGGATTTCCGCAAAGTGACGCCTGACTCCATTAATAAAGTAAATATATAGAGAAGTATAGAAAACAAAATAGTGAAATCAATACGTGTTGTATTCACTAAGAATGCGATTAATATTTAAAAAATATATAATATAATAATTTGGATTTAAAAACATAACTAATACAACATTGAACAGTTGGAGATACTAACGAAAAAATCTTAAAAGATAATACAAAAAAATATAATTTATTTTTGAGTATAAATAAAATTTAATGAAAATAAACATTTTTACATCAAAAATATTTGGTAGACTTTATGTTAATATTGCTTGCGAAGTAGATAAAGTTATCGATAGACGAATGAATGCTAAATCTCTTTGAATTTTGAATATTCCATTTCAATACTTATTGAAAACCATTTTATAGCACTCACGGTATAAATTCTTAATATTTTTTTGTAAAATTCACGAATAGAAGATTCCTCAACTTTTGGATCAAAATCACTCTCAGCGAATTGGATTCCGATGTACTGATCTCGAAGTAGATATTCCAACACCATAAGTGATTGCAAAAATCTTCTATAGCATATTTTAGTGGCTTCAGTAGTATTTTTTTATGGGATAGGAAAGCAAACGAGCAGGGTTGTCACCTGATGGAACCACCCATAGGGGTGGCGTTGATTGCTTTCCATATATGGCGCTGCGGATGTCTATACATCCGCAGCGCTATAGGGAGGGAGTAAGCATTATTGTTGTAATTGTTGTACATTATGTGAAACTATTTATCAATCTATGTGTGCAAGAAATTGCAGAAGAAATACCATTACTTATATCAGAGTAATTTTTTTTAGATAATATATAAGTCGTAAAAATCGGAAGAAAGTTTCCATTGTATTGGAAAATTTCACAAAGGAAAATGGAAGTTAAATCTTCAAACCCTTAACGTATAGAGGAATTTCTAATAGAAAAATGCCAGTACTGAAATATGCTGACCTTAAAGGATAGAAACTTCAAATTTGCGTCTTAAATAATATTCTCTTTTCATAGACGTGGATATAACGATATATCTTTGAAAAATTTGAGGGTATCTTACCCAGCAAAATACACTTAACTAGTATATACTTTGTTAATGTAATTAATTTTCTGATTATCCATGAGATTATCAACAATGTTTATACACATAACTGCATTACAAAAAGAAGAAGAAAAGACGAAACTGAGGATACCTTCGGAGTTTTCTTCGTAGTTTCTTCTTTGTTAAAAAGGAACATCAATACAAAATGGTGGTAAAAGATTGATTGTTTGCGAACTGAAACTGATGGGTTATCCATGATTTTAAATTTGAAAAAAAAAAATAAACTAAACGTCTCATGGCATGGTGTGTGGTCTTGGAGTCAAGGGTCGAGGTTTTATTATTTTGCATTGCAATAAATATTTGTATAGTTTACTATGTCTTGTATGTTCTTGTCATTTATGTTACAATGAAATTTTTTTTCGAAACCCATATATATCCCATTGCTGACCACGAGCCTCCTCATCTGGGGAAACGGAGGTTGAATCACCATGCTTGTCCAACTCTAATTAGCGGGGTAACTAATTAGACTCAGAATATATCTGTAGGCCATACATATATATGACATAACATACAAAACATAACCAAAATACAGGATTATCCTACTGTGAGGCAACACCTTTAATATAAATAAAAAAATTAGGGAAAAATAGAAAAGTGGACGAATAAAGAAACAGATTGGTACCTGAGGGTCGGAAAAAGGAGGGAGATAAAATGATGGCAGGAAATCTAAAGAAATGAAGAAGAATAGCGAATGGAGGACAATGGAGGAGTCCTATATCACAAGATATAAAGATACATACATATATATATATATATATATATATATATATATATTTATATATATATATATATATATATATATATATATATATATATATATATATATATATATATATATATATATATATATATATTGAGAAATAGTTCTCAATTGCTACTTTCGCTAAAAGTGAGAAACGGCTCGACTGATTTCAATAATTTTTTTTATTTTGTTCGAATAATACACGGAAGATTTATTACTAAAAAAATTTGAGACAACAGCTTGAAAAATGAAAAGTTCTTTATCATTCTTTTACTTCAAATTATATTCAATAGATAGATAGCGTCCATAACTTTATACAAAACTGTCGTTTCTTTTATGCGTTTTTGAAAAGTACTGCATACGAAGTAGAAGTACCATACACTAACATACCAAGTAGAAGATAAGCCTACCACATGTCATTTTTATTACCTTTCTCCCAATATTAATATACTAGGGGAACATAAGTTACCAAAAGATGTAATTTTAAATTCGTTGTATACATACCAACAATCATACGATCAACGACTATGTGAATATTGTATTATTTAATCATTTTTAGAACTTTTGATGTACACAGGTCGGTAAAAACGAAAGGCTATTTTTATTTATTTATTTTTAGCTTGCTATTATATCTGCATGGAACAAGATCAGCCCATTTCTTCTCGTAGACATGAAACGAGGCGAGTATGAGAGCAAATACCAGTAGATGAATAGCAACGACTTCCGGTGTAACTTAAACTAATCTATCGTCTCCAATCTGACCGCCAATTGTGAGAGTTTCTTGGTACAGTGGACTTTAAAGACTGTATTAATTAATTTTTTTAAGATTAACATCCCTAGAATTTTATACTGCCATCCATCTTTTTTTTATGGGATAGGAGGGCAAACGAGCAAGCGTGTCGCCGGATGGAAAACAGTCAACGCCGCCCATAGACAACCGCGACATCGCAGGACTCGCGGAAGCGTTGCCGGCCTTTTAGGTATGTATAGGCTTGTTTTTTGAAGGTTCCAATGTCGTAACGGTTCGGAAAGACCGCCGAGGGTAGCCGATTCCACAAACTGGTGGTGCGTGGAAAAATGTTACGAGAGAAACGCACCGTAGAAGATCGCTACTCATCTATAACTAAATGCTAAACACTTGTCGATGTACCAATTTCTTTTCCTTTTATTTGGTCTGTGAACCAATCTTCTCGATCTATCTCTTTTTCTTCTCCATTTAACTTCTCCCTCTTTATGCTGTTTAACACAAAGTTGTCAAAAAAACCAAATAGGTACCGAATATTTCTCTTTCTGTTCTCAATGTGCTGTAAAATTTCACATCTACCAGTATAATTGCCGCAATGATGTGGAAACTGAATTTATAATATAGGCATAAAAATTCTGGCCCGGTAACAATACATTTAAAAAAGCATCCAATACCAGAAAAGTTTGGAAACAAAACATGTATTTTCATTTCGTTTAGAAATGAAAGGATAGAAAAATAATTATTATATGCTTGATATATATATACTAAAATATGTAATTTATAAGCATAATTTACGTTTGTGGGAAAAAATCAATAATGCTATTCAAAGATTTTAGGGCGCTCGAAATATTTTCACGTAAAAGGAGTTCAACTATCTACTTTTTTTATCCGCAATTGTAATTTATTAAATTTATAAAGTATTCCTATTTAAATCCAATAAATCTAAATAATTAGTATTTTATAAATATAATAATAATAATAATTATATTTTATTTCGGTTATTTATACATTTTTATAATTTAAATAAAAATGTATAAGTTGCATTAAAATTGATTTATTTAAAAAAAAGTCGAATTTATTCATTTTAAACTGACCACAATAGTGGTAAGAATAAAATTCAAAATAATTTAACAAATGAATTATAAAATTTATTTTAATGCTATATAATCAATATAAAATGAATATTGAAAATAAATGTAAAGGGAAATAAAATATTGTCAATTAAATTTATTTTGCACAGTTTATAAGTGTAATTTAAATTAAATAACGAAATTTTAAAAAGTAAATAAAATTCATATCAGAAAATTCCATTTTAAATTCTCTTGATTTAATTTTAATGGTTAATAAAAATGAAATATATGTTTTAATGAGTAGATCAATATAATAATAAATTATAGTTAAAATCTATCAAATTTAGCGTATATTTATTTCACTTAATATTCTCATTATCCTTATAGGAATGTATAGAAAATTCATCGTGCAAAATATTTGCGGTTAATCTCTTAACAATAACTTATCTCCACACACATACATGCCTTGGCAAAGTTATATATAAACAATGGGAACTCACCATTGAAGGAACCGAAGATTCCTATAAAACAAACACAACACGCAAATCGAACCACATGACCGTCATAGGTCGCCTGAAAACATGCGTTCACACCACCCACTACTCCACATTACACTAGCGTGCGATCGGGAATATGGAATCGCCGGCCGAGCGTCAGACACAAGCGAACAGTACAGCGGACGACGAGCTTATGGAAGCCGGGAGCGTAGGACCTCACCCCCCGCCGCCCCACCTTCCACCATGATGGTATTTCAGCCAGAATTCCCATAAAAATATTTTACATATGTTTTCTTACTATAAGACACATTCGACAATACAACCCCACAAATTTATAAGATGATTTAGAGAAAAATATATTTTATTGTTTTATTCTATTCCATCCTTATCTCAACCGCACTGATTAACCTCCTTCGTGTCTCTCCCTTTTACGTGACATTGGCGAAATCATCCGTGATATTTTGGCACTATTGAAAGCCATTAATTCAAATGAATGAATGAATATTTTATTCTTGACGCATCGACTTATTCGAGGCGGCGACAAGGCTTGGGCACCTTGAGAAAATGGGGGAGGGTCGGAGTGTGAAGAGAGCATATTTGTGTCGACCAGATATCGCTGAAGAGATCGCGTGGATGGTAACTAGGGATTGCAATCCCGCATTCCCGCAGGATCTCGCTGCTTTTGTTAATCTGTTGGATTCTGCACCTCCAATGCGCGAATCCGCGGATTGCGCAAATGAAAAATTTGGCTATCTAAGAGACGATAGTGATAGAGACGTTGTGATTTGATTATTAATCATATTTATAAGACCGAATGCATTAAAATTTTTAAAGATAAACTAAGAAAACACATTTCTAATTACTTATACTTAATAAATAGAAAAGAAATAATTTCTATAAGATAGATTATTAATGTAAGATATGTTTAATAAAAGTTGATTTTGAAATCCTTTATGCTGACCTGCGTGAACTTTAAGTCCGCAATTGGGATATAATCGGGACAAAAAATAGCGCAGGATAGAGAAAGAGTGTTGAGTGGAAAAGTCTCCTTTCCGAGGTCAAGATCCACTTCGAGTCACTGTGTCAGCTGAGTAGAAAGTAAATATATTTTAATATTACTCTCGGTGCCGAAAACGCACTTTAAATTTAAGTTTATTTTTCTATGCAATAAGTGATTTAAATGAATTAGTTACAGGCCACGCCTACATCGACGATGGTATACAAAGAGTGTAGGTAAATCGGAGATTCCCACGCTTGTCTTAAGATAACTTGCGTCATACCTAAAGTGACCATACATCCCATTTTGAACGGGACTGTCTCTATTTTCAGCTACCCGTCCCATTGTCCCGAAACGAAAATCCGGGACGCCAAATATTCCCTTTTTCCGAAACCTCGCAAAAATTAAGAATTACCACGTCAGA
The DNA here is from genome assembly GCA_031353405.1 of Baronia brevicornis. NCBI lineage: Eukaryota > Metazoa > Arthropoda > Insecta > Lepidoptera > Papilionidae > Baronia > Baronia brevicornis. The sequence continues at coordinate 231,559 of JASFAT010003818.1, forward strand.
CACGAGCGATATAACTAAAAGAATTTTTTGCATATAATTTATTAATAATTACTGTCACAGAAAATTTCCTTTAATAAAGCTGGTAATTGGTGATTGAAGGTAGTTTTCATAATTTGTTATGATAAATATAATTATAATTAATGTGAAAACTGATTGTATTGTTGCAATTGTTCAAAATAAAGAACATTAAAAAGTGTTATTTTCATTATGTTTCAATTTGTATTATGTTCACTTGCTAACTGGCGTATTCTTCTACTACACTAGCTTCTGCGCCAACTTCGCTCGCGTGGAATTCAGTTTATTGCACGAAAACTATCGTGTGCCCTGTAAATATTAGTGTTGTTTCGGGATAAAAAGCAGCCTATGTTTACCCTCGAATCTACCAACTATTTCCGTACCAAATTTCATCAAAATTGGTTTAGCAGCGAAAGCGTAACAGGGAGACAGATTTTCGCAATTATAATATAAATATGGAAATATGAGCGTCCCGTTTTGATTTTAAAAAAAAATATTAGTTTATTTATACTCACCTTCAGTGGTGTGTCAATTTTATCGAACTATAAGACATAACTGAAATTTCGAGAGAATTTATTGAAAGATATATTTTAATAATCCTTCGGACCATAAGAAGCACTCAATATTTGAGTCCACTTTTTATCTAAAACGGTTCGTCTTATAGTCTGAAAAATACGGTGTTTTTTGTCCGTATTGCGCTATGCATAAATTCAAACTAACATGCAACCCCCGAAAAACATTGTAAATCTCCTGAATTTTCTTTTCTTTTCCATGCTTTACGATCACACCGTTCCAAGGTGTTGACGTTTGGAACAAATGACGTCACATAATTTAGATTAATTAAAGAAGGCGTCGCTTCGCATAAAAAGGGGGGAAATTAAATCGTGCCGCATTTCTTAATTAGTTACACTTAATGCTACGACGACCAATTGGCACAGTGGCGGGGCCCTCCGCCCGCGGGTTCGATCCCCGCATCGGAATAAATATATGTATGGATTACAAATATTTATTCCGAGTCTGGTAACCCTTGCGTTGAATGCGGATTGCATTGGACAAGTGTGGTTGGTTAACTTCCGTTCCTCCAGAAATGGAGAGGCCCGCGCTCGGCAATAAGACGAATATGGGCTCTTAAAAAAATACTATAATGCCCCGCTAATCCGTCTTGTACTGGGACATATAGCATGAAACCTGATGTTGTTGTAAATAATGGATTGTAGTCATGCTAAAACTTTATTCAGGAATCTGAATAAAGTTTTAGCATGACTACATGCTAAAAGCAATTATGAATAAAACCAATTCTGAATAAAGTTTTAGCATGACTACATGCTAAAACTTTATTCAAATTGTTGAATAAAGTTTTAGCATGACTATAATCCATTATTTATGGATTGTAGTCATGCTAAAACAGATCGCTGAACTTTTTAAGAAGGGCCAGGTCAAGAGTACCCTCAACCGGCGGGCTTGCATGAGGAGAATAATGAGTGTGGAGGAAGCAAGGGAAGTATGTCGAGATCGTAGCAGATGGAGATCTGTGGTCTCTGCCTACCCTTACGGCAGATAGGCGTGACGATATGTATGTATGTCTGTAAAACTTTATTCCTTGTTTGGTAAAAACAACGACTCTTATTCCTCTACTGTAATAGAACGTAGTCTCAGTGAAACTATAAAAGAAGAAATAACAACAGTCTATTTTGTTGTTGTGTCTGCTCTGTCAGGTTATGGGTACAATTCTATTTACACTTCGACAACTGTTTTATAACATTCCATGCGGATGTACAGTAGTGTCTTTGTAGTGGTAGAGCCACGTTGCAGACAAATACATAATACATAGTCTGTACCGTGAATGGGCCGGCTCGCCCGGGGAAATACCACACTTCCGCAGAAAACCGGCGTCTGTGTGGTATCTTGGCTACCGCGATTCGTCTGGTGAGCGATTGAGTTCCGCAAGCCCATGTCCGCAAATGGCTTTATTATCTTCTATAAAATATATTATAGAATAATGAAATAAAATTAGAATAAAAAACAGCAGTGTTTTCACATGAATAATAAATAAATTTTGATCATTTGCTTTTTATGGATGAGCAAATTTATTTAAAATATTTGAATGCAAATGAATGAGCATTTAAATAGATATAAAATGTATTTAAATGAGCATTTAAATAAATATTATATAAAATTTATTACATGCTCATTCATTTCTCTAGTCATTCATTCCATCCATTCATTCATTGACTCACCCATTCATTCATTCATTCAGCCATTCATTCAAAAACTAAATGCGTGAAGCCAAAGATCGATCGTTATGCGCCTTGAGACTTGAGACCCGTGGATTAGCTAATTCAAGATTTTCAAATATTAAATTTATGTTAAAGTTATTTCCATTCCAGCTAAAACGGTGGATTAAAAAGCCATAAGAAACTCTCAAAGGTGTTAGCTTGACAACAATTTACAGTTTATAGGGAATATTTGATCAAAGATAGTAAAGCTCTTCGTCTCTGAATTTAATGGTTTCGGAGAATTTCATAATGAAATTTCAGTACATTTGATGTACACATCGTATTTTAACTATTTTACATATTTCGCTTGTTAATAAAAAAAAAGAAAAAATTAAATAATATCAAAAATATATCATATAATAATTAAGTGACTGGCTAATGTAACTAAAAAATAAATAACTTATAATTTCTAAGAGAAATGAGGTTAGACTTTATGGAAAACTATCATTTAAAATGTCTTCCCGTCAAGACTCTAATAGAAAAATGCGGTAGATATTGAATAGTTTTCAATACGTTTTATATGTAGATAGAAAGGCAAACAAGCAAGTGTGTCGCCTTATGCAAATATGCCTAATCAACACCCATAGTTATCTGTAACCAAAGGCTTTTCAGAAGAATTGACAACCTTCGAGAAGGTTATGGATTTGTTTTTAAAATAGTGGTTTTTTGTAGTGGTAGAGCTACGCTGTAGGAAAAGCCTTTGTCAAGAATGACATATTATTTGTCTTTAGCTTAAATGGGCCGGCTCTCCCGGGGAAGTACCACACTTCCGCAGGAAACCAGAGTCAAAGTGGTAGCTTAGCTACCGCGTTTCTCCGGTGATTGGGCATTCAATACCAGTCAATCTGCGGGTAAAACTGAGAAAATTGGTTTAAAGGTGATGCAAAAAAACTATTACTTTATTAAAAAAAAAAGCTACTGTAAACTGGTGGTTCTAAAAACAAGTTAAGAACGAAATATATAAATTAAAGTCGCACAATACCGTGCGAAATACTCAATAGTAAGAAAGATAAAAGTAATTTAATGTATTTTGTATGGTTCAGTACAATTAACGCCTGGAAACTACAGATGTATAGCATGTTTCCCGTCTTTTAAAATTTTTTATTCAGACATGATACTTAGCGGCCCGGTACCGACGTTTTTATAAATTTTTAGACAGACATGGTTAGAATGGAATTTTTTTTTTAAATTTAATTTATAATCCTATGCAAAAATTGAGGATTTTTAAAGTAAGGCACACGATCGACGTCGTGAAAAAGAGCTTATTTTAAATAAAATGCATATTCCAGGAGAAAAATTACCCATTATTAAATACATTTTGCTACTGTACCGTGAAACACTTTAATTGGACACTTACTGCCGTGGGTTACCACGGTAATCACGGATAAATTTCACATTATTAAATGTAAAATTTTCGCAATTTATAAAACAAAAATAAGTGTAGATGGAGCGATATTTTATTTTATTATTATAATTTCACGATAACGATAATTTGAATTACTCTAAGACTAGGAAAATAAAATATTTAATTCTAAGAATGCAAAGACAACTTATTAATTTTAAAATTGAGTTTATAGGCACACAGACCCTCTAATTCGTAGATGTTGATGCTGGTAGCCTGTTAGGCTTTCACAGCTTTATCGTATACAGGGCTCGCGAGATAGGTGGCCCGCGGGCAAGATGCTCGCGGGTCCGCGAGCAAGATGATCGGGGGTCCGCGGGCAAGATGGGCACACAAACCCATATTAGGATTCATATTATATGCGTTCACAAGGCAACTAACTATATCGCGATTTAATCCTATTGTAACACCGTGACACAGCGCCATCTATTGATGGATTTATACATACATACATTAAGTCACATATTTATGAAATTTGTACACTATATTAAGATAGAACTGAAATTCTTATTTAAAATTCCAATACGTGCTAATTGTAAAATATTATTCATATCAATATTACTATGGCACAATCAAAACCTATGGCATATCAAAATTACCTGAGATCAGAAACGCAAATAGCAATTTAACTATTGCATATTAAGCATTTAATATCGAGCAAGGAAACGAGGAGTTGTATAACATTATTAAATTAATGTAATTCACTGGTCAGTGGAACTGGGAAACTGTCCATTCAGGCAAACTGTTTAATCGAGGGAACTTTCCGGTTAGGGAACCCCGCCAAGTTATGCAAAATCTTGGCCTGCAGGTTTCTACAATATTAATATGCAAGCCCTGCTTATATTCAATTATTTATTTAAATATTCTCAACAGCATAACGAAATCGATTTGCACGAGATAAGCGGTGAAACTCACGGTAATTTTTTTTTATGAGGCAGAACAGGCAAACGTATATGCGGGTCATACATACATATATATAGTCACGCCTGTCTCCCTGCGGGGTTAGGCAGAGACCACAGATCTCCATCCGCTACGATCCCGACACACCTTCCCTGCTACCTTCACACTCATCCATCTTTTCATCCAGCCTTCCTCTCACATGCATCGTAGCGAAACGGCTCTCCGTTCGTCGCTTCTCACCCTCGTGAGAATCAGGACGTGATAGGTGGCGAACCACGTTACCGTCTTTTTTTAAATAATTAGGTATATTAAGATTCGTCATAGAGAATCCCACGAGCCGCAAGGGAGAATGGAGGTCAGCCCCAGCAGAGCCCAGTATGCGGGTCACTTGGTAGTAAATAATCACCATCGTATATAAACATCCGCAACATTGGAGGCCTCTCAGGTGTGTTATCCGATTTTTGTGAACACATAAGATTATTTCTTGCTCCTATGTCTCATTCACGTAGGACCACCGAAGCTAGTACATCTTCCATATCTACACAGTTCGTTGTAGAAAACTGCGACTAAATCAGACGATAAGGGACGGCCTAGATATCCAGGTGATAAGGATGGAACTTATTTTTTAACTAGTTTTCATTTGATATCTAATTGTGAGGGTATCAATCTTTTTATCTTTCTAGCCTAGACACTCGCCTATGAATGTCTATCTAATGTAATGAATGAAAAAAATCTAATGCCACCCCATATGATAATTTCCATCAAGTTATTTAAGCTACGGAGCATGCCAAAGAAACATACATACGTACGTATACTACATACTTTTTTATGGGATAGGAAGGCAAAACCAGATGATCGTAGAAGCCGCGGAAGCCCTAAGCTCAAATGGCTAGATGGAGTCGAGGACGACGTAAAGGCAATCGGTCTGAGGAGCTGGAGAGAAAAAGCCAAATTAAGATCCGACTGGAATAATTTACTGAGTTTACACAAATTTCAGCTCATCGATGCAAAAAACAATTTTAACATCCTCGTATCATCCAAAAAAACAAACAAGTCCCTTGTGTCAGACTCATTTTTAAGCAATGTTCATATTTTATTATTTTAATTGACTCGTACATCGAACACAAGTCAATATCAATATATCGTTTCAGTTCACATCTTTTGTCAAAAAATAACTACGCGACATTCGTAGGGTTTTTTTAATAATACATTGATAAATGTAGCACTAATATATATAAATTTTTAATGGAATATAATAAAACCTTTCTTATTATATTACTTATTTTTACACTCGTAATTTTAAATTTAAAATAGAAATAAATTGTTTTATAAAAATACAATAAGATTCGATCGACTGACATCTTTCGAGGGACATGTCACCTTTCCTGGCATAAGAAATTAATAATGAATATAAAATATAATTCATTAATATAAATATAATTACTATAAGACATAAAGTGATTCATTAGAAATTAACTTCACTTAGTAGAGTTTCACTATATCGAAGATAAAACCCCCTAAAGATCCCGCGTCGCCTTATCAGTAGGGCTGGCACGTTATAGTAATTATGCTGATTGGTGGGGTTGACAGATTCAGAATAAATATTTGTAGGTCTATAATAAATATCTGATGTGGGAATTGAACCCGCGATCATTGACTCCACTTTGCCAATTGCTCGTCATTATTAGCTCAATTATATTAATAATAATATAATTTTATTTCAGACTAATTCCATTTAATCTATAATATTTGTTAGTAAGAAAGATTTATTAGCTAGACTTAGTACATCTATAAGAATAATAAAAAATAGCTATGAGTCAAATTAAGCAGTAGATTTTAGGTCTCATCAAATTTGCCATCCCTGGCTTAGCATAATCCTCTCTCTTATTGACAATAGGTGTGAAATAATTCTAAGTTTAGCAAATAAACAAAAAAATATTATCTTAATTATTATAAGCTTAGTTGAAATGGTTAAAAAGCAGCATTTGACACCTATATGAGAATTTTAACAAGACATTATAAATGTGATTTTGCTTCCTAAAGGTTTAGCGACAGAGTCGTCTTCTGGGAAATACCTAAAGTGTCAACTAAGAAAGTTATGTGCGTGCTTAAAGTGTATTTGAATATGGGAGACTATATTCATGAATAATACGGCGCCGAAACGTGGACGCTGACAGTCTGTTTGCTTCATATGCTCGGAGTCGCTCAAAGAGCTATCAAGGAGAGAGTTTCTCTGGTAGATATGATTCGGAATGAACAAATCCGTCAGAGAACTAAAGTCACCGACATAGCCTTTCGAATTAGCACGGATATCCGACAATCGTTGGAACAGACGATAGCTGGAGTGGAGACCGCGTCTCGGTAAACGTAGTGTGGGACTCCCCCCCCCCGGCTAGATGGTGCGACGCTCTGCGCAGGGCGGCTGGCAGAAACTGGATGCGTGAAGCCGAAGATGGGTTGGGTGGCGCTTCATGGGGGAGACCTATCTCCAGCAGTTTACTGCCACAGGCTGTTTCTTGATTGATTAATGAAAAATAAGCTTTATATGATTTTAAATGCTTATACAAACTTTAGAGCCTGAAGAGACAAACAAATCTTTGACCAAAACGTCCTGTCTATACTCTGTTACGGCTATAAAACGGCTAAAAAACACTTTACTTCGTTTCATTTACAAGCTCCAAGTCATTCAGAAAATTATAGAGAGGGTTGATCTTGGAGTTTCTCTGGTAGATATGATTCAAAACGAAGGAATCCTTCGGATAACTAAATTGACCGAAATAGCTTTTTGTTGCATAAGCAAACTGAATAAGTGGCAATGTACTGAGCTATACAGTCTGGAGGCAAAGTCCAAATAAGGTGTTCCAAAGTCAATGGTAGCGGGTTTGATCTCACATCAGATGATAGCATGATTTATCATCTATTCCTTCAGAAATGGCATGGCTAGTGTCGAATGGTAATAAAAGTATTAATACATGGGCTGTGAAAAAAAAGTTAGCCAAGGAAACTAAACGAGACCGTTTTCCTATCATACTCCGAGCACCAATGATCGTGGAACAAAGGTTAACACCCGATTAAGCGGAAAGCGATCCGTATTACAGAAGTAATGCGAAATGCGATGGACATTCAATTAAAATCTCTTTATCAACATGAACAACTCGGTATAAACTTCGAAACACTATTAATGGTATTAATAATTTCAACTAAATTATAATAACTAGACATTTTCCTTCGACTCTCTAGATCAACTCTATGAAAACAAATAACTATAGTTTCTAACTGATCCGAGGTACAGTTCAAAGGATTAAACCTCGGATCAAACCCTTAAAATATACAAGATTACATTCACCTCAATTGCTGGTAACGCTTCTGCTGTACATATGGTGTTACAGATGTCTACGAGTGGCTTTGGTCGCCCCTATGATGTTACAGATTACTATGAGTAGCGTTGGTCGCTCCTATAATGTTACAGATAACTATGAGTGGCGTTGGTCGCTCCTATGATGTTATTTTATGGGATAGGAAGGCAAACGAGCAGGCGTGTCACCTGATGGAAAGCAATCAAGTCGGCCTTTGAAGAAAGTGTCATTATGGGAAGGGGGAGGGGGGTTAGGCTTCCAGAACTCAACTGCTCACCGGACGAAGTGCGGTAGCTAAGCTACCATTCAGACACCGGTTTCCTGCTGGAGTGTGGTAGTTCCCCGGGCAAGCCCACCCATTAATGGTACAGACAAAATAATATGTCATTCTTGGCAAAGTATTCGTCTACAGCGTTGTTCTACCACTACTAAAGTTACAGATGTCTATGAGTGGCGTTGGTTGCTCCTTTGATGTTACAGATGTCTATGAGTGGCGATGGTTGCTCCTTTGATGTTACAGATGTCTATGAGTGGCAATGGTTGCTCCTTTGATGTTACAGATGTCTATGAGTGGCGTTGGTTGCTCCTTTGATGTTACAGATGTCTATGAGTGGCGTTGGTTGCTCCTTTGATGTTACAGATGTCTATGAGTGGCGTTGGTTGCTCCTTTGATGTTACAGATGTCTATGAGTGGCGTTGGTTGCTCCTTTGATGTTACAGATGTCTATGAGTGGCGTTGGTTGCTCCTTTGATGTTACAGATGTCTATGAGTGGCGATGGTTGCTTTCCATTAGACGACACGCTTGCTCGTTTCCTTCACTACTCAATAAAAAAAATATATGTAAGCAATCACAGTCGCCCATCAACTTTAGTAATAGTACTACTGCACAAATAAGGATACAGATAATAGAAGAGTAAGAAAGAAATAACAAGAAAAGGAAATAAGTGAAGAAAAATAAGGAAAGGAATCAGGCCTTCAGATTTCTGCATTCACCGTACGAATCGCGGTAACACAAAAATGCACACCCATAGAGGAACCGGCCTTTCCACATTATTGGTCATTTGAAATAAAAACAATTTTTATTTGGCTATGAATTCTAATTTCAAATTAATTTTATTTATAAACATGAAATTAGTTTAACAAAAACAGTCCTATCACAATTTGAACAAAAAAAAACATTTATTAAAAATTGATTTTGTAAATTTAATTGTTCAAAATGTTAAATCTAATTCTTGTTTATCTAATTTGTTAAAAAATGACGGAGACGTGGTTCTCCAACCGTCAATTGCTGATTCCCATGAGGACGAGAAGCGACTAACGGAGAGCCGTTTCGCTACGATGAATGTGAGAGGAAGGGTGGATGAAAAGATGGATGAGTGAGGAGGAAGCAAGGAAGGTGTGCCGGGATCGTATCGGATGGAGATCTGTGGTTTCTGCCTATCCCTACGGAAGACAGGCGTGACGATATGTATGTAATATTAAAAGATAGGATAAATCATATTACATTTACAAAATCCGTTGTATCCACAAAATAAAATAAACCACTCTTCGTTTATAAAGATATGCTGTTAAAATGTGTGTAGGTGAAGAGTATTAAAATAAATAGTTTTAAATAGATGCAACACGTCAATTTTAAATTTAGCTACAGCAAATTGCTTCAAAAGAACTTCTGAGAAATGGTGGCGGAACTATTTCAAGCACAATTATGACGTCAGTTTTGTAAAATGGTTATAGCTAACATATGAAACCTTTGTATCGAATGGATTTTTGTATGATATTTAAGAAGTATGGTGTAAAATAATACCTGACCGCATACATTGCAATGCTGCGTTAAGAAAAAACAATTTAAGAAAACTATTTTTTTTTAGACCAAAATGCATTGCGGGTTTGAGAATTTATTAATGGAATATACATTGACTGTTTAGTTTAAAAAAACAGTTTTATAAAAATAGTTTTCATTTTTTAATAAAAATGTTTTTTTTTGTCTATTTGCAATATTTTTAACCTTTGTTAATTTGGGCGATGTCGAATTATATGTAGTCCGGAATATTTTGAATAAGAATACTTTATAATGTCCAAAATTACAAATGGTTACTAGACCATAATGAGTGCTAGAAGATTTGCTGACGGTCTTGTTTCGGTAAAATTAGACTTGTAATTCTCTATACACTTCTTCGCAAGTATTTTTTTATTTTTTTATATATTCCCGCCTAGCCCCCGCAGGGGTTGGCAGAGACCACAGAGCTCCATCCGCTGCCATTCATCGCAGCGAAACGGCTCGTCATTGGTCGCTTTTCGCCCTCGTGAGAATCAGGACGTGACGGGTGGCGAACCACGTCGCCGTCATTTTCGCAAGTATCACTGTCCATTTACAAAAAATGAATTTCTAATTCATCGGCGAGTTGAATCTTGTTAAATTTTATTTCTTGTGGAGTAAGAAAAATCTTGGTGTCAGGGAAAAGTTGCTCCTTTTGCTTCCATAAAGTTTTTCAGTGAAGTTTCCCATTCCACTTTATTAAGTTAAATTTTCTCCAATAACTCCATTTACAAAGTAAAGTGGTTTTGTGCGGCAGACAGTTGGCGAAAGTTCCACACTGTATTTTAGCGGGACCTCAAATTTACTTCACCACTGTGAGTAACGAGTGTTTCGTAATAAGGTGGGCCGAGAAATATTTTAAACAAGGCGGATGAAAATTAAAAATTTGCGCCGAGTGATGATTCTGGTCAAAGAAATTTTATATATTAAAAAAGACCAATCTTATCTCCCATCGGTGCATTGTTATAATTCACCAAAGACTGATAAATAGCTTTAACATTCAAAGCAAGTGTGTCGTCTCGTTGGCGTAGAGAGGCGTTGCACTATAGTGGTGCGTCGTGTAGAGAAAGACCATCCGCGAAACTCACTTAGTGGCGCATCGGTCAGAAAGATACCATCTGCGAAAGCCAGTATAGTGACGCATTAATCAAAAAGACACCATCCGTGAAAGCCACTATAAGTGGCGCATCGGTCAGAAAGAGAACATTCACGAACGCCACTATAGTGGCACATCGGTCAGAAAAAGAATATTCGCGAAAGCCTCTATAAAGGCGCATCGTACCTAAGAGAAAAAATATTAGGACAAGAAATTCGTTTAATAGAACTATCAAAAAACACTTATTTATATAACATTAAAGAAAATGTATAAGTAAGTATAGTATAAGCAAGTCCAAGATTTTTTGTCATAATAGAAAAATAACAAAACATTGCAAATCAGCTTATTTATTTATTTATTTATTAGGCATAAAAACGAGTAAGTCTTAAAGAGTTCTAATATATGATAATTAATAAAGAAGAAACTTAATAACGACTGGACTATAACTCTTAAGATTTACGCACAGTATGGCGACATTTTAATAATAGGGTTATTTATTCATACTTACATATTACAATATAATGAAATACAACAAAATTAAACATTGAATAAAAATAAAAAACGTCGATAACAATAATCTCGTGATTTATCGGCTTCCAAAGATATCCCGGAGCGATCGCTTTAATTGGTGAATTTTAATATCGAATGTTTTATGAATAATTGAACCGTGTATCGGCTGAATCCATAGCTGCTGAGAGAAATCGCTCTTTGATGTTTTCTTTAGAAACATAAAGAACCATTCGGGGTAAAAGGGAGCACCTTTCTTTTTCTTTGCTTTGTAATCAGAAACTACTATGTTATTTATTTATTTATTTTATATATATATATATATATATATATATATATATATATATATATATATATATATATATATATATATATATATATATATATATATATATATATATATATATATATATATATATATATATATATATATATATATATACGCGGTGAATTTAGTACATGACTTTGTGTACTGTATGTGTATTTATGTGTATTTGCATATGAGTATGAGTAGTTATATATATGGATGTATTTGTATGTACGAGTGTGTCAGTATGAATGTCGTCACTGTGGTCCGCGATCTGATCACGTTGGTTCTTGCTGAAAACCAGCGCCGGGTGCTCCAATAGTGCGCCCGGCATATGCTGAGCAAGAACCATTTTATGACACTCGTTAGATTAAAATTATTTTCATTTTGTTTTGTGTTTTTATTTGTATATAGAATATTATTAAGGATTTAATTTTAGTAATTGTAAAAAAATGTTCTCATAAATAAAGTGTTTCTATTCTATTCTATTAATAATGCATATTTGTGCACTTTCTGAAGTAAAATAAGTCCTATCAGGATTCATCACATATAGGATCGCATCCATTCTACAATCACACTCTCCCCCCAGTGGGCCGTTGCTGACATAACATGAGCAAATTGGGCTATACTGCACAGTGTGAGGGGTGTGATTGTGGGGTCACGAGTCAGTCCATGGAGCATCTGCTCGAATGCTCCCTGTGCCCTAACACCTTCACATTTCAAGATCTCATCACTGCTGCTATTCCAGTGGCGAATTACTGGACCAGAAAAAATATAGGATAAGAAAAAGAGGTAAACTAAATATATTTCTCCTTCAATTGTAAAATAATGATTACAAGGACAAAAATAAAGAAGAAATATGAAGTGTTCAAAATGAAGCTGGCAACTTAGAACGCCTATAACGCTGGCAGTTATAAAAATCAATGTTTTTTTTTTAGTGTTCTTTTCTTGTTTTTCTTTAGCTAATCTACGGACGTTTCCCGCCAATTTATATCAGTGACGTTGTGTTTCTATTTCATTTTTATAATCTTTTATTATTATCAGTTATCGTGTTTATGATGGCGTATATACATTATAGTTCTATTAAGGCGTTAAATATATGTTATTCCGAAATTTGTCTAGTATTTTACTTTATTTTCAACTGATTTTAATTTTGATAGTTACTTTTGATGCTGTGTGTACTGTGCCTTGAATAAATAAGTTATATATCTACTTATAATAAGTGAAGTGATGTAAAATAAATGCGTGTATCGTGAGTTTTTGAGATGACTGAATAGTCCATAGAAGGTTTTGGTAGAATAGCCACCATTTTATCAAGATGTAACGTGAGAAAAAGTAGTAACATTTCAAAGATTTGATATTATTGTATTTTACTTTAATCAAAAAGAAAATATACAATAAAACAACTTTTATTTATCATCACATAAAATATACACAGAAAGTTTAAAAACCGGCAGGAGGTTACGCATCGCTCCTATAATAGTTAACTACTGGACATGAATTTCTCTCAAGATTGAGGGGTGTTGAAGTAATCCCCAAACGTGACGCGCTCCTGATCGCAGATTAGTTTATATAATCTATCGGTATTAACTACCTTAGTTGTCTCATGTATCACTTATGGAAATAAATGGGACGGCTTTATTCTATATTGGCAACCACACAAGAAAAATCACACTAATAATACAAACCACCATCACATTGCTTAGTAATTTAAATCTGTCAAAGTATGAAAATCAACGTCGAGACTATAACGAACGATTCTTCACGGATTGTGTCAATTCACTAACAATGTTGCGAATGGTCAAAGAATAACATGAATGGATGAATCGTTGTTTTTTTCTTGTTAAAGACAAGCAATCTTTTAAAATATTAGTAGACTTTGATAACCATTCCAACTAAGCTTATAATGCTTGTACCAGGAAATAGTCCATATCAATAGTCCAATGGAGAATACGAACTCAAAACGCTCGCAACACAACACAGTTCGCGAGCCTGCCCGTTTTTTTAAACTATATTTTAACGCAACCAAATATCTGTCATGTTTATTTGACATATCATACTTAGCCCAGCTTATCTTTGGTTCAAAAGCCAGATTCTCTAAAAATCGAGAAAAAATTAATGATAGGAAAATTCGCGGGCAAATGACGGGTTGATCGGGATTAAAAAACGTTGGGGTTGAAGTAAAAACTTTTTTATGGGATAGAGATCCGCCATTAGACATCCGCAATACCACAGGCAAATGCATTGCTGGCCTTTAAAATATGTGTCGAACTGTCGCTGAAGATAGAGATAGTTGTGCTAGATAGGGTGCCACTATTCGCAAGTCACAGAGGCATTAAAAGTATACAGGCAAGGTATAATAGTTATTTCGATGTGGCGCGTCTACTTTAATCACTTATTCATATTCTGTGACACGCGTAGCGATTTGAAAGCCATTTTCCCCTCATCGAGATGAAGTGAGGAAAATAAAGTCGTCCAGATATCTCCTTGATGTGAAAAATGTCACGAGGGTTCAATGTTGAAATGTTGATCGATTCCTTCTTATAGGTTTAAGAAGAGAAAGTGATAAAAGAATTACATACGTATTATCTTCTTTCTTCATCTATAATGCTGTCAGCGTAAATGATTGATGTTTCTCTCTTTTTAAACAATCATTTATATTTTGTTGCTTCATATATATGGAGAATAAATATTTGTTATTATTGTATTTCACGTTAAATAATTATGACGATTTATTTACGACAATTTATTTATATTATGAGTTTTATTTATTTATTTATTTTTATATATTCACGCCTATCCCGCGTAGGGGTTGGCAGAGACAACAGAGCTCCATCCGCTACCATTCATCGCAGCGAAACGGCTCTTCATTAGTCGCTTTTCGCCCTCATGAGAATCAGGACGTGACGGGTGGCGAACCACGGCGCCGTCATTTTTCAACGAATTAGGTATATTAAATTCGTCTTAGTGAATCCCACGAGCCGCAAGGGAGGATGGTGGTCAGCCCCAGGAGAGCCCTGCATGCTGAGGTCAGGCACCATAGTACCCAGGGGAGCTCGATACCGGGACGGTCGGCACGCTTTCGACTAGGCTCGCCCCTAGCCACGCATCCATTGGCACGGCAGACCGTGGATTAACGGAGAGGAAGGGAAAGGATAGAGAAGAAAGGAAAAAGCAGGAAAGGAAATGCGGATTGGAGGGGGGGTTACCATACTCGCAATAAATATATAATTATATAAAATATATAGTATATTATAAATCCATATATATATGGATATGTATTCCGATGCGGGAATCGAACCCGCGACGCGCACTCAGTGGCGCGTAAGGCCGCGCCACTGAGTGCACGTCGTAATATATTGTAAAGATATCTCTTGCTCATGGTTTATAAATGAATAAAAAAAATCTTATATACAGGTTATGGTAGAGTCACGCTGCAGACGAATACTTTGTCAAGAATGACATTATATTTGTCTGTAGCATGAACTGTCTACCGGGGTCGTCCACCAACAAAAAATGATGACAATTGCGAACATGGGTGGGACAGAGAAAAAGAAATTAAAATGTCGGAAAACAAGATGGCCGCCATACGAAGCTAAAATCGTAATTTATGGGCCGATTTCGCCGTAATGTAGCAGAAGATATAGTTTACATAAATACAAATATTTTTTTTTATTCGAAGCATTAACCGGACTTAGTACGGAAGGATTTATATTTTATACATGTCGATGTAAAATTCATTGCTATCTGTTGTCTACCTTATCAATACAGAGCAAGTAGTCAACCGTCTTTACTCCTTAAGATGGCTCCGCGTGGACTCCTGAATAATTTAGACCTGAATTAATTTAATGTCCGTGCATTTACTCACGGTCTCAATGTTCGGGGTTTATTCGGTCCTATAAATCTTATTTATGTGTATGTGGAAGAAATTTTTCTGTGTACAACCCCGACTCATTGTATAAAGTACTTACTAAAAGATTTAGATTATAAAAATGGACAATCAAACTTACTTTGCTAAGATCCGCGGACATAAATCTGAAAAATAATATCGTGTGTTTGTGAAGAAGTGACTACCGTATAGTGATACTTACCTTACCTTACCTTATCCTTACCTTATCTTCTGTTGCGGTTGTATCATACCTCTATCATCTTGTCTAAATTCATCTTTTCTTTCCCCTGCTCTTTCCTTTCTTCTCTATCCTTTTCTCTTTCTCTTGCCAATCAACGGCCTTCCCTGCCAATGGATGCGCGGCTAGGGGCGAGCTTAGTCGCAAGTGTGCCGACCGTCCCGGGATCAGGCTCCTCCGGGTACAATAGTGCCTTACCTCATCATGCGGCCCAACACTCTCCCCCCTCCCCTCTACCCCTTCCCCTCCCATTCCCATAATGACGCTTCGTTTAAAGATCGGGAACGGTTCCGCACTGCCTATGGCACTGTAGAAGTCTATTGGGGGGCGTTGATTGCTTTCCGTTAGGTGACTCGCCCGCTCGTTTGCCTTCCTATCCCATAAAAAAACGTTGCCGGTCTTTCAGATATGTTTTAGCATGTTTTTTTAAATGATCCAATTTATCGAAAATACCGTTTAAGGTAGCTAGTTCCACGGGATAGTTGTGTGTGGAAAGAAGTTTAGGGAAAAGTGCACCGTACCAGATCGCCACTCATCCAGGTGGGGTTGAAACTTTCGTACTACTGGTCACGAGAGTCCACATTTCTGCAGGAATTGACACTCACCTACAACGTTTGTCCAAGGCTGATCGGCAGGTTACACAAATCCGCAATAAATACCTATAGGCTACACATATATTTATCCCGGTGATCACAACTCATCCAGATTGTGGGGATAAAACTTTTCGTTTTTTGTGCGATAGTGGAATTCAGTGGCAGAAGTCCTCGGGTGTGCTTCGAAAGATTGTTCAGAATAATTCTGAGAGATGTGATATCCCTCTGCAGTGATAAAGAATCAAGCCCATTGATAAATTTTTGGTTATCGACGTTGTACATTGTTCTACGATGTATGTGGTGAAGCATAAAAAGTTAATTTTTAACTCTTTGGTTTCATTTAAGACAACGCTAACCACTAGTTTCAAGTGAAATTGTGTTTCTAATAAAAATATAATAGTTTAAAGAATATAATTATTAATAAATATACAATTTATACAAAAACAAGCACTAAAACTCACACAACTCACAAATAAGTTAACACTGTAACTTGTCAGTTAAAAATAATACTGGCAGCCTATAAAATGGTACCTCGTAATGAAGCAATTAATATTCCTGTCAGAGATAAAAAAAGAACAATGTACAACAAAAGTATCCAGACGCTTGGAACTTTATTTTAAATTAAGTTTCTAAGAAAAATTTAATGCCTTAATTTTAATCCTATTTCTAAATTATAAATATATATATTTTTACATGCTATAGATGTTCCGTTGTTGGGAAAGAAGCTTCCCTATTTTTAGGAAATAGACCTCACCTCGGTCCTAGGTGAATCGGCGCTGCAATAAATAAATAGCCATATATTTAACCAGATGCGAGAACTCAATCCGCACCAATAACTCAGAGAGCTGTCGTGAATTACGTTGTCTTTGAACATAACCATTGATGCATTTAAAAATAAATTATATTTATTACTATTTACTTTTACTTACAAAATGCGTGCTCTAAAATATCACCCGTGACTTTATACGGTCCTGCAAACATCAAAAACTGTACGAATACATTTAACTTCACATTTTGAACATAGTTAGGAAAATTTTAAGCCTCTACAAAAACAAATTTATGTTATAATAATTCACAATTTACTACTCAAACATGTGAGAAGGGTCGGAAAGTTTTGAATTTAGTTTTTATAGTAAACAAGAAAGATATGCCATGCGTGACAGCAGAAAACAACATAACATTATTCGGCCAGAAATCCTTAAAATTAAAATCCTCTTTTGTGTTTATAAATTATATATAACAAGCATCAATATCTCAGTACGAATCTGGATTATTGATGAAAACCATTTCATGACACAAGCATTATTGACTTAGTCGGAATTGTTAACAAGAATTTGAATAACATTAAAAAAATTACAAGTCTTCAAAAAAAAATATGGAGCTAATCTTAACTAAAAAAATATGGAGATATATCAATACATAATTTTCCTGCTAGAAGTTGACATCTTTCATAAATTGTCGGGTAATCTATACATTTGACAAGCGATTGTTTATAATTGCAGAACGGTTTTTATTACTCAAGTAGAAATTGTTGGCCTCCTTAGTTGTCTTGTGGATAGAGCAGGGTACACCGAAGCAGAAAAAGAAATTAGACAGACGCCTCAGAAGAAGAAGAATACTGTAATTCAAGAGCTCGTAACCAAGGCAATCTATGGGAGAGATAAAGGCAAGACTTCCGTCTCCGACCGACCCATCTCTTCATCGCGACTTTTCTCATGTCTCATGACGTGATTTAGGTAAGCAACTTTTATTCCCTTGACAGTCTGCAAAAGCATGCGTTTAATCTTGATTCGTCGGAGAACCTCTTTATTGGCTACTTTCTGAATCCATCTAAAAACAAGCATATATATTTATGTCCAATGATTAATGATTAAAAAGTCCAAATTCTATACACCCTTTTCTTGTCCTCTTCACAATCTATCTCACCTGCACGTAAAAACAAAGGTCGAAACACTGACTAATTGAACTATCCTGATCAAAAGATAATAAAGACACAACCCGATAATAAGCTCGCAAAATATTTTTTCACAAATCACTTTCATATTCTATCATAATAAATGTACCTATATAGTTTTAACGAACAAAATTTTCAATACAATGAAATTCGTTGATATTCAAAACAGTGTGATCATTAACGATAACGAGATGGAACAAATTTAACTACATTGTTTAAAAATTCTAAATATATTTTTATTTATGAACTACGAGTGTTTTATATAAATAATATAATATATTTAAATTTAACAATTGTTTTCAATAGAATATATGATTCTAAACGTGTCAATTTGAGATTCACGGAGAAGATTTATTTAAGAGAGGATACAGAACGACATTTCACGCCAACTAACATTAGTGACGTTGTGTTTTAGTGACGTTGGCATAATATTTGTCTGTAGCATGAATGGGCCGGCTCGCCCGGGGAAGTACCACACTCCCGCAGAAAACCGGCGTCTGAGTGGTAGCTTAGCTACCGCGCTTCGTACGGTGAGCAGTTGAGTTCAAGAGGCCCAACGCCTTTCCTTTTATTGAATTTTATTTTTACATTATAGCGGGTACTTGATGCGGTATAAAATTAAAAATTCTTTTAAATTAGATTTTTTATAAGATATAATCGTTTCTTTGTTCTTAATAATAATAATTTGATAGCCTTTATATTCGCCTTTTCATAACTTATACTCTAAAGTGACAGAAACTATATAAACTAAATTAGTCTACCCTCAAATCCCTATAAACTTTAAACAAGAATCAATTTGGCAGTGGTTTGAATGCAGGCCTCGTATAAAATGGCACAACAAGTCGCAACAGGCCCAAGATTAAGGCAATTAATCCTTAATCTCCGACCCAGTTTGGCCGTATCGAGGCCCAACTCTTGCCTAATGTTGTTTGTTGCGGGGAGTGCAACTTAGCTTGTTGAGAATTAAATGATGGTATATTATTTTAAGCTTAAAATTCATTTTTATCTTTGGCGTATTTAAATGGCTTTCTAGAGTGTTCGATTTTCAAGCAGAGTCAACAGTAGACAGTTAGAACTTTTACTTAGCTAAGATCCGCGACAAGCAAACAAAAAACAGAAAATTAATAATGTATGTGTTTTTCTACTGGATGAAGTGGATTTACGGGGAACTTAAACTAAATCTTACTTGTCAGTTAACCATTAAATATCACATTTAACGGTTGTCTTCCGTAGAGTCTACTATACCTGATGATGCCTCGTGTTGAGGCGAAACACGTGTCGTTTGCAAGGTGGAAAAATGGTAGTGTGTGTTTGGTGTTGTGTATAGTGGGTGGGAGGTGGAGAGTTGTTGACGGCCGTCTTTCAGTAGGATTTAGTTTAAGTTCCCCGTAAATCCACTACATCCAGTACAAAACACACATTCTTAACTTTCTGTTTTTGTTTGCTCGTCGCGGATCTTAGCTAAGTAAAAGTTATTACTGTTCACATCCTACATTTAGATGAATATATGGCCTACAGATATTTATGTTTGCATGTTTATCCCCATTAATTGGGTTGATATTAAATAGTATAAAAAGTGTTTTTGCATTTCAGTTTTGTTGGTAAACTATTTATGTTGTCGTGACGAAGTTATTCTGCTAAGAGATTTCGTAGTTACGATTTATCTCTTGACATTTTGCTTTCTTGGTACCATAAGTTTTATATTATATGTATACAAGACTATATTTGTCTGCTAAAATTGAAACTATATATTTCATCCGAATAATTCAACCCTACTCAAACCTAGTTAGAATTGAATGTATCATCACATACATACCCATGTACATATATACATATCATCACGCCTATTACCCGTAGAGGTAGGCAAAGACCACATATCTCCATCTGCTACGATTTCTTCTTTCTTTTCTTTATCCACACTCATCACTCTACCCCCCCCCCCCCCCGCGGACTCAATCGTAATAAATATATGTATGGATGATTAATGGAGTCAGGCGTTACTTTGCGGAAATTCATCACTATATGGACAGTCAAAAGTTTTACTTAGCTAAGATCCGCGACACGCAAAACAATAACAGAAAATCAATAATGTGTGTTTTCCTGCTGGATGAAGTGGATTTATTTGGAACTTAAACCAAAAACTTACCGAAAAACGGCCAGCAACTCTACCACCACTCGCCCACTGGTTGGTAGGTCGAGAGTTGCTGGTCGTTTTTGAGTAAATCCACTTCATCCAGCAGGAAAAACACATTATTGATTTTCTGTTATTGTTTGCTTGTCGCGGATCTTAGCTAGGTAAAATTTATGACTGTCCATATATGTATGGATTACAAATATTTATACCGAGTCTGGTAACCCCGACAATCCACATTGGACAAGCGTGGTGGGTTACGATCCGTTCCTCCACAAATGGAGAGGCCCGTGCTTAGCAGTGGAACATATTAGGGCTGAAAAAAATATATATATCATATTTGATTAACAATAATATACAAATTTTATATTTCAGTAAATTAGATCAAAGCACTAAATTGTGGTATTTAAATATACCATACTGAGTATTTTGTTATGATAATAAATTATTATTATACTCATCAAGATACCATGCCTTTGAAATTGTTGGGTGTCTTGTTGAATTATTGCAGGTTCGCAGGATTTTCTCCTTAAATCTGACATTTCAGCGAAGAACGCGACCTTACCTGTCGAACCGCTATAATTTTTGAATTGCAAATTTGATTACAAACTTGGCCGTGACGAAAAACACCCTAAAACCTGCCCGGGAATAATTTTCACAGGCCCAAGGAATTCATTTACACATTCTGATAAGCGGGTCGACGAAATATTGTTGTTATTCCAAATGTTTGCCTTTTGTACAAAATTTATTTTGACTAACAATTGAACTGAGAACCGTTCAAAACTTAATTATGATAAGTTACCTACATACATACATATAGTCACGCCTATCTCCCTGTAGAGTTAAGCAGAGACCAGAGATCTCCATCCGTTACGATCCCGACACACCTTCCTTGTTTCCTTCACACTCATCCATCTTTTCATCCATCCTTCCTCTCACATTCATCGTAGCTTACCGGGTCTCCGTTCGTCGCTTCTCGCCCTCGTGGGTATCAGGACATGACGGGTGGCGAAGCATGTCGCCGTCATTTTTTAACAAATAAGATATATTAAAATTGGTCATAGCGAATCCCACGAGCCGCAAGGGAGGATGGAGGTCAGCCCCAGGAGAGCCCTGCATGCTGAGGTAAGGCACTATAGTCCCCGGGGGAGCCCGATCCCGGGACGTTCGGCACGCTTGCGACTAAGCTCGCACTTTGTTTGCCTTTTGTACAAAATTTATTTAGACTAGCAATTGAACTCGGAACCGTTCATCAAAACTTAATTATGATTAGTTAATCTTAATATAATGTCAATCTATTACCTCAAGCTAAAAATATTTTTCTTTTGTTGTGCTACGTAATAAATGGTTTCCTTATCGGTCTACGGTTGATCAAATAAGACGCAACAACAAACTTTCCGATTAGTTCTGAAGTTTCCCTCTTGATCATACTTACACCTACTTTCGTATAACTTCACCATTTCCAATATTATCACAGTTATGTATTATTTCCCGTGAAAGCTGTAACGTATTTCGATTCATTAAGTATAAATGACGACCGATTCAGTGGCAGGGCCCCCCGCCTACAGAGTTAGTGGTCGCGGGTTCGATCCTCGCATCGGAATAAATATATGTATGGCTTACAATTAATATAAAATTTATTTCGCCCCCGCCAATCCGCAGTGCGCAGACAAGCGTGGTGGGGTGATGTCCGTTCCTCCAGAAATGGAGAGGCCCATGCTCAGCAGTCCCACTGCTGAGCATGGGCCACTATACATATATGGGCTGTAAAAAAAAAAAAATGGAAAGCATTGTATAGGCCTCTATTTTTATATGAATCCATTTTTATTGTCTTTGAAAGAAAATAGAACGACTAACATTATAGAATGGTAGAGATAGAATAGGTACCTAAGAGATGGAAAGGAATATGTCATTAAGGAAGGGGGAGGGGGGTTGGGCTTCCGGAACTCGGCCGCTCACCGTACGAAGCGCGGTAGGTAAGCTACTACTCAGACGCCGGTTTTCTACGGGAGTGGCGAGCCGGCCGATTCATGCTACAAACAAATATTATGCCATTCTTGACAAAGTATTCGTCTGCAGCGTGGCTCTATCACTACTATAACATATATGTATGTTATATCATCTGTTTGCTTAATCATATTACAGCATTAAATAGTTATTGTTCACGTCATTTTTCTCTTTTAATTATACTTTTTTTAAGTCTCTAGTAGTAGTCTCGTGAAAGTTACCACGGTGCGAATTACTTTTTCCATAATTTTAATTTTTATTTTTTGAGTTTTTATTTGATTGTGTGATTTCGATGTTTGACTTGACATTGGCAGAATTTATCGATAGTTGCCATAACCAAAAAAAAAAAAAAAATAATTGAATGGAATTTGAGAATATGATAGCCCATTGCATGACCAGTGGCGGGTTCTCATATCGGAGGCGAAGACACACTGGATCATTGTGCTGCGGAAGCAAGTAAGTATAATGAAAATGCAGAGTTTTCGAGACATACAAAGAGATGATTTTGTCCATAGAAGCTACATTAGGTATTAGCTACCTTCATATAGATGTAGACGGCAAGTTGCTTTAAATCCCAAACTCTTCAAATAGATTGGGTATTGCCGAATGGTTTTATGTGCTATGCTCTGCTTCCCATCCACATTTATTTGCTCCCATAGTTATCTCGTAGAACATAAGGAAAAAAGTTTATGTCAATAATTCAGAACACAACCTTATTGGCTTTGTGACTTTGTTTCTTATATTTTTTTATTTATTTATTTATATATTCACGCCTATCCCCGCAGGGATTGGCAGAGACCACAGAGCTCCATCCGCTGTCATTCATCGCAGCGAAACGGCTCGTCATTAGTCGCTTTTCGCCCTCGTGAGAATCAGGACGTGACGGGTGGCGAACCACGTCGCCGTCATTTTCGACAAATTAGGTATATTAAATTCGTCTTAGTGAATCCCACGAGCCGCAAGGGAGGATGGAGGTCAGCCCCAGCAGAGCCCTGCATGCTGAGGTAAGGCACCATAGTCCCCGAGGGAGCCCGACCCCGGGACGATCGGCACGATTACGACTAGACTCGCCCCTAGCCACGCATCTATTGGCACGGCAGACCGTGGATTGGCGGAGAGAAAGGGAAAGGATAGAGAGGAAAGGAAAGAGCAGGAAAGGAAACGCGGATTGGGGGGGTTACCAGACTCGGAATAAACATTTATAAATCCATATAAATATTTATTCCGATGCGGGAATCGAACCTGCGACCATTGACTCTGCGGGCGGAGGGCCCCGCCACTGAGCCAATCGTTCGGCCTTCTTATATTATGGGAGGTTTATTTATGGTGTGTTTATTTATCGAAACTGATACGGGAAAATAGTATAAACAAAATTGTAAACATACTATATAGATGTTATCCGTAAATTACATTCTCTATTCGTACATACTCTATCGGCTAACAGCGCGACGAAAAATCCAATAGAACTGGGGATTGAAGGCTTACGCGAAAATATTTTGTAGGTTATATTATATTTAGGCGTTTTATATAACTAAGTTGATACGAAGACAGTAAATAAAAGTAAGAACAATTATAAATATATTTATAAAAATAAAACAACAACGAAGAAGATAAAAGATATAAGACAAAGAAGATAGAATATATAAGAGTTCAGCAATTTGGTCAAGGTATGTTTTTCGTGGTCTTCCTCTTCCGGCCCTTCCATCCACATTCGCAAGGTAAATTTCTTTTGCCAGTCGTCTTTCATCCATCCTCTCTAATTGCCTAAACCATCTAAGCATCCCTTTTTCTACTTTTGTCACAACACCTTTTACTCCACATTGCTCTCTTATATCTTCATTTCTTTGTCCAAGGCGGATTTGATTTATATGATGTTATATCTCTTTATATGTTTATAGCCATAATACATACCTGAATTCTCGCCTAGTATGTTGTATTTAATGATAAAAGCCAGTGGTTCTTAAACTTATTTATCTACCGCCCCCTTTGAGAATTAATTATATTCTAGCGTCCCCCAAATATGTTTCATTTTCCACATAAAATGACAAAAATCATTTAACGAGATTTCACAGTAGGTACTAGAAGAGGGTTTTGATTTTGATTTCTTTTTTAAAATATAAATCAGCCATAGTGCCCACAAGGGGTTGTTATCGCCCACTTTGGGAAATACTTTATATAAGCGAACACACGAGTTGCCGATGATTATCCTAAAATCAACATGAATTATTAATTAACTGTATCGCCTTAAGCCGGAATTGCCAAAGCAATCATCGACCCGTAAACACAGTTTCCATCGACTTAACTAAACTGTTAATGCGATTGTAACAATTGAACCACTAACTAGTTAGTATGTCAATAGAGCAACCCATATATACCAGGGGTTGCCAAACTATTTCAATTCGCGGCGCAATCACAGGTTTAGAATTTTGTTTCGGCGTCCTAACTAATGAAAATAGGGTACACTGATGGCTAGGTAGATAGGCACAAAAATTAAAATTTGCGTTTTATATTTATTTTTTAAAAAAGAAAAAAAATGTTTTTAATATTATTAGAATTTTTGTTAACGGTTCCAACTAAGCTAATAATTCTTGCGCTGGGATACACATCAATATTCTAGTGAAAGATCACTCACGACGTTCCGATCCTAAGGTTTATCGAGGTTTACCGATTGAGCTATATCTGCTATTATATTGACACACAAGAATTTATTTATCATTTAAGAAAAATAGGAAATAAAATTAAAAATGCTAACAGTGTATTCTATATTTATTTAGGTACTGTACATTGACAAATATATTTAAATAAATAAAAACCTTTTTATTCGATAACACAAAATTTTTTTCTGATAAATTATATTAACTTCGTTTTTTTATAATTTAAAAGTAATAATTATATATATATATATATATATATATATATATATATATATATATATATATATATATATATATATATATATATATATATATATATATATATATATATATATATATATATATATATATATATATATATATATATATATATATCGAAGAAGTCCCGTTAAGATCCCGGATCGCCGTGTTATTATAAAAATTACGCTGCATTAAAAATAGCAAGCCGAAGTCCAAATGGGTATCACGTTTCACAGCGCCCCGTCTCTCCATCCCTCTTTGTTCTCTACGGCGCACACTTTGGGAACCACTGCTATATACAGTAAACTGTGCGGTTACTATCAAGATTAGTTAAACTATAACTCGATACGGTTATACAAGCTCCCGGTCCAATATCTTTATACTTACTCTCATAACAACATTACTAATATAAAATCTATCTAATATAAAAATAATATTATTATTTGGGGTATTAATCCTTCGTGACGGTATGAACCTAGCCAACGAAGGAGTTAGGCATCCAAGGACAGAAATCTTCTGATGTTCGTAGCTGTGCACAATGTGATTGCCTTTTGAATTGTTAATTAAACCCACTTATGTATGGACAACTTGGACAGATGCGCGTCCAAATTTTTACCAATAAGTCCATTTAAAAAGACTATGTGAGCAATGACAGTGAGATCTCATATATTTGACTTCAATATATTTTATTTATTTTTCTTTTTTCGCTTTTATGAGAGATGTTATGTATTAAATATTATTAGAAATGTAAACTAAAAGTAAAACTTTTCAAGCTTGTGAAAAGAAAACGAATTGAAAATTCGATAAAAATAATTTGGGTTCAAAGCGAAGACCGGATGGAAAATTAAGAAATTAAAATAATGTCAAAATCTAAGAACTCCTGACCGATGCCTATATAATCGGAGAGACATAGGTGCACAGACTCGGTCGGTTCGATCATCTGGAGATGACGGAAGAGAATCGAGATACAAAAAGAATATACTTGAGGATACTGTCAGATCGACTTCCATTTGTTCACCGACTTCTCCACCTTTTGCCTTACTTTTTTGGGAGAGTCAAGCGAACGAGCACGTGTATCGCCTGATGGTAAGCATCTATCATAGCACATATACATCTGTCACACCATAAGCATCACAAAATCGTTACCGACATTTGAGAAAATTATGTTGGTTTAAGATCCCAAATTAGTATCCATTCTTAAATATCGCTTGAAACGGGAGAGCCACGCTGCAGACGAATACTTGGTCAAGAATTGCATATTATTTGTCTGTAGCATGAATTGTCCGGCTCGCCCGGGGAAGTACCACACTCCCGCAGAAAACCGGAGTCTGAGTTGTAGCTAAGCTACCGCGTTTCGTCCGATGAGCGGTTGAGTTCCGGAGGCCCAATCCCCTTCTTGTCTCCCTCCTTCCATAATAACACTTTTCTTAAAGGCAGGCAACGCTTCCGCATTGCCCATGGTATTACGGATGTCTATGGGCGGCTGTATTGCTTTCCATCGGGTGACATTTAAGGTCGTTTAAAAAAATCGCTGAAGATAGTTGATTCCAAAGAGTGGTGGTGCGTGGAAAGAAGTTATGGGAAAAACGCACCGTGTTAGACCGCTATTCATCCAAATGGTGGGGATGAAACTTTTCTTTGTAGCGAGTCTGTGTGGAATTCAGCGGAATTACTCTGAACAACATCTCTTTTCTACACGAGTAACTAACTATTAAAATTTATATTTAATAACTATTTTTCCCCGCTTCTATTTTAGTATTCATATATCATTTCTAAACGCTTTATATAAAAAATATTGCCCATACTTTGTATTCTAAGGGTGGCGTGGTATGTTTGTTCTGATATTTGTATTTTTCCTTCTCGTCCAGCCTTTGCCTGTTTGCGCCATTTATTTTCGCTAACTTCGCATGCGATAAACACAAATGGAACATAATATCTTGCTCTGTTCCTTTTCATTGACTATATTATTTGAAATAAAAATAGTTCTAAGGACTCTGATTCGAAGAAAACATATATTAACTAGTGACATAGGAAACTCTCACAGCGTCATATAATTTATTTACGTATATGTAAGGTTTGATAACACACATATATATATATATATATATATATATATATATATATATATATATATACATATATATATATATATATATATATATATATATATATATATATATATATATATATATATATATATATATATATATATATATATATATATATATATATATATATATATATATATATGTGTTATCAAACCTTACATATATGTAAATATATTAAAATCGTACGTAAATAATATAAGAGTCGAATTTCATTTTTGTGAAAAACATCTATGTGGTGGTCAGGCGGTGGTAAAAAATTACTTGATATATATTTTCATATATAAAAAATAAATAAATATATACTTATATGTGTTAGTGGCATATGATTAATTCTAATAAACCTTATTTGTTAAAAAATTAAGTCGTCGTGGTTCGCCAGCCGTCACGTCCTGACTAACGTAAAGCCGTTTCGCTACCTTGAATGTGAGAGAAAGGATGAATGAAATGATGGATGAGTGTAGTGGAAGCAAGGAATTTGTACCGGGATCGTGGCGAATGGTCGCGAGCCTATCCGAGCAAGCCTGACCCTATGGGCGAAAAAAGGCGTCACAATATATATGTATGTATGTGTTAGTGCAGGATAAAAAAAAAACGATGTCTGTCTGTATTTGTCATTTTAAAGCGTTTTCTATAGTGAACACAAGGTTCTGGAGGCCCAGTTACTTTCCCCTTCTTTATTACTATACCTTCTTCCTCTCCCACTTCTTCATTTTTCTCTTACTATCCACATCCTTATTCTAAGCAGGCAATATAGCTATAGGACCCGTTAAACTGCAGATGTTTATGAGCGGCAATGGTTGCCTACCATCAGATAATTCGCTTACTATTTCACGTTTTCAATTTACTTATAGTATCTTTTTTTTTATGAGATAGAAGGGCAAACGAGCAAGCGTGTCACCTGATGGAAAGCAATCAACGCCGCCCACGGACAATCGCGACACCGCAGGAGTCGCGGAAGCGTTGCCGGCCTTTTAGGTATGTATAGGCTTGTTTTTTGAAGGTTCCAATGTCGTAACGGTTCGGAAAGACCGCCGAGGGTAGCTGATTCCACAAACTGGTGGTGCGAGGAAAGAAGTTGCGAGAGAAACGCACCGTAGTATATAGCCACTCATCCAGGTGGTGGGGATGAAATTTTTCTTTACGGCGAGTTGTGCGGTTGTGGAATTCGGCGGAGGGAATTATTCCAAACAATTCCTCGGAGCACTCCCCATGATAGAAGCGGTAAAAAATGCTGAGAGATGAGATATCTCTCCACAGCGCTAGAGAATCAAGTCGATCGGTGAGATCTTGGTCATCGACGATTCGGATCGCACGACTTTGAATGCGATCAAATGGAAGAAGTTGATACTGGGGAGCCCCGGCCCAGAGGTGAGAACAGTATTCCATGTGTGGCCTGACTTGTGCCTTGTACAGTTGGAGGCAATGGCCAGATGTGAAATATTGTCTCGCTCTACTGAGCACACCCAGCTTTTTCGAGGCTAGCTTGGCCTTTTCTTCTTATCTATCTATAGGTATCTTTAAAACTTCTATAATAACAAAGTAGGAAGAACATCTATATAATAATTGTGATCATTAGAATTCTCTTATCCGTTTTTCTTCTTTGTAGTGGCAATAGAAAAGTTAATTAATAGAGTCAGGTGTTACTTTGCGGAAATCCATTATTAGGTGGACAGTCAGAACTTTTACTTACCTAAGATTCGCGACCATCAAACAAAAAGTATGCTTTCTACTGGATGAAATGGATTTACGGGGAAGTCAAACTAAATCTTAACGAAAATGGCCGTCAGCAACTCTCTACCTCCCAACCATTATCAATGACACCAATCACATACCACCACTTTTCCACATTGCACACGTCACATGTTTTGCCTCAACACGAGACATCATCAGGTAAAGTAGATTCTACGGAAGACAACCGTTAAGTGACATTGTTGAGTCATGGATCTTAGCTAAGTAAAAGTTCTGACTGTCCACATAATGGAATAACTCTTAATGGCCATGAAAATAAAGTTGAAAATATACCACTATTTTTATGATATGATTACATCATAGACACGTTTATATTTTTTAGGGGCGTACATAGCTTCCGGCCATTGCTGCCCCCCGCGCAGAGAATTTAGCTTTCTCGCGCGCCTCATTTCTCATGCAAATTTCATTTTTTTAACCCATTTGCCGCGGCTGTAGGTAGGATTGCGAGTTTCGCAAGGCGTATTAGTTTTAGAATTTCCTTTGAGATTTACAGTGGTGAATATATTATGTTGTGGGTAGTCCATCTAATATTGTACCCTCAAATACTTTAGTATTCAGGTGCCTGCACGGCCATTTATTTGGCCGCCTTATTAGTATGTATCATTTTATAAATAATTTACACAGCACCCTTAAAAAAAAGAAACAATTTTCTTCTCAGCTATATTATTATTATTACGCTGTATGGTTTCCACCATAGAAGAGCGCTACTCTTTTTCTTTTCATGTCTGTCAAAGAGGTAAATACCCAGAGATCCACCACTGCCTACTTCCACTTGAATCACACAGGAATATCTTACACTCGTTTTTAGATACACGTATATTGGCGCAAGGATATTCAATAAGCCTCCGAGATCGTCTTAAGTGAAAACAGGCAGAAAAAATGAAATAGAGATTAAAAATTGGACCAAATCACTCAGTAGGAGCCAACACAAGTATACACTCTCACTCACACACATTTACACACTACACACACACACACACACGCACACACACACGCACGCACACACAACAAATTATATTTGGATCTCGACTGTGGAGTTAATGTCTATGACACAGTTGTATACTTTTGCAGACATTATCGTTAACATATATATATATATATATATATATATATATATATATATATATATATATATATATATATAGTTTATACTGTAATGGGTAATCAACATAACGTATCCTATATATGATCACTTACTGATCAGTGTATGACAAGATAGACAAGATATAGATAGATTCTAATGGCGCAACCACATTTTGCGCCACTTGGAGCCACAGCTGTTTTTGTAGGACAAAAATTTTAGGCGCGATTAAGATAATGGCGCAAGCAGATCTTGCGTCATTAGGAGTCAAAACATTGCATTTGTCATCATTATTCAGTTTAAAATTTCAAAACACCACACCGCCAACACGATGAAAAAGCGTTTTAGGTTAAACTCAAAGGATAATTCAACTTCTATTCATGCATTCAAAACGATGCAATCGAAGTCCTCGAATGTTTAAAGCGATTGAACAAAATAGCCGAGAAATCACTCGTGTTGTATGTTCGTAGTATTTTTGAAGGAACAAAGTAAAACGTGTATCCATTTCGACGCAGCCCGCATTACGTTTCAACAGGAACCTTTAAATGAAGTGCTATTTGATAGTTGCACTCTAGTGCACGAAGAACATTTAAGCGAAGCGATTCATTGTGTACGACCTCCTTACACAATTGCTGATCGTAAACTTTATTTTTTTAAATAAATGTCGTATTCCATTTTTATTAACAGTTAAAGAGTACGGGGCTAGAAAAGCTGACTTTGAATGACTGATTGTCTATAAGCGACGATGATGAATCATCACGGTGATGATCAGGTGCCGCATACTCATTTGTCTGCTAACCTATAAAAAAAACTTTTTGGCAATCAAAAATATATTTTTTTAAACTTATTATTAAATTGAGCTGAAATTAAATATATTTATTTATTTATGGATCATCAACAGGAGTTAAATTCATTATACATTATTCTATATAGTTCTAAAAACATACTGAAATGTCATTAAATCCTAATTATAGATGGCCACAACATTAACATAAAGTGAAAGGAGACAAATCAAATAATTCTCATCAGCAGCCTGCGGCAGTCCACTGCTGGACATAGGCCTCCCCCATGGAGCGCCACCTAGCCCGATCTTCGGCTACACGCATCCAGTTTCTGCCAGCCGCCCTGCGCAGATCGTCGCACCATCTAGCCGGGGGGCGTCCCACACTACGTTTACCGAGACGCGGTCTCCACTCCAGCACTCGTCTGCTCCAACGATCGTCGGATCTCCGACAGACGTGACCAGCCCATTGCCACTTAAGTTTGCTAATTCGAAAGGCTATGTCGGTGACTTTAGTTCTCTGGCGGATTTGTTCATTCCGAAACATATCTACCAGAGAAACTCCGAGCATAGCTCTCTCCATAGCTCTCTGAGCGACTCTGAGCTTATGAAGCAGACGGACTGTCAGCGTCCACGTTTCGGCGCCGTAGGAGAGTACGGGTAGGACACACTGGTCGAAGACTTTCGTCTTCAGGCTCTGAGGTATGGGCGACGAGAAGACCGGACTTAGGCTGTTCAGCATCCCTTGCAGTTCCTCTAGCGATTCTGCCAAGATCACGATATCATCGGCAAAACGCAGGTGTGAGATGTACTTACCGTTTACGTTTATGCCTCGTCCTTTCCAGTCTAGCGTCTTGAAAACGTCTTCCAGTGCATTAGTGAACAGTTTCGGGGATATGACATCCCCCTGTCTCACACCGCGATACAACTGGATTTGTTTTGTTTGACTGCCCTGTACTCGAACGGACATCGTGGCGGCATTGTAAAGACATCTCAATACCTCGATGTATCGATGATCTACCTGGCACCGCTGCAAGGCTTCCATGACAGCCCAGGTCTCAATGGAGTCAAAGGCCTTCTCATAATCCACAAATGCTAAGCACAGGGGCTGATTATACTCGTTTGTTTTCTGTATAATTTGCCGCACTGTGTGAATGTGGTCTATGGTGCCGAATCCTCCTCGAAACCCAGCCTGCTCTGGGGGTTGAAACTCGTCAAGTCTTCGTGCGAGTCGATTGGTGATGACCCTCGAAAACAACTTATAGACATGGCTCAGGAGCGAGATGGGCCTATAGTTGCTAAGTAGCGTCCTATCCCCTTTTTTGTGGAATAAGACGACTATGCTCCTGTTCCATGCCCGAGGAGTTCTCCCATTCTGCACGACAGAATTGAATATTCTGCAGAGCTCTTTAAGCACGGGTCGACCTCCTGCTTTTAAGAGCTCCACAGTAATCCCGTCTTCGCCCGGGGCTTTTCCATTTTTAAGTTGTCCGAGGGCCAACTCCATCTCCTCAAGGGCAATATCTGGCAGCTCGTCGGTGTAGTGGCGGGAAAGCGTGGCTCTGGGATCATTGTAAACGGGTTCAGGTTGTGGTGCATGAGAAGCGTATAGTTTGCCGTAGAAGTCTTCGATCTCACCGAGAACCTCAGACTTCGACGTGAGTATTCTGCCATCCTGGGTTTTTAATTTTGTGAGGTGGCTTCTCCCAAGCTTTTGTGCAAATACTTTAGGGCCCTTGTGTCGCTCTATTGCTTCTTTAATGGCTTCAGCATTAGAGCGACGCATGTCCCGCCGCACGCATTTAATCAAATAATTATACAGACTTAAATGTTAGATTTAATACGGTGTGTGAATTTGTTGCGTTTCTTTTCATGTATTTATGGTGTAGTTCATACAACGATCGAAGCGGGGTATTGGATCCAAAAGCGCTCCTTTCATATCCTTATGAAATAAACTACTTGCACCCTTGCATTGTTTCCTTAATCTGTTTGTGTTGTTTTAATAAATAAATGTAATTTAAAAGTTAATTAAAACGCTATTTCGTTAACTTTGCCCTCCTCTCCATTCGTCTTCAATTCCAAATAGTTTCAAATGAGGTTAAATTCTTCCTGTAAAATATAGTTTCTATTCTAGCAGACAAATATAGATTTGTATGCTTCTAATATAAAACTAATTGTACCAAGAATACATAACATCAAAAGATAAATCGAAACTACGAAAACTCTTAGCAGGATTACTTCGCCACGATAACATTTTAATTGTAAGAGTTATTAACTATTTTAAGTTTTCAGTAATGAGTGTTACTGAAATCTTACGATAGTTAGAACAAAGGGACGTTTCATAATGTCTCTGTTAACTGCTTTAAAATGTTTTCCAATAAATACTTTGCTAACAAAATTTAAATGCAAATTATTTATTTTTAAACCGAATTACATTGTTCTTCGTTTAACCAGAATGTATAAAGAATCAAAATTCACCCAGACACCACCTGAGTCACATTCCTCTTAATAATTTTTCATACATGATATCTTACATTGCAAAATGACATTCCCCAAATGCACTGCTTAGCTACCGCGCTTCGTCCAGTGAGTGGTTGAGTTCCGGAGGCCCAACCCACTCTTTTCTTTCCTTAAAGGTCGGTACCGCTTCGACACTGCCTGTGGCCCTGCAATTATCTATGGGCGTTGTTGGTTGCTTTCCATCAAGTGACGCCTGCTCGTTTGCCTTCCTATCTCATAAAAAAATGCAAAGATCAATTCGCAAGCAATGATTAGAATGCAAAGCTCACATGAACGGCACGAGCCTCCGAAGGGCTCAGATAAAGGCAATTAATCCTTAATCTCCGTTCCACTTCGGAGTTACGGACGAAGGATCCCGCTTTTGGCTAATTTAATTTGTTGCGGGGTTTGTGTAAACTTCGGTCGTTCCATAACTCCTGCGTCCGACGCTAAATATATTTTGATATTAAATAATTAACATAAAGGATATACTTGAAAAGTAGAAATAGTGTACAAACTTCAAGAAAATATAACAAACTTCAAGTTATACTGTCATCTATCGTACACATTATCTTTTTTTTTAACAGCCCATATATGTCCCACTGCTGAGCACGGGCCTCTTCATTTTTGGAAGAGCGGATGTTAACCCATCACGCTTGTCCAGACTCGGAATAAATGTTTGTAATCCATACATACATGTATTCCGTTGTGGGGATCGAACCCGCGACCATTGACTCCGCGTCTGAACCAATTGTTCGTCCAATTATCTTATAGCTTATATAAATTAAACATTACATTTCTTAAAGGCCGGAGACACTTTTGCACTGCCTATGGCACTATAGTTGTCTATGGGCTTTGATTGCTCTCCATCAGATGACGCGCTACCTCGTTTGCCTTTTTATCCCAAACACATACAGCTGTATAGATGATAATGTCCTCGATCAATTTAGAACTAGTTAAATCGATTGTTTATTTCGGTCACTTTGGTTCTCTGGCGGATTTCTTCATAAAGAAGTTTAAACGTATAAATAAAGACTCATTTCACACATACACAAACACTTGCGGTTGTTAAACACACACACACACACACACATATACGAGTATATAAATATAGATGAACTCAGTATTTTTAACTACATATTATTAATAATTATTACTAAATTACTATATCTCTCTCTGAGTCCTAAGTCCCCCTCGTGGGATATAGGGCAGACACGAAGTTTTTCCATCTCGACCTGTCGGAGGCCATATACTTTCGCTCCGGGCTATCCTGGGCCTATGCCCATCTTTTGCATTTCGGCCGTTACAGTACGCCTTTTCCCCTGCGGATTCCATTCGAGGGCTCATTTGAGGATATGACTAGGGTGGCGTCAGAGAGTACGCCCTATCCATCTCCATTTTTGTCGACGTATCTGGGCATCATCATTGTCCTTTTTTTTCCATTGGTCCTCTTTGCTGATTCTCCACAGCTCTTCGTTGAAGACCATGTTATCTGGCCAATATACTTTTTATATTCGGCGTAGGCAGCGGTTGATGAATACCTGGAGTTTGCATACTAGTCCTTGTGTACTTTTTCATGTCTCACACCCGCACGGCAGAATTGACTTTACGTTATTGTTAAAGATTTTAACTCTGTTAATTCATTCTGTGAGAGAGGTGTTCCGATTGCCACACAGGGCGGAGACATGCAAAAGCTCCTTTAGCCTTGGCGATTCGGGAAATTACTAAATATTACTATTTAAATACTACTTAATAAAAAAACTAAATATTATTAATAAAAATTAAAAGTATTTTATTAGTGATAGAAAATTGAACAAGATGTATATGGAGAGTGTGAAGTAACAGTAGGAATAGAATAAATCACCATTCTATTTTATACTTTACTATTTTTCTTCTTTTTAATGAGAATCAAAAAGAAGAATAATAATAATAATCTGAGTGGTAGCTTGTCTACCGCGCTTGGAACGGTGAGCGGTCTGAGTTCCGGAGGCCCAACACACTTCCATTCCCAATACCCCTCCGATTCCCACTCCCACTTCCCCTCCGATTCCCACTCCCATAATTTCACTTTCCTTTAAGGTCGGCAACGCTTCCGCACTGCCTATTGCGTTGCGGATGTCTATGGGCGGCGTTGGTTGCTTTCCATCAAGTGACACGCCTGCTCGTTTGCCTTCCTATACCATAAAAAAAACGAATTTAATTATACAAACAGACATCCTTAATTAAACGTAAACAATACGTGTTTATGTTTTTATTTTCACATAAAAAAAAATGTTTGGGTACCATGAAAGCGGACGTAAAGCTGCAAAGCTGGAAATCGAGATGGAATTAAGTTGTTTAATTTGTTTAATGGACCTCATGGTTGGTCGTTAACTTTGTTTATTACCTGCTTCAATACTGTTATTATTATACGAGTACAGAAGATTGAATTGAAATGAAAAATTGTACCATATATAACTAACTCTGTGGGCGCAGCGACCCAAAATTGATCTTGGCCTTCGAACAGATCTTATCCCACCGTGTCCTGTCCTGCGCCACCTCCTGCCAGTTGCAGATTTAAAGGTTGCGCAAGTCATCCTCGATCATGTCTCTCACTACGACCTGGGGCGCTCCATAGGAAGTCGTCCAGTTAAGGCGACCCACATACGCTCTCTTGACTGCGCGATCCTTCCCCATCCTCTCAACGTAGCCCAGCAAATGAAGTCGGTGAGCCTTAGTCACTCCTATTACATTAGGTTGGGCCACCAGATGCTCGATTTCGACATTATAATATATTAGTACATATATAATATTTATTTATTATTTCTGTAAGAATTATATAATAGTACAAATGCAGACTTAATAACGCCAGAAGGCATTCTCTGCCAGTGAAAGTTTCGGTTGATGGAAAAGATTTTTATGTAGTACATACAAAAACAATAATAATATGTTAATTAAATATGGCGTTTTTCCAGAAATAAGGACGATGTTTCTGGAGAAACGCCATTAACCCACCACGCTTGTCCAATGTGGACTGACGGAGTAAGCAGATTCGGAATAAATATCTGTAGGCCATACATATATTAATCCCGATGCTGAGATCCCGCGACCAGTCACTCTGTACTCAACAGCTGTTTGTGTATGTGTGAATTGATTGTCAGGAATGAACGAATAAATGAATGAATGAATGTATAAATGAAATATGGAACGTGTGATACGTTAAATGGCAGATACACAGCCATTACCCGCCGAGAGTAATCTTGTCTGGTGTGACATTTAATACGTCACTGGAATTACAGCAATAAAACGTATAGCGGTTGAAATTGATGTAATTACCAGATACCAACGTCTCGGGAACAATAATTTGATTTATACTGTACACCAGCTATAAAATAAATCCAATGCCAGGATGCGGTGGCATCATATCTTTCACTGTCCTTTTATAACTGGTCGAAAAGAACAATGGTTTATAATGCGGACAGTCAGAATTCTTACTTAGCTAAGATCCGCGAAAAGCAAATAAAGATAGAAAAATAATAACGGTGTTTTTTTTGTGTTTCATTCATAATGCCTCGGTCTATACCATATGAATACCATCACATTTAAGTGACCCTGCATAGAGTCGAGCGGAGGAGTTTAGCTTGAATCAACACGTCGTCTCTGTCTACGATTTCTCTCCAACACCCCGCGATAAGATGTTTCACATCAAAAATACATAAAAAAACAAGAACAATAGAACCAAAATTAAATATGTCGGGATAAACAAACAATATTTTAGCAAACAATTTAGTCATTGTCAAAACTCGCTTAATATTATTCTATTTGTGCATGCCCATTCTTTACATATTTTAGCAAACAAATTAGTTATTGCTAAAACTCACTATTATTGTACTTGTGAGTGCCCATTCTTTACATATTTTAGCAAATAAATTGGTCATTGCTAAAACTCGCTTAGTATTACTGTATTTGTGCGTGCCCATTCTCTACATATTTTAACAAACAAATTAGTCATTGCTAAAACTCGCTTGGTATTACTGTATTTGTGCGTACCCATTCTTTACATATTTTAGCAAACAAATTAGTCATTGCTAAAACTCGCTTAGAATTACTTACTGTATTTGTGCGTGCGCATTCTCTACATATTTTAGCAATCAAATTAGTCATGTTAAACTCGCTTAGTATTACTGTATTTGTGCGTGCTTATTCTCACATATCTCGGAGTTCAGTGCACCAACCAAAGCCTAGTCGACTATTTATCGTGTATAATCCATCGTTAGCGTTCGGAACCCCACATGCATCCACTGCTTCCCCTAGTAATGCCCGCTAAATACGCATTGTAAATTCTCTTTGAGTTGATAATCTGAACTGTGTGCTTTACATATACTTAGGTTTACTGATGCAGTTTTGTAATTGTGACTGTAGCGAAACGGCTTTTCGTTTCGCTACAATGAATGTAAATTCGATTCTCGTCCTCATGGGAATCAGGACGTGACGGCTGGCGAACCAAGTCGCCGTCATTTTTTAACAAATTAGGTTTAATAAAATTCATCATAGTGAATCCCACGAGCCGCAAGGGAGAATGGAGATCAGCCCCAGCAGAGCCCCGGATGCTGAGGTAAAAATAAATTTATTGGATATTAATTTTCCTTAAAAGTGAGGAGTGATTTTTTATGGGAGAGAGAGGCAAACGAGCAAGCAGTTTACCCGATGATAAACAATCCGCCCCATCTATAAACATCTGTGATATAGCACTTTATAATATGATATAGTATAATATAGCATTTGAGAACAATGCCTACATATTTCTCAAAGGCTACCCTTGTATAGTTGCTATTGCTTATGGTGTTGTAGATCTCTATGGACGGCATTGATTGCTCTCCATCAGGTCATACGTCAGGATCATTCGTTACTTCCTTATTCTTAAAAAAGGTACTTACTTTAGTCTTATCTAAATTCATTTTTGTCCACAGCCTATTAACGGCTTGGTATGGGGCTTTCCATTTCTGGAGGAACGGAGAATAACCCACCACGCTTGTCCAATGTGATTTGGCGGGGTTACTAGACTCAGAATAAATATCTGTAGGACGTATCTATAAATATTTATTCCGATGCGAAGATCGAACCCGCAACTTTTGACTCAGTGGACGGGGGCCCTGCCATTAAGCTAGTTGGTCATCTAAATTCATCAATATCAATATCAGCCCACGGCAGTCCACTGATGGATATAGGCCTCACCCAAGATGCACCATCTAGCTCGATCTTCGGCTACACGCATCCAGTCTCTGCCAGCCGCCTTGTGCAGATTGTCGCTCCATCTAGCAGGGGGGCGTCCCACACTGCATCTGTTGAGACGCGGTCTCCACTCCAGCACTCGTCCAACCAAAATTGTTGAGTCTTCATTTGAAGTATTTAGAATTTTTTGTAGTTTTTGTAGTTTGGATCGATATGTCTTTTTATCGCCGCATAAAAAGCGGCGATAAAAAGACATATAATTGAAACTAAAGTCAGTGGTAAATTCTGGTGAAAAGAGAAAATTACGTCTTTGAATGTAAATCTACACTCTTTTATAGTTTCATTTTCTCTGTGAGCATAAAGCAAGTAGCTATTACTGAGTTCC
Organism: Baronia brevicornis; assembly: GCA_031353405.1. Lineage (NCBI taxonomy): Eukaryota > Metazoa > Arthropoda > Insecta > Lepidoptera > Papilionidae > Baronia > Baronia brevicornis. Next base: position 270,755 of record JASFAT010003818.1, read on the forward strand.
CAGAGGGAGTCGCCTTCCCGTACACACTTCATTTCTAGTGCAAATTTCATTTTTCAAAGTAAAACGCTTCCGTTAGTTGATAGCCGAGTTGGTTTTAGCTGATGGTTTATTTTTTAAAACATAATTCTCTGGTGATTTCATTTTATTTAACCGTTTATTTCCATTTAGATAAGCGGCTAATGTAGTACGATGCGTCTCAAAAGCTTCTTTCTACGCACCACTATCCTGTGCAACTAGCTTCCTCCCAGCGATGTTTCCTAACCGATACGATATTGGAACCTTAATACCATACCAAAAAATGGCATAATATTTGTCGGTAGCATGAATGGGCCAGCTCGCCCGGGGCAGTACCACACTCCCGCAGAAAGCAAGCATGTGAGTGGTAGTTTAGCTACCGCGCTTCGTCCGGTGAGTAGTTGAGTTTCGGGGGCCAACCATCCTCCCCCCCTCCCATTATGACACTTTCTTTATAGGCCGGCAACGCACTGCGGATGTCTATGGGCGGCGTTGATTGCTTTCTATCAGGTGACACGCTTGCTCATTTGCCTTGCTATACCATAAAAAATAACCCTACTTCTTCTTCATGTGCCCACTCCATTCCGTATGTCGGCTTTTAATAAATGTGTAACCTTCCACGTTACGTCTTGATAAAATGGTGGCTTTTTTACCAAAACCTGTGGACTTTGGGAGTCAACTTAAAAAGTCTCAATACATGCATTTATTTCATATCACTTATAAGCTTTGATCGAACTATATTGTATAATACGTACCCTTAATTAAACAATATAAAGGATAAAAATATAAGATTATGGAAATGAAATAAAGACACAACGTCACTGATGTAAGTTGGCGGGCAAGAAAAGTTATTGTCCATTTTAATCTCATTATATATCAGCCTTGCACAAGCACCACACGTCACTTCTCGCAATCGCCGCAAAACAAAATGGCGTCACAAGAATTCGTTATTGCACATTGAATTGTTTCACGAACTTGCAGTGCTGCAGAATTAGTGCGAAAGCTTTCAACGTTCTTATCTTATTGAATCCCGTTCGTGTCTCGTTTTAACGTAAAAATCAGGGGTATTTTCTTATTTACTCCGTGATTTAGCTAGTCTAAAAATGTTCTATTATTTAATATAACATATATACATATCAACACGCCTGTTTCTCGTAGGTGCAGGTAGAGGCCACAGACCTCCATCCGCTACGATGCTGGCACATCTTCCTTGCTTCCTTCACACTCATCCATCCTTCCTCTCACATTCATTGTAGCGAAACAGTTATCCCTCGTGGGAATCAGGACGTGACGGGTGGCGAACCACGTCGCCGTCATTTTTTCACAAATTAGGTTTATTAAAATTCGTCATAGTGAATCCCACGAGCTATTTAAGGTAATGTTAATTTATTTATTTATTCTGATTGTACATTCTTCATCTTATGGTATACATTTTTTGGTACAAATCTTGTGAATCTTGGACTTAATGTTGGAGTGCATTCTCTGTCAGACAACCTTTGGATTGGCGGGAAAGATTTTTCAATTCCTACTGTCACACTCTTCTTAATAAATTTATATATCTTGTTCAAATTTACATTAGCTAATAAAATATTAATAAGAAAATACATTTTATTCGACCATTCAAGTTCAAATACAATTTATTAAACTTGCAGTGGATGACACTAGATGCCAATACAGTTTTTTTCTAATGTTAATTAATTGAATTTTCCATGGGAGAAAAACAATATCTTAAATAATTAATTATCTTAAATAATATTAATGGTAGAGCCACACTGCAGACGAATACTTTGTCAATAATGGCATAATATTCGTCTGTAGCATGAATGGGCCGGCTCGCCCGGGGAAGTACCACACTCCCGCAGAACACCGGCGTCTGAGTGGTAGCTTAGCTACCGCGCTTCGTACGGTGAGCGGCCGAGTTCCGAAGGCCCACTACCCTCTCTCCCCTCCCCCTCCCATTCCCACTCCCATAGTGACACTTTCCTTAAAGGTCGGCAACGCTTCCGCACTGCCTATGGCGTTGCGGATGTCTATGGGCGGCGTTGATTGCTTTCCATCAGGTGACATGCATGCCCGTTTGCCTTCCTATCCCATAAAAAAATAAGATATTTAGAAGGGTATAAATTTAGGAATAAATACCGTCAGTGGCGAAGCGTAGAAGATCGCTGGAAAAAAGGAGGAATTGACTTTAATTTTTTTTTATTACTTGTTCACAGATGGTACGAAAACGAATAAAAATAAATAAATAAAAAATAAATACATACATAAATAAATAAATACATTCATATTACATAAACATAAATAAATATGTATGAATGATTATAGAATTAGGGATGGAGATTTAAAATAAAACCTTTAAAGTTAAAGGCTTAATTTTAAAGGTAAAATTAAAGACTTAGGTTTGCTGGAGCTTTTTTTATATTAAGGTGCTCCTTATATCAGCATCATCATCATTAACAGCCTACAGCAGTCCACTTCTGGATATAGGCTTCCCCCAAGAAGCGCCACCAAGCCCGATCTTCGGCTTCACGCATACAGTTTCTGCCAGCCGCCCTGCACAGATCGTCGCACCATCTAGCCTTGGGCATCCCACGCTACGTTTGCGAAGACACGGTCTCCAATCCAGCACTCGTCTGCTCCAACGATTATCGGATCTCCGACAAACATGACCAGCTCATTGCTACTTCGGTTTGCTACTTCGAAAAACTGTATCGGTTACGATTAATGGAGTCAGGCGTTACTTTGCGGAAATCCATCACTATGTGGGCAGTCAAAAGTTTTACTTAGCTAAGATCCGTGACAAGCAAAACAATAACAGAAAATAAATAATATGTGTTTTCCTGCTGGATGAAGTGGATTTACAGGGAACTTAAACTAAATCTTACCGAAAAACGGCCGTCAGCTACTTTCCACCTACCAACCACTATACACAACACCAAACACACACTACCACTTTTTCATCTTGTAAACGACATGTGTTTCGCCCCAACACGAGGCATCTTCAGGTATAGTAGAATCTACGAAAGACAACCGAAAAGTGTTTCGGTTGTCTTCCGTAGATTTTTTTTGTCTTCCGACTATATCAGTATATAAAACAATAAATGAAGAGATAGTAAAATAATACACTATTTAGATAAACATTCATAATTATTTACGAGTTTAAACGAGCAAGACTCTTCCGTGCTCTTATCTGCACTTTAGAGGCGTTTGCCAACCGCTGTATCCGCTTGGCTTCGTTCTACATCTAATGAATATTTGCCTTAGTCTGCGCTATGGAAAGCAATAAATGTCGTTAGCTTTTAATGCTGCCGCGTCCGGGATTATTCTTAGTTGTCTTATGGATTTAATGATGAAACAAAATTCTTTATATACTCTCGCCTCACAGACATTCACACACTACACGCATAACATATAGATGTATAGTGGTAAAGCCACGTTGCAGACGAATACTTTGTCAAGAATGGCATAATATTCGTCTGTAGCATGAATGGGCCGGCTCGCTCGTGTACAACACTCCCGCAGATAACCGACGTCTGAGTGGTAGCTTAGCTACCGCGCTTCGTACGGTGAGCGGGCGAGTTACGGAAGCTCAAAACCCTTACCCCTTCCTCTGGGGTGGCGTTGATTGCTTTCCATCAGGTGACACACCTGCTCGTTTGCCTTCCAATCCCATAAATATATATATATATATATATATATATATATATATATATATATATATATATATATATATATATATATATATATATATATATATATATATATATATATATATATTAATTTAATATAATTAAAATATAAATCTATTATTGGCTCAATAGTCGTGGTAATTCTCACGTAGTATAAATATATGTCTATTGTTTTTTTGTTTGTAGCTTAGCTATCGCGCTTTGTACCCCCCTCCCATAATGATACTTTCCTTAAAGGCCAGCAACGCTTCTGCGCTGCCTATAGCACTCCGGATGTTTATGGATATATATCGAACCCCCGACCATTGACTCTGTAGACGGTAGACCCACCACTAAGTCAAGCTGAGCCGCTTGTTTATCTATGGCTCTCTTTAAACAAAGTTTTGATATCTAGAATAGAATAGAAAAACTTTATTTATGACACCTTTTTTTTACAATAACTAAAATTAAATCCTTAATAATATTATATATACAAATAAAAACACAAAACAAAAAGAAAATAATTTTAATCGAACGAGTGTCATAAAATGGTTCTTGCTCAGTATATGCTTATTTTTTACTTTTAACTAGTTTACTAAACTATATTTCCATTTTCATAAAATATGTATAGTAAACACTCTTCTATCTACTATTATATATTTTAACCCAACACTTGCTATATACTTGCATTTATAAACGAAATGCCAATGTTGGAAATTCTGAACAGCCATTCAATTGTTCGCTGATTCGCAGCCAAGAGGAATTAGTGCTAAAAGGCGGGCAAGTTTTCCTAGACAGTTGTATTTACAATACATATATAGACGTGTAGATAGACAGATTAATACATAGATAGATAATACATACTTTTCGGTTGTCTTCCGTGGAGTCTACTATACCTGAAGATGCCTCGTGTTAGGGCGAAACACGAGTCGTTTACAAGATGGAAAAGTGATAATGTGTGTTTGGTGTTGTGTATAGTGGTTGGTGGGTGGAGAATTGATGGCCGATTTTCGGTAAGTTTTTGGTTTAAGTTCCAAATAAATCCACTTAACCCAACGGAAAAACACACGTTGTTAATTTTCTGTTATTGTTTTGCTTGTCGCGGATCTTAGCTAAGTAAAACTTTTGACTGTCCATATAATACAATAGATAGATGAATAATGAATTTTTTTGGACGCCCATCTGTCCAAGTTAGGTTTAGGTAAGTAGGTTAAATTTAAAATTCAAAAAGCAGCTATATTGTGCACGGCTAGAATCGTGAGAAGATTCTTTTCCTTGGATGCATAATCCTTTGTGTACTTGGTTTATCCCGCCACCGAAATTTAATAACCCTAGGTAATATTATATTATTTTTTCTAAAGATTTTTTTATATTAATAATATTGTTATTAAGAGAGAATACATATTTCTCTCTTAATAACAATATTATTAATATAAATAAAGGAAAAACGTAATAAAGGAAAATTTATTTTTAGTATATTACACACGGTACAGGACTCCGATCGTAGTAGATCCCGTACTATTTCAATAAATTATAATTTATTAATAAAAAAAGTAAAATTACTTAAAAACTAGAATTATATATATATATATATATATATATATATATATATATATATATATATATATATATATATATATATATATATGTATATATATATGTATATATATATGTATATATATATATATATATATATATATATATATATATATATATATATATATATATATTTTAATGGGATAGGAGGGCAAACGAGCAAGCGTGTCGCCAGAAAGCAATCAACGCCGCCCATGGGCAACCGCGACACCGCAAGAGTTACCGGCCTTTTAGGTATGCATAGGCTTGTTTTTTGAAGGTTCCAACGTCGTAACGGTTCGGAAAGACCGCCGAGGGTAGCTGATTCCACAAACTGGTGGTGCGAGGAAAGAAGTGTATATATATATATATATATATATATATATATATATATATATATATATATATATATATATATATATATATATATATATATATATATATATATATATATATATATATATATATATATATATATATATATATATATATATTTGTGTCACAAAAATACTTAATTATTAATTAAACAAAGAAATGTGCATCTTACGAATTTTAAATGCAAATTGGCCATGGTTGAAGCATGTCGGGCAAGATATCTGTCGATATTAACCCACCACGCTTGTCGCTTATCCAAGGCGGATTGCCGGGGTACCTAGATTCGAAATAAATACCTGTGAACGATACATACTCAAATGGGAAATTGAACTCGCGACTGTTGACAAATGTGATAAGTTCGCTTCTGAAACAATTGAGACATCGTATTTTTGATCAGTGTATAAATAAATAAATATATATTTTTTTCTAAATGTGAAATTTTTTTGCATTTGCGAAAATATGTGTATGTGAAAATTTATCCCAGCAATCAACCACAAAAGCGGAATAATTGTATCCAGTTCAACTAAGAATGCTTGAAATTAAGCGTACGCCATTTACAGCAGTGGTATTTAGTATGTTATGGGAAGCGTGCAGAAGTTTTGCGTTTTTTTTTTATCATTTCTCGCTAACATTAATTGGCTGCATTCTAATTGTACTCGTAAATGAACTGACAAATGGCAGCTTCATTTGTTTTTGTAACTACATACAGTAATATGTTTTCTATAATTGATGGAGAAGATTTGTTATAAAAACAAATCTTCTCCATAAATCCTATTAAAAACGACTGTTACCGTGATCAACCTATTTAAAAATAGGGTTCCTTTAGTGAGCCTATTTAAAACGAATATATGTATTTACATTCGTCATATCACCTAGTCAAGATTTATTTGAATAATATATTTTAGTATTGTGTTATATAATAATAAATTAGTATTGTTAGTATTTTATTTTGAATGATAGAATAAGAACTGAAGATATAAGAGAACGATGTGAAGTAAAAGAAGGTGTCGTGACAAAAGTTGAGAAAGGGACGCTTAGATGATTTGGGCATGAGGAGGGGATAGATAAAAGACGACTGGCAAAAGAAATTTACGTTGTGAATGTGGATGGAAGTGTCGGTAGGGGAAGACCACGGAAAACATACCTTGACCAAATTGCTGAACTTTTTAAGAAAGTTTAGGTCAAGAGTATCCTTAAACGGAGGAACTGCATGATGACAGTATGAGTGTGAAGGAAGCGAGGAAAGTATGCCGAGATCGTAGCAGATGGAGATCTGTGATCTCTGCCTACCCCTACGGGAAACAGGCGCGACGATATGTATGTATGTATGTATGTATGTGTGTAAGTGTGTACAAAAAGTGTGTATGTGTGTATTAGTGTATGTGTAAGTGTGTATATGTATTTTATTTTATGCTTATATACTTTACGAATATAAAGGTTTATGGTGGTATTTATTTATGATACTAGTTTAATTGTTTAATTAATAATGAATAAAGGTTGAACACGGGGGCGTGAAAACGTAGCGGCGAGCCATAAATTCGACCATAAAGCTCAGCGGTTTATATTTGAGGCGTCGCAATATTTTATCGAGGTGTGGACCTTATTTACAATTATAAGCATCTTTAACAGCTTTCCGTATATGTTTAAATATGTATATATATTTTTTTATGGGAGAAAAATAGAGGGGAGGGGATGGGGAGGGGAAGGGTGCTGAAACTCTGGAACTCAGCCGCTCACCGTACTAAGAGCGCTAGCTAAGCTACCACTCAGACGCCGGTTTTCTGCGGGAGTATGGTAAAAAGCAAATATCTGCAGTACGATAGGCAGTGCAGAAGGTTGCCAGCCTTTAAGGAAACGGTCATTATGGGAGGGAGGAAGGGGAGGAGGAAGGGGTGGAGGAAGGGGTGGAGGAAGGGGAGGAGGAAGGGGAGGAGGAAGGGGAGGAGGAAGGGGAGGAGGAAGGGGAGGAGGAAGGGGAGGAGGAAGAGGTGGATGAAGGGGAGGAGGAAGGGGAGGAGGAAGGGGGAGGAAGGGGGATTGGTCCTCCTGAACTCAGCCGCTCACCGGACGAAGCGCAGTAGCTAAGCTACCACTCAGACATCGATTTTGTGCGGGAGCGTGCAAATAATATGCTATTCTTAACAACTAATAATTTCTACCTTTGACGGTCTGTAAAGTTCACGTTTTTGCTTGACTTGACGTCGGAGAACCTCGTCATTGGTCAGTTTTTGTGTCCAGCTATTTTTTAATTGGGGCATATAGACGGATGCCCACTACTGGGCATCCGTCTATATGCCCCAATTTCTATTAAAAGTACTACTAATACTTTATCTTTAGTGGTTTTAAATAAAGTGTATTACTTTTAATTAATCAAACAATTTTTAAAATATATTCTTTATAATAAATAAGCTATAAACAAAATAGGTAGTAGGACAAAAATTTCCGAAACGATGTTCCCGTTTTTCGTCTGCATTATTTTCTATTATTTATTCTTATTCTTCTTCTCCTTCCAGACAATCGTTAGATCCTCGAAATTATAATAAATATTTAGTGAGCTAGTGATACACTATTTATAAAAAGAAAATCAAAAATCATTTTTTTTTAATTTACAAAATATCACAGGTAAACTTTAAAAACGTTAAAAGTAGTGACTTTCTGGAGTCATTGGACCCGGGCTCGATTCTCCCATAAAGATTAATATATTTTTGGCCTACAGGTATTTTTACTCCGAGTCTGGGTGTCCCATTGATCCGCTTTGGACAAGCGTGAAGGGTTAATTTCTACTCCTCTAAAAATGAGGAGGCCTATGACATTGTTGCCTGTTAAAATAAAAAAAATACAATTATAATTATTATGAATAATAAATAATTATATAACACATTAAATTTCTTGCGTAAAATGATTTTGCAAACATCATTTTCAATTATATTAATGCAGCTTTATGCACTCTGCATTGCGTGTGTATCCCATTAGTATAAATGTAATATATTATATGTATATACAATGTTAGTGTTTGTATGTTTGTATGTTGTGAGTAACATGTACTCGTGCGTGCGTGCGTCCTTTTCTGTGTGATCTGAGCGTGTGTCCATTTCTCTCTCTCTCTCTCTCTCTCTCTCTCTCTCTCTCTGTGTGTGTGTGTGTGTGTTGTTTCCTAACAATTAAAGAGCTGCTTTCCTCGCTCGTGTTTTAAATGCAATTTAAAAATAGCTTTTCTTAGCGCTTCTTTTGTTAGTGTGAAAACAATCAAGTGCCGAGTAATTTTTATTATATGATAGCTGTCTTGAATTTTGACCACACATCACATTTTCACACACACATTACATGGAATAATTTTGTATGTCTAATGCGGCATTTTAGAACACTTATTGTTCCAAAACCTATATAGGGCCCCAATAGAGCCCGCGCTTTATTTTTATGGGACAAAAAGGCAAACGAGCAGGCGTGTCACTTGATGAAAAACAGTCACTGCCGGTTATAGTCATCCGCAGTGCGATAGGCATTGCTGAATAAATGTGCAGGCTTGTTTTTTTAAGGTTCTAATGTCGTATCAGTTGGCAAACACCGCCAGAGGTAGATAGTTCCACAGGTTCCTGAAAAACGCAATGTACTGGCCATTCATCTATATCAGGGATTCCTAAAATGCTCGATATCGATCTTTTTGGGTCGAATTCGATTTCCCAGAGGTCGACATAAACGAAAACTGATTTCGGGGGTTGTTGATGTCTAAACACCGACCCCTATTCATTAACACAAGTTCTTATTTGACACTTTCAAGATAGTAAAACAAGAAATACCAGGCACATCGATCTCATTGATTAAGAAGCAAGCAAATCTACTGTTACTTTACTTATTATTTTTATTTACTATTTAAAAAAATAATGTCTTTAAATTTCAACATATTTTCAACATAAGATATTTTTCATGTACCTATTGTGTAACAATGTAAAATTACTTGAATATAGTTTAAAATCAACAAATAAATGTACAAACACAGAAACTAAAAGATAGTTTGATTTGAATTAAATTAAAATAACAATTTTGGGGGTCCATGTTACAGTTTTAGAAAAATATAATTCACACTCTCCCGATATATAATATATGTATTTATATATCTTGTTCAAATCTCATTAACTAATTGAATTTTAAATATTTGATATTCTTTCACTCGAGTTCAAGCACATTTTATAAACTTGTAGTGGATGATACTTGATATTAATACAATTTTTTTTAAATATTAATTCATTTATTACATTAATTTAAGTTTCGTATGGGAGAAAAAAATCTCATATATAAGATATTTAGCAGGATAAAAACGGGAATTAATTGTAATTAATAAATATTATTAATTTAAAGTAAATTATAATATTTTATAATTACAATTAATTCCCATTATAAAAATATTATTACAAAGTAACAAGAACAAAGAACTAAAGTCACTAACATAGTCTTTTGTCTTGACAGACTAGGTGGGACGCACCTCGAACCTTGGACGCCTTGCGCAGAATTGGATGCGTGAAGCCGAAGATCGGGCTCGGTGGCGCTTCTTGAGGGAGGCCAGTCCAGCAGTGGTCTGCCGCAGGATCAACAGGATCGATTGATTAATAACTAAAACAAAATTTTTCTTTTTTGACCTAAGTAGGAATTGACTATCTATTTTTTTTTATATTATTTGTTTTATAAAGCAGATTCTATATCCTGTTTAATATTTGTCATAGCGTGTGAAAAACAGTCCCGTTACAATTTTTTTCTTTGATTAAACATTAACCAACCACCGCGTTAACATTACAAACATGAAATATAATGTGTCAACGTGATAAAAATAGAAATGGGCGCGAAATGGAAATACATAAATCATTAGAGTAACGGCGACCCCGAAAGGCGCCAGCCACACCGAAATCTAATCTTTTTTCCTTAATATGGACAGTCAAAAGTTTTACTTAGCTAAGATCCGCGACAAGCAAAACAATAATAGAAAATTAATAATGTGTGTTTTTCCGTTGGGTTTAGTGGATTTATTTGGAACTTAAACCAAAAACTTACCGAAAATCGACCATCAACTCTCCACCCACCAACCACTATACACAACGCCAAACACACACTATAACTTTTCCATCTTGTACACGACACGTGTTTCGCCCCAACACGAGGCATCTTCAGGTATAGTAGACTCTACGGAAGACAACCGAAAAGTGAAAGTGAAAACCTTTTCGGTTGTCTTCCGTGACTTTGACGTTGACTGTCCATATAGTGATGGATTTCCGCAAAGTAACGCCTGACTCCATTAATAATCTTTTTTCCTTTAGCTTTGCTCATGTTGTCCAACTATGAGGGTTAAATGAGTGTTGAAACCAGAAACTAAGTGTTGAAACCACTAAGGTGAAACAAGAAAAATAGCTAGTTTTTCATGTACGTAATCCTTCCATTATATGGATTATTGTAAGCTCACGTAGTTTGATATCTGTTTAGCTATATCGTTCGTTGTTAATTAAAGCTTATAATTTTGTAGTGGTAGATCCGCGCTGTAAATGAATATTTTGTCAAAAATGGAATATTAATTGTTTTGTAGCATGAATGGGCCGGCTCGCCAGAGAAAGTATCACACTCCCACAGAAAACCGGCGTCTGAGTGGTAGTTTAGCTACCGTGCTTCGTCCAGTGAGCGGTTGACTTCCGGAAGCCCAAACCCCTTCCCCTCCTATAATGACACTTTCCTTAAAGGCCGGCAAGGCTTCTGCACTGCCTATGGCACTCCGGATGTTTATAGGCGTCGTTAATTGCTTCTCATCATATTATACACGCCTGCTCGTTTACCTTCCTATACCATAAAAAAATAATAATTAAGATGCGGAAGCTAAATAAAATTAGCTTCGTTTCCGGTGTGACTTGCGCTTTATTTATGTCTAGGGTTGCGAGTTTTAGGCCCAATATATTGGAACTGAAGTGACTAAAGGACTTCTACTCCATCCCGGAATATCATCCATAGGAATGAGAAAATGTCCGGGAACATAGTGTTCCACCAGTCTGTGAAGCCAGGGCTTACATTGCTTGCTGGGTAATCGATATTGAAAACAACTTTATTTAACCTTGGGAAGGACCTTTATTCCCATCTTATCTTAATATAGGCGACGAATAAAGAATTTAGCTTTTTTTAGCCTATAAAAATTTAGTTGTATAAACTTGATAAATTAAAAGCAAAATTAATTAAGTTTTAAAAACGCGAGCGTCGGACTTTAAGATAACTAGAGAGTAACTTAATTAAGACCTTTTCTGCAGAGAAAAATAGAAACTACGACCGCCATATTTCACGGCCGCTCAACGGAAAAGCAACACGAGTATAAGAAAAAAGGGAATTCTTAATTAATTCAAATCAAATTCAGGTGATTCGTTTAGAAGTTTCCACTAACTAATTTTTTTTTCTTTAATTCAATTACTTTTTAAATTGAAATCAAAGCAAATTCTTTTCATAAGTTAAGAAACCTAGATTGATTACGAATAACGCGATCATGTTAGAAGTAGTACGAAAACAATATAAATAATAAAAATATATTTTTTTATTTTATTTTCTTTGATGGCAATTAGTTATAACTATTATGCTAGTGTCAAATAAAATACGATAACATCAAATCTCTTAAAATATAACTTAGTCAACTTATTACGTTACGTCTTGATAAAATGGTGGCTATTCTACCAAAAGCTTCTATGGACTTTTTCAGTCAACTTAAAAAAGTCAAGATACACACGTTTATTTCATATCATTTCACTTCTACGCCTATATAATCGAAGTATAGTGTATAATACACCATAATTAAACAATATAACTAAAAAAATATAAGATTATGAAAATGAAATAAAAACACAACGTCACTGATGTAAGTTGGCGGGAAAAAGCCCGATCAACCCAAATGTATTTTAACAATATATTCACTGCGTTACGAGAAGTACTTGGTCGTATTGGAGTTTTGTACTGTGCGACAGCTAGTTATCCTTGTTTTACGCTCGATGCACGGGTACGTAACAACAAGGATAACTAGCTGCCACACAGTCGAAAACTCAAATACGACCAAGTACTTCTCGCAACGCAGTGTATGTGTTAATTACCGCACGTTTCAGAATAATATCAACCTCACACAAAAATACACGGTCTCATACGGAATCATATAAGGAACGGTCACATAAGGAAGAGAGAGAGGAAATGAGGGAGAGGAAGAGAGGAGACGAATAGAGACAAGGAGAGAACAGAGATAGAAATATGCACAAACTCACAAATGGAAAAAGAGAGAGAGATGCAAATATCTATTTTACATAATATAATAACTGATATGTATGAAAAATACTACAATATAAATTTATTTTTTAAAAAATTTTTTTGATCAAAAATTAATTATGTTATGTTTTGACAACTCTCTATTGTTTGACTTCCACTTTTAACTATTATAAATATAAATAAGGAATGCGTGGCTAGTAGTCTGAGATATAGAAGATCAGTTATAGATGGTAAGCAAAGTATATAGTTCAAGAATTAGACTACTACTAAAGATTTTTTCATGGAAGCATTAAATAAAGGACAAATTCAATTCGACAATCAGCACCTCCAATTGATGTCTGTTCTACTAAGTGCACTATAAATGCGTTGCCTATCTTAGGGTAAGAAGGATAATGGGAGTAAGATTCCTAGAAGGAAAGAAAATTCCTAGAAGGAAGGACGAATGGTAGAATAGAAAGAAACGAAAATAATGGGAAAGGAGTTAAAATAACATTGTAGTGTGTAGAAATTTCCTTAGATTGTAAAGTCATCAAAATATATAAAATTTAACGCTATTTAAGTAATTACAAATATCATCAACAACAGCCTGCGGCATTCCACTACTGGAGATAGGCCTCTACCATGAAGCGCCACTTAGCCCGATCTGCGGCTACACGCATCCAGTTTCTGCCAGCCACCCTGCGCAGATCGTCGCACCTTCTAGCGGGGGGGGGGGGGCGTCCCACACTACATTTACCGAGACGCAGTCTCCACTCCAGCACTCGTTTGCTTCAACGATTGTCGCATCTCCGACAAACGTGACCAGCCCATTACCACTTTAGTTTACTAATTCGAAAGGCTATATCAGTGACTTTAGTTCTTGGCGGATTTGTTCATTCCGAATCATATCTACCAGAGAAACTCCGAGCATAGCTCTCTCCATAGCACTCTGAGTGACTTTTAAGCTTGTGAAGCAGATAAGCTGTCAGCGCCCACGTTCCAATTATAAATATAGTAACTCTTAATTAAGGTTAATTAGCACGATTACATATATTCTATGTTACTAAGATAATTTCACTGTTTTTAAGAATAAAATACAGTAGTTACAGCAGAATGAAAGAATAACTCCACCAGCTGTGTATTTTTAGACTGAGTAAATATTAAATACACATGTTGCAGTTTTCCTAGGAATACAGATTTTCCGAATGCCAGGGACACTGTGTCTCTGTATTTACTTTGTTCAGAATTCATTTTTAACAAGTACAGTGTTTGAATAGATTAATGGTTTTTTTTTTATTCCAATTTTGATGAAATTTAAAAAATATATTTTTGTTTACAAGTTAGAACTTTTACTTAGCTAAGATCCGCGACAAGCAAAAAATAACAGAAAATTAATAATGTGTATTTTTTCTGCTAGATGAAGTGGATTTACAGGAAACTTAACTAAATCTTACCAAAAAACGGCCATCAGCAAATTTCCACCTACCAACCACTATACACAACACCAATCACACACTACCACTTTTCCACCTTGTAAACGACACGTGTTTCGCCCCAACACGAAGCATCTTCAGGTATAGTAGATTCTACGGAAGACAACCGAAAAGTCTTTTCGGTTAGCGGATGTCTCGTATTGGGGCAATTCGTCCATTTAGTAGGTATTCTATCCATTTATATGTTTCATTTCACTTCGATTCGCTTCACTTCTCTTCCATTTCCTTATGTATTATTATTTTAATTTTTTTTATATATTCACGCCTATCTCCCGCAGGGGTTGGCAGAGACCACAGAGCTCCATCCGCTGCCATTCATCGCAGCGAAACGGTTCGTCATTGGTCGCATTTTGCCCTCGTGAGAATCAGGACGTGACGGATGGCGAACCACGTCGCCGTCATTTTTCGACAAATTAGGTATATTAAATTCGTCTTAGCGAATCCCACGAGCCGCAAGGGAGGATGGAGGTCAGCCCAAGCGGAGCCCTGCATGCTGAGATAAGGCACCATAGTCCCCGGAGGAGCCCGACCCCGGGACGATCGGCACGCTTTCGACTAGGCTCGCCCCTAGCCACGCATCCATTAGCACGGCAGACCGTGGATTGGCGGTATGTATTATTAATTCATGAATAAAATAATGAATGAATAAAAATGAATGAATAAAAATAAAATGAATTAAAGTGAATTAATAATATGTATTATTAATTCACTTTAATTCATTTTATTTTTATTCATTTCATAAAGAGATTGTTCTTTTAAATTTTAAACAGTTTAACTGAAACAATTGAAGTCTATTTGTGAAAGTTTTCAATGTAATCAATAATACATTTTTTATGGGAAAGAAAGATTAAAGGGCAAGTTTGTCTCCTAATGGGAAGCGATCAAAGCCCATATACATCCGCAACAACATAAGCATCACAAATGCGTTAAGGCTTAGGCTTAAGCTAAGGTTAAGGCCTTCAAGATATGAGTAGGCTTGTTTTTTGAAGGTTCCAATGCCGTATCGGTTCAAAAACACCACTGTAGGTAGTTGATTCCGCAGGCTATTGGTTCATGGAGAGAAGTTTCAGAAAAAACGCACCGTATAGCATCAGCTATTCAATCATTCCGAATAATTTTTCGCAGTAGTCCCTGTGATAAAATCAAGCGAACGTTGGAATATTAATTTTGTTATTGTTACGTCTGTCGCCTTCAAGTGAATTTAAATTAATGTTTTTAATTATATTTATTCATTATTAATGTCGGAACTCACTCACTCGTTCGCTATGCAAATGAATTTGGAAATTTCAAGAGCGGCGTGCAAACTTCCGGTGCAGACATGTCTATTTGTAATTAATTAACGCTAATTTAGAAATTATTTGGTCAGGAGCGTTCGAACAATGTTTAATCTTTAACCACTTTGTTGTTATAACCATATTATTTCCATAACATAAATTATTTTCGACAATCATCAACAGCTTGCGCAGTCCACTGCTTCTCGTTCGTCTGAGTTCGTCGAATCATCTAGCCAGGGAGCGTCCCAACTAAGTTTACCGAGACGCGGTCTCCACTCCAGCACTCGTTTGCTCCAACGATTGTCGTGTCTCCGACAAACGTGACCAGCCCATTGTCACTTTTATTTACTAATTCGAAAGGCTATGTCGGTAACTTTGGTTCTCTGGTGGATTTCTTCATTGATTGTTCATTGTCATCCATACCTCAGAGCCTGAAGACAAAAGTCTTTGACCAGTGTGCCCTACCTGTACTCTCTTACAGCACCGAAACGTGGACGCTGACAATCCGTCTGCTTCACAAGCTCAGAGTCGCTCAGGGAGCTATGGAGAGAGCTATGCTCGGAGTTTCTCTGGTAGATATGATTTTGAACTATAAAGAGACTAAATATATTGACGCAAACAAGCGGAAATGTAAAAATGAGAACTTACCACCAGATCCAAAAAAACTTAAGTGTAATTGAATAATAATGTAATGGATTTCCGCAAAGTAACGCTTGACTCCATTAATCAAAATTCTTAGTGTTTAAAATTAAACGTCTTCAAATGAATTTCCTTAATTGATAAGAAAAGCTTGCTCAACTAATTATTTTATTTTGTATTCTGCTAAATATAAATTATGACGTAATGGAAATCTACGGAGTTTGTTTTCCTTTGTTGATTTTCCAGGCATTCGTTTGTTCCAGGCAGAATTTGATTATAAAATAGCGTTGAAATATATTTTAGTTATTTTGAACATAATTAATTTTAAAAATTGTTAATTCTTTTAATTTATATAGCTCACCGTCAAAAGCAAAAAAACAGCTTACCCAGGTAATATCATAAGACGTTTTTTTTACATCCCATATATGTATGTATGTACCATTGTTGTCCACCAGCCTCCCTATTTCTATAGGAACGGAGAATAACCCACTACGCCTCATTACCATTATTATCAACAGTCTACAGCAGTCCACTGCTGGACATGGGCCTCCCCCGAGAAGTACCACCTAGCCTGATCTTCGGTTTCACATATCCAGTTTCTACCAGCCGCCCTGCGCAGATTGTCGCGCCATCTAGCCAAGGAATGACGAGGTAATCGGGTTACCAGATAGAATAAATAAATCTTTAAGCTATAAATATATTTATCCCGATGCGGGAAACGAACCTGCGATCATTGATATAAGACATGGTGGGTATAAATTGTTTAAGGAATTCTTGGCTACGTTATATCTGGGAGTGGACCAAGATAATTAATTTTAACTGCGTCTGCCTTCTGACTGCTTTGTGTCGCTAAAGATGAAGATAGTTATGACAAATTGACTGCCAACTGCGGTTAGCTGAAGATACACTCTAAGAAGAATACTTTTTCTAAGAGTGTCACTCTGACTTACGAAAGTTGGCAGCCAATTCAGCACAACTCTCTTCCTCCTTCCCGAGGCGTGGTGCAGTTCTGGAGCATTCGCTATAAAACCACACTCTGATATTACTTAGCCAAGACGTTTTTTTTTTTTTTAATTAATTAAGACGAATAATAGAAGTAGAAATTAAAATTATGAAGCGGAAAGGAGAAAGTAATCAGTGAGGAACAAGAAAATAAAAAAAGGGGAAATGAATTGGACCTTAATATTAATTAAGCAAAGCTCAATGATGTAGTATAGATAAAACTAAAAGATTCAGGCATAATCCTACTCTTGTACCAAAAATTTTGAAAGAAAGGTAATTTCGAACTTCAAAAGAAGGAACTTGTACTGCAGAGAAAAAGCAGGTTGAAAAAAATATAATACCGTACAGTCATTATAACTGGGATATCAAATATTTAAGCCCGTGGAACGGTAAAGCATAAAGTGGTTAATGATTAAACTCAGCGCTATTTAAGTACTGCAAATAGCTTGAAAATTGGTGTTAATTTGTTATAAACGGACTCCGCTAGGTTTGCGCTAGCAGCGGAATTTACTTATACAGATAGCGAATTTACTTTATCCATTTGCATAAGAAATAAGTACACTATATATTTTTAATGAATTGAAGGGATTTTTTTTTTCTCCAAAAGTCTTGGCTTCGTAATATCAGGAAGTGGACCGGGATAGCGAAGGCTCCAGAACTGCTGCACCTTCGGAAGGAGGAAGAGAGTTGTGCTGAATTGGCTGCCAACATTCGCAAGTCGGAGAGGCACACTTAGAGGAAGAACGTATACCTTGGATATTTTAGACGTTAAATTATTAAAAATAGATAAAAAGAAACAATAAGAAAATGATGATGAGTTTAAAGAAAAATAAGATCCCGCATTCCTCTAGAAGCTTATATTTCACACCTTTGTTTTCTGAGACAGCATGACTGATCTGGTCATATGACTACATGACGTTCAAAGTTAAGAGAACTAATGAAATTAAATTGCTGTGGTAATAAGGATTTTGTTTTTACAATATAAAAGGGTAGATTTATTTTTTCATATTTTAAAATAAAATCCAGATAGTAAATGAAGATTGTTGTAATATATGTATGTAGCAGCAAATAAGAATGGATATGCAACAAAATATGTTTTTGAATATCTAAATAATGAGAACAATTTCGCGATCTCCAATTCGTCTGCAAGCGTGATGTAATCATCACGCTTTCAGATGATTTTGACTGAGCCATCTGTATGTACTGTTAATTAATATGTAAGAATTTAATATTTAATATGTACTCATGTGTATTATTGCAGAAGGAAATTAATTAATCAATTTTAGTACTGCAGTGGCAATAGGCTGGTCCGCTTGTCGGAGATCCGATAACCAGTGGACTAGACGAATGCTGAAGTAGAGAGCGCGACTTTTTCAACGTAGTGTGGGACCAAAGATCAAACTAGGTGGCGCTTCTTGAGGGAGGCATGTGTCTAGCAGTGGACTGCCATGGGTTAATGTCATGGATTGGTAAGATCCGAAACTGATTTTATTTTAACTTTAGCTTCTATGTTTGGTCCTAGGTACAATATTAAAGGCAGACAAGCTGTTTTCGCCTCTTCATCTTTAGAAATAATCTAAAAATGGAGTAGGGTGCCGGCAACGAAAATAGCTTTATTCTGTCGTAAAATTTTAGTGGGCGTGCTTTTATACCGCAATTAACTCTCCCGCCCTTGGCACCATTCAGAATGGGAACAATGAGTATTCTTGGTGTTGCGACCGTGACTAATAAGGATTTACGTCACGGGAGAGAAGATACGCCAATTTTTTCACGTATTATTTTTATTGAGAATTATTATAACTATTTAAATGGCGTATTTTTTTATGGGATAGAAAGGCAAACGAGAAGACGTGACACCTGATGGAAAGCAATCAACGCCGCCCGGCGTACTCGCCGGCGTAATCAACGCGCACTGCCTATGGCGCGGAAGCGTTGCCGACTTTTAAGAAATTGTCATTACAGGAGTGAGAATGGAAGGGGGAGAGGATAGAGGGAGGGGTAGGCTGTTGGGCTTCCGGAACTCGGCCACTCATCGTACGGAGCGCGGTAGCTACTCTACTGAGTGTGGTACTTCCTCCTGCGTGCCTGCCCATTCATGCTACAGACAAATATAATGCCATTCTTGACAAAGTATTCGTCTGCAGCGTGGCTCTATCACTTTGAGAATCTTCTCCCGGCTGAACAGTTCCACCATCACACTACGCGTCATAAAAATAGTTACCATCCCCATCATCTGAATGCCTGGCTGTCCATCACAGTGCGATTTGGTTGCGATTTTCTGCCATGAACTGTGCTAATGTAGAACAACTTATAGCCTGCGGTGTTCCCGTGTAGTTACGACGCACGGGCATCCAAGAAAAGAGCTTACGTGTTCGGAAAAGACCAGCTACACATCTGTGACGCACTTATCATCAGGTGACTCCCATGCTAGTTTGGTTGATCTGCTATAAAAAATGTATATATTATAACTATTAAGAAAAAAAATAAGTTTTTAGAATAATATTTTTATTTGTGTCGTTGTAATTTCCAACTTCCATACAATAGCAGTAATAAGAAAGGAACAATCACAGAACAGAGTTAAATTATCTGCTTTCTTCTGTTGCCACTTTGATGACATTAAAGTTTAATATGGAGAAGAATTGAAAGTAAAGTGAAACTTAAAGTGAAGAGATGTGAAAGTAGTGGCCTATTTAATTTTTCCCATCACCAAAACCCAGTTCGTAACAATATAATCATAATGATTCGACGCACCATTGATAGGTAAAACGATCAAAGTTTTAGCAACATCGTCCTGTCTCTTTTCCGCGCCTAGATATTTTCTATTATCCGTTCTTGTCACGCATTGACGGGCGGCTTGTCAATTTACTTTTAAAAGTTGTAACGGCTCGCTTGACCAGGATTTCGAGATTTCAAAACGAGGTTTTATCGTTTCATAAAAAATAAATATTTCATATTTTTTTTTTTATGGGATAGGGCATTCGCAGCGCCATTAGCAGTGCGGAAACGTTGCCGACCTTTAAGAAAAGTGTCATTATGGGAGTGGGAATATAAGGGGGAGAGGATAGAGGGAGGAGGAGGGTATTTTTGGACCTTCGAGACTCGGCCGCTCTTCTTACGAAGCGCGACAGCTTAGCTACAAAAAAGCTATATATATATGTTTCACATCCCGTTATTTTAACCTTATCTGTCTTATGTCCTTACTTTTCGTGGGGCGGGGCGACTTTGTTGTGAGTTCGCACGCGCGTAATGATATTTGAGCGTGTCCACTACCATATGGGATAGTTAAGAGTGACCCACTAGTGGGTCACGTCGCTCAACAGAACAGCCAAGTGTGACCCACCGGTGAGTCACGCCGCCCCACAGAACTGCCAAGTGTGACCCACCGGTGGGTCACGCCGCCCCATAGAACAGTCAAGTGTGACCCACCGGTGAGTCACGCTGCCCCACAGAACAGCCAAGTGTGACCCACCGGTGGGTCACGCCGCCCCATAGAACAGTCAAGTATGACCCACCGGTGAGTCACGCTGCCCCACAGAACAGCCAAGTGTGACCCACCCGTGGGTCACGTTGGCATGAACGTGTTAAAAGATCATACCTAATGATCCACTCAACTCAAAACAGGTTCGTTCATGAGAAGGAATCGCCCACACAACCAACGCGCAAGCACAAAACATCGGTAAAGTTAATGACTTAAAAGCGGCACCCGATTTATGTGCCCTAACGTGTTTTTAATGACAAACATTTGCCTATTGAACTGTCACTGGCAACCGTTCGAAGAATTTATAACAATGGCTCTTGATGTCATTAAAATTTGCAAAAATTATGTTTTTAACATTCATATAAAAAATATTAACCCTTATCGGTCGCCCTATACGTGATTCTCGCTTACAGTTTTCATTGAATTTATTAATTTTTGGGCTCAATATATTAAAAAATAATTGGAAAAGGCAATAATATATAATTGGATATGAACAGTAAAGACAGAATCGGTTTCCACATTTTTTTTTTAATTTTAGGGAAAAAACTGAGGGTAGTTTAAGTTGAAACAACGTATTTTTGAGCTCTTATATTATTTTAACTCTCTCCCACATACTATACGTGATAGCCTCTCACTGGATGTATTTAAGAGAAGAATTAAAGAACATTTCCTTTCAGTATAAAATATTTATATATGTATATATTTATGTGTATATTATATATATGTATCCTCTTATTTATACAGTATTATATTATATATTATTAGTATTTATATTTTTATATGTGTATGGTTTTATATAGTATGTATTTTTATGTATATTATTATTATATTTTGTTGTTGTACACTTATTTCTACCCTCACAGCTTATCTTATCTCTCTTTCACTCCTGAGTTTGCTGGAAGAAAACTCAATTTTGAGTTAAGCTCGCCCTTGTACATCTTTTTTCCTTTTAATTTTTGTATTTCCTGTTTTGTGTACAATAAACAACACACAACAAATTCTGCTGGGCGCTCTAGTTTTGTCTGTATTCCATTAATATCTCTGTATGGATTGAAAATATAATCATGTATATTATAGTGTTATTGCAATAAATCTATAGTTAAGGTAACATCAATTTACTAACAACATAAACATATGTGGACAGTCAAAAGTTTTACTTAGCTAAGATCCGCGACAAGCAAAACAATAACAGAAAATTAATAATGTGTGTTTTTCTGCTGGATGAAGTGGATTTATTTGGAACTTAAACCAAAAACTTACCGAAAATTGGCCATCAATTTTCCACCCACCAACCACTCTACACAACACCAAACATACACTACCACTTTTCCATTTTGTAAACGACACGTGTTTCTCCCCAACACGAGGCATCTTCAGGTATAGTAGACTCTACGGAAGACAACCGAAAAGTGGTCTTCTTCTTTCCCAATAAATCCACTTAACCCAACAGAAAAACACACATTGTTAATTTTCTGTTATTGTTTTGCTTGTCGCGGATCTTAGCTAAGTAAAACTTTTGACTGTCCATATAGTGATGGATTTCCGCAAAGTAACGCCTGACTCCATTAATAATAATCATATAATTTATATAGTGTTCAATACAAAAAATATATTATAATAATTTTTATGTTAAACATTATTTTATTACATTTTTTTATTTTAGCACAGAAAGCAGTGTCGAAAAAGTGATTTTAGCTGAATTGAAATAATGTTTGAAAGGGACATATTAAACCCCTTCACAAATATTCTCTGGGCGAGCATCGAGCTATAAAAGTGATAAACACAAATACATAAATATTAAGTCAGTAAAAACAATGGTGTCGTTTAAATTGTTATAAGTACAAATAATGTTCCTTTAGAGACTGATGTTTTAAGAAATTGCTGCGTCATTTAAAAAAAAACATAGGCGTTCAGAGAACACAAATTAATTTATTTATATTTCCAAACGGATACGACATTGGCACATTCAAAAAACACACACACATACCTTAAATTTTTGCTTTCCATCAGGCGACACGCTTGCTCGTTTGCCCTCCTATACCATAAAAAAAGGCTGGCAACACTTCCGTCTATGGGTTGCTTGCGTTGATTGCTTTCCATCAGGCCACACGCTAACTCATTTGCCCGCCTATACCATAAACAATTGATGAAATTTTGTTTTAACTATAATATAATCCTGCACTGGTAAAACCTCTCCAATAGTTGTTCAAGCCTAATATTTTTTAACAAAAAATAAAAACTTAATACAAGTAAGTGTCATAAACCAATTTGTAAAACAATACCGTTTAAAGCCATAGAAAGTTTGTTGCGAACAGAGATTTCCAAACTTTAACTTCAAAACAATATCGTAAGGTAAGTCTTAAGCACGTCGTCAACAAATTATCTTTGAATACTAACAATGTCTTTGTTACAGATGAGTTCCATTAGACAAATTTATACTCCGATTCGAATCAGTGCATTCTGATACAATTTCGGATTGTCCCGGATAATTATGTTAAGACCGCCGTTCTGTACACAAAACATTCAAAAGGTCTTTGAGACAAACAAATTATATTAATAGGTTGGGGAAAAAGTTTCATCGCATTTTATATGAAAACTGAAGACATTTATTTTTTTAAAAGTTTTTCGACAGCCCATATATGTCCCACTGCTGAGCACGGGCCTCCCCATATCTGGAGGAACGGACGTTAACCCACCACGCTTGTCCAATGCGGATTGGTTGGGTTACCAAACTCGAAATAAATATCTGTAGGCCGCATCGGAATAAATATATATTCCGATGCGGGGTTCGAACCCGCGACCACGACTTCGTGGATGGGGGGCCCCGCCACTGAGCCAATTGGTTGTCAAAGTCGTTTTTGTAGTTTATCTATATTTAATTATAATATATATATATGCACCATTTTGTTCAATGACTTGTTAATCTCTTTATTTTAATATATTTATTTATTGTTTATTGACGAGTTTACAATTTTGTTTGACTACCTGCGGAACTAGGGCGAACCCTGTACTACGGTAGGCAGTTCCCTTCTGTGACACATTTATGAATTACATATATTATTTACTTGCTATACTTTATTAAGTTATACAAACCAAAAAGATTTTTTTTTGTACATGTGTCTGTGTCTGAATGTATATTTAATTTATTTTATTTTATGCTACTAAGCTAATGTTTATTTAATATTAATTCTGTAGAATTATATGCCAGGTTGGATAGCTTTTGTTTATCAGTTTTTTTTTATTGAATTGATATTTAGATTATTAGACTTCTCTATCCG
This sequence comes from Baronia brevicornis, assembly GCA_031353405.1. Lineage (NCBI taxonomy): Eukaryota > Metazoa > Arthropoda > Insecta > Lepidoptera > Papilionidae > Baronia > Baronia brevicornis. The sequence goes on from JASFAT010003818.1 coordinate 294,797, forward strand.
ATTTAATTTAGTATAAATAAACGGAGCCAAAAAATTATATTGTCGTTGGGCAAAGCTAGTTTTAGTTGTGGGCAAAGGATAAATAATACATCTCCTTGATGGAATTGATGCGTGCAAGGTGACTTCCTTACGATATTTCACCACACATAATTGTATATATAGCTGTCTGACTGTGTAAAGTTTTGTTTGCTTATTCAGTCTTTAACGGTTCACTTTTATTCTATCAACAGCCTGCGACAGTCCATTGCTGAACATAGGCCTCCCCCATGAAGCGCCATGTAGCGCGATCTTCGGCTTCACGCATTCAGTTTCTGCCAGCCGCCCTGCGCAGATCGTCGCACCATCTAGCCGGGGGACGTCCCACATTACGTTTACCGAGACGCGATCAGTTCCATTACGTCTCAATAAAGAAACGCAAATAAGTACATGATTTCTATTTTATTTCGATTTTTTAGTAGGTTTCATTCAGTAAGCTTATGACACCCAAATATCGAGCTTTTTTGTATACGCAGCTTTTTACAAACGAGTCAAAACTGTTTTGAGGTCAATATCCTGTTCTTCAGCTACATCATAACTACCAAAATGGCCAGCTTGCTCCACTTTTTCAAGAATGGCGTCCATTTTATCCGTAACAGGGCGACTATCTGTTGCATCTTTGTCATCAGAATTCCCGGATTGAAAACGCTTTAACCGACTTTGTGATACTCTTATTGACACTGCACTAGGTCTATAAAAATCTCAAATTTTTTTTCGCGGCTTGTGTTGCATTTTTTCCTTTATGATAATAAATTAAAATAAAATATAAAAATTAAAATATATCGAACTTCATTACTAAGAAAACAAAAATTATTTAAAAAATATATGTCTTCTACTACGCTCAGTTTTTTTAAAAGTTACGCCACTTAAATATACCTATTTTGTGTTTTAGTGAGCTAATAAATACCCGGAGAAAGTAGGCTTTGTTGTTCTTTGCCTGCAACGGCGGTAATGGAAATCCGTCACTGTAAAGCCGCGAGATAGGGAAGGGAATACCCGTGACGTAGCAGATCCTGATTTGACGTCACGTAAGCCTATTGTCAGTGTGACTGATAAACAATAAAAAATTCACACCCAATATGAAAAAACTAAGCCTTTACTGTCACGAAAACTGACTTTCCATCTCCTTCATAAGTTAGGAGTCGCTTAGAGAGCTATAGAGAGGGCGATCGAAATTTCTCGGGCAGATATGCTTCGGAATGAAGAAATGCACAGAAGAATCAATGTATACATAGTTCTCCGAGTAAGCTAAGATAAATTAGTAATGGGCTAGTCACCATGTTCATGCCTTATATCTATATAAATTAAATTTTTATTTTAAAAAATCATATTATTTACCTATATATTATCAAAATAATCAATCGGCCTGGAGCTAAACCACAACGCTGCAGGCGAATACTTCATTAATACTTCATATAGCATAATATTTGTCTGTAGCATGAATGGGCCGGCTCACCCGAGGAAGTAGCAAACTTCCGCAGAAAACCGGCGTCTGAGTGGTAGCTTACCTACCGCGCTTCGTCCGGTGAGCAGTTGAGTTCCAAAGGTCCAACGGCCCACTCCCCCTCCGATTGGGCCTCTGGTAGGTTGGTGTTGGGCCTCTGGAACTCAGACCGCTCACCGTACGAAGCGCGATATCCCAAAGTACGAGTTATTTATTTATTAAAAACGGTATTTTTAAAAGAGCGTGAATAAAGGATTTTGATTTCGGAGCGATAGTAGTTTGATATTGACGTTAAAAAGAAATCTTCGTGAATCGAAAGTGAGAAAAAAAAATTACTTTTATAGAAATCAATATTTATATGATAAAGTTAAAAGTCTTACAAATTACTTAACTTCTAACAGTAAATGGCAGTCAAAATGGCACTTAACCACCTTCCAAAGGACGAGTTCACTGAGCAGAAAGTCTTCCTCTAACGCTTCGACGGTACCTTTTGCGTTAGAGGCGTTAAGCTGAACATATCGTAAATGCGAATTTCGTGAACATTTTTTACATGTATGTATGTATGTTTAGTTTCAGGCTATTGTTTAGTTTTAAGTCTAGAATTTTCATAAATTGAACACCTCGAATAAGGTTGTTTATTTTTTTTATTGGAAAGGAAAGCAAACGAGCAGGCGTGTCACCTGATAGAATACAATCAACGCCGCCCATAGACATCCGCAGCGCCATAGACAGTGCGGAAGCGTTGCTCTCCTTTAAGGAAAGTGTCCTTTAAGAAAATGCCCTCCCCTACCATAATTTCACTTTCCTTCAAGGCCGGCAACGCTTCTGCACTGCCTATGGCACCGTGGATGTCTCTATGGGCGGTGTTGATTACTTTTCATCAGATGACACGCCTGCTCCTTTGCCTTCCCATCCCATAAAATGATTTGAAGTAAAGCCATATATATATTTATTCCGATACGGAACGAATCAAATCTGTGACCACTGACTTCGAGAGTGGTAACTTTGATACTTTAGCTATCATTTGGTTACAATTTTTTTAAATTATTCTTAATTATTTAAGATATATTTATTTAGATATTTTAATTTTAACTTCAGATTAACAATGAAGTCCCGTTGAATATATTGAACAAGTTGTTTTCGTCACAGTTCTTTCCATTTTAAGAAACCTGAACACTTACAAGAAGTGTCTTCGATAGAGATTTTGATACTGAGGCATCCTGAACATTGCAATTTCCGCTTTGTACCTTTGATCTCAGTCAAAGGAATTCCCACTACAAGTCTGTATTGAATTTTCCTCTAAATAAGTGAACAAAAAATGGATCTATTTAATAATAAAAGAGGCTTTATAGACTAACTTAATACTACTGTTTACTCAAAAATGTTTAAATTATCTATTTTAAATGATTCTCTCCTGATTCTCACGAGGGCGAAAAGCGACTAATGAAGAGCCGTTTGAATGGTAGCGATGAATGGTAGCGGATGGAGCTCTGTGGTCTCTGCCAACCCCTGCGTGAGGCGTATAGGCGTGAATATATATATATATATATATATATATATATATATATATATATATATATATATATATATATATATATATATATATATATATATATATATATATATATATATATATATATATATATATATATATATATATATGGATAGGTAAACGAGCAAAGCGTGTCGTATGATGTAAAATTATCAACGCCATCCATCTCATAGACATCTACTATAGCACAGGCATCGTAGAAGCTGCCGGTCTTTCAGATATGTTTTGCCTTGTTTTTTGAAGGTTCCAATATCTTGTAATTTAGGATTAGATTCTTTTAATAAATAAATAAATGTATATTAATACCATAATTATTTCTATTGCTATTTATACATACGGCTACATTTTCTGGCACTGCGGTGATATATTCCATCTCTAAGTATTTTCTATCTGACACAAATTATTAATTTAATGAAAAATTTTAGAAAAAACACACATTATTAATTTTCTGTTATTGTTTTGCTTGTCGCGGATCTTAGCTAAGTAAAACTTTTGACTGTCCACATAGTGATTGATTTCCGCAAAGTAACGCCTGACTCCATTAATAATCTATTTTCTATCGCTTTTACCATGGTGAGTGCTCCAAGGAATTGTTTAGAATATTCCTGCCGCTGAATTCTAATATCTCACAACTCGCTTAAAGGTAGGTTTCATCCCCACCATCTGGATGAGTGGCGATCAAGTACGGTGAGGTTTTATCAAAACTTCTATCTATGCACCACCATCCAGTAGAACCAGCTTCAGCGGTATTATCGAACCGATTCGACATTGGTACCTTAAAAAAAAAACAAGCCTATACGTACTTTAAGTGCTAACAATGCTTCCGTAATAGGTGCCAGCCGTACTGATACGGCGACACGGAATCTTTAGGGGTTTTTATCTTAGATATAGTGAAACTGTTCCAAGTGTAGTTAATTTTTTAATAAATCACTTTACATTTTACATTAATGAATTATATTTTATATTATTGAATCACTTTACATTTTGTATTAAATATTAATTTCTTATGCCAGGACATGTGGAAAGGTGACTTGTCTTTCGAAAGACGTCAGTCGATCTAATTTTTTTTTTTATGTATAAACCAATTTATTTCTTTCTATTTTAAATATTAAAATTACGAATGTAAAAAAAAATAGTTTTATTATATATTTTTTTATCAGCCCATATATGTCCTACTGTTGAACACGGAGAAGAAACGGACGTTAAACACACCACGCTTGTCCAATGCGGATTGGCGGGATTACCAGACTCGGAATTAATATTTGTAATCCATATATATATTTATTCCGATGCGGGAATCGTACCCGCGACCGTGATTCCGCGGGCGGATGGCCCCCCCACTGAGCCAATTGGTTGTCATATTTAATTAAAAGTCTTAATACATTAGTGATGTATGGACAGTCAAAAGTTTTACTTAGCTAAGATCCGCGACAAGCAAAACAATAACAGAACTTAAACCAAAAACTTACCGAAAATCGGCCATCAATTCTCCACCAACCAACCACTATACACAACACCAAACATACACTACCACTTTTCCATCTTGTAAACGACACGTGTTTCGCCCCAACACGAGGCATCTTCAGGTATATAAGGCATCTTCAGACTCTACGGAAGACAACCGAAAAGTGATTTTAAGTACATTTATCAATGTATCACTACAGTAACTATGGTGACCTGGATACCTATGCGCAGCGTTCATTGCTTACTATCAGGCGACACTCTTGCTCGTTTGTCTTCCACGCCATAAAAAAGTACATATCTCGTTAATGCATCAAGTATTAGTTAGGGTTATCCCAAACCAATTACGTTGTTCAAGCATATAACTGTTACCTTAGAGTAAATTCTGAAGCTTGTTAACGGAGACATCTTAGAGAATTGCTGACCCAGGAACTTTAGACTGGCCGAAGTTGTGTGGCCATGAGATAAGCAAAATAACAGGACTTAAGAAGGTACAGGATTAGAATTTAAATGATAAGAATATTATTACTTGGAAGATTATCATATTTTGTAACGGAAATAGTGAAACAACGTTGCGAAATAGTCAAATTTCTGTAAAAAAATTATGGCTTCTTTTGACATTACATTCTGCATTCACGTAGTGTATACCTTACGGCACCAAAACGTGGACGCTGACAGTCCGACTGCTTCACAAGCTCAGAGTCGCTTAGAGAGCTATGGAGAGAGCTATGCTCGGAGTTTCTCTGGTAGATATGATTCAGAATGAACAAATCCGCCAGAGAACTAAAGTCACCGACATTCGTCGTATTAGCAAACTGAAGTGGAAATGGGCTGGTCACGTTTGTTCGAGATCCGACAATCGTTGAAGCAAACGAGAGCTGGAGTGGAGACCGCGTCTCGATAAACGTAAGTGTGGGACACCCCCCGGCTAGATGGTGCGACGATCTGCGCAGAAATTGGATGCGTGAAACCGAAGGTCGGACTAGGTGGCGCTTCAAGGGGGAGGCCTATATCCAGCAGTGGACTGCCGCAGACTGTTGATTGATGTAACAGTCAATTGCTGGGCCTTTTATATAGTCCATCTATCTCTTGCTGTAGATTGGATACTAACCCACCACGTTTATCCAAGGTGGGATATTCGTGGGACATTCAAACTCGGAACAAATGTTGTCTATAGGCCATACATTATTCATTACTATTTCAATGCGTATGAAAACCATGATCATTGTTTTTGGAAGCATTAACTTCGTCAATGAGTCAGTTTTGTCACCAACCACCTAATATTTAATTTAAATTAAGTTTTCAGTTGAGTAAAATTTAAACTGAATCTTTTACGACAATCGCGCATTTAGTGGCCCCAATGTGAAGTCATCTTAGAAGATGCAGAGTAGCCAATATCGTCCAAAGTGAACTTTTTACTTACAAAGGATATGCTAAACGTACTTCATGCTTGTAAGATAAAAAGATCTACCTGCCTTTGTTGTTTCTGATGAGTTACTTTAAAAAATAAACGTTTTTAATATAAATAAATGAAATACGTTATAACTTTAAAACCAAGTATACACTTTTATACGGTCCCGGCAGACGTTCAAGTCTTATATTTAAATAATTTCAAGCTTTTTATTATAAAAGACTTTGCAGTGAAGCTTATTTGTTGTACATCGTATAATTTATGGTGTAGAATCATGATCTACAAACATATATTATTTCTCCATAGATATTAATAAGCCCTAGTGACCTGAGATACTTGTTTACTACGTGATAGATGATTTTGCTAATGGTAGAGCCACGCTGCAGATGAGTACTTTGTCAAGAATGGCATAATATTTGTCTGTAGCATGAATGGACCGGCTCGCCCGGGGAAATACCACACTCCCGCGGAAAACCGGTGTCTAAGTGGTAGCTTAATTACCGCGCTTCTTACGGTGAGCGGCTGAGTTCCGGAGGCCATTCCCCTCCCCTCCCCCATAACAAAGCGTCGCCTGTGCAACTAATGCCCTCGATATTGACAACATTTTAAATAAATAATCAATAAACATTTACAGTAAATTAATAAAAAATAAATTAAAAAGTAGGTAGGATGTTTCTTAACCATATAAGTAATAGTAGAAAATCGTTTGCTTTTTTATTACACACATATATACATATCGTCACGCCTGTTTCCCGTAGGGATAGTCGTAGAGACGACAGATCTCCATTTGCTACGAACTCGGCATTATTTAAGCTCGCCGGTTAAGAGTACTATGGACCTGGCCTTTCCTAAAAATGTCGTCATTTTGGTCAAAGTATGTTCTCCTTGGTCTTCTCCTACCGACCCTTCCATCCACATAGGCTAAGGTATAGATAGACGCAGTTAGCGAGCTAGCACCCATTCTAGTTTGAATTACATAAAAAGTCTCTCTCACACACAATGTTGCAATTTATATAATATTATTCTAAAGTGGTGGCTTAAGTTAGGGTATGGTCTTGGTGGGGGAGCTAATTGGTGCTTAGGGACTTCTACAAAATACCAAGTATCCAACTGCTGTGTTGATGGTGGAACACTTGAAGAGAGCAGTGCCCTGGCCAATCCCAATACGTCGTACACAACAAAAACGTCGCCTTCTACAGCCACGCAGTCGCGTGTTCGCCATTTAAATGCTGTAGATGTAACACACAGACAGGGCAAAAGGCGAGTATTCTGCGCCTTAAAACAAAATCAATCACCAGGGAGACCACCTGAAACAAAACCAAGCAAGTTTGTAGGCTAGCAAAATGGGGCACTGTGGGCTAATCACCTGCATACCTGAAATAAACCTGATTACTGAAACAGACACAATAATGTTATTTTACTTGTTTAAATTCTATCACCCCAGCTCGCCGCACACGTCACGACCGGCAATTGTTTCTGACGGATAGAGCGCTGCAAATAGCGTGAATTTATGTCTCCGCACGTTTCATTGACGTCGTTCTGACGTCTCGCGACACATTTCTGCCAGCGTATACGTTTTATGCCTTTGAAATATATAAATAAATAAATAAACATAGCGACGCGAAAAAGTAGACGGGGAAAGTACCATTAAAGTATTGTTTTAGTGTTACCGCATTATGTACGGTGAGATTAGGAATCTTTTGATCTAAAGTTATTTCTTTCTCCTCATTATTTTCTTTATCTTCTCTAATTATTCACTTACGTACCCTAGGGTGGGTGACGCATCTACTCATACATACCTCTCCAGCGGTACCTGGAGCGCCCCACAGGATGTCGTCCAGTTGAGCCGCCCACATACGCTCTCTTGACTGCGCGATCCTTCCCCATTCTCATATTTTATTATAATTGTTTTTTTTTTTTAATTTAAGCCTATTTTGAAGTTATAGTGTAAGTCTGCGTATAAATTTTTTACATAAAAAAAGTTTTAAAAGGTGAGATTTATATGTATATGATTGTATTATTGTATAATATGTATATGATTCATATGTAATTGGAGTAAAATGACTACAAAATAATAATTTAAATACAGCTCAATATTCAAATAACATATTTATATGAAGATTAGATAATTTTAAATAATCTTTTTATATAAATTATAATTATTATAATTATTTTATTTAATCTAACATTATTCTTACATAATCTACCAATAGATGGCGCCAAAATACATATAAAATTAGTTTTGTCTATTGTTTTGTATTTTGTTTATTTATTTATACCTTCAAGTCTGTAAATGGCAGGAGGTGGCGCAGGACAGGGCATGATGGCGAAAGATCTTTTCGGAGGCCAAGATTCATTTTGAGTCGCTGCGCCAAAAAAGTTAGTTTTTGTCTATTGCATAAAATAATAATATTAATCCTAGTTCTTATCCCGTGTTTTTATCCCGAAAAAGGAATCGAATCTGTGATCACTAACTCCGGAAGCGACAACTTTCAGATCATCATTCAGATTATCATTGTTGATGACCTCTACTTTCATATAGCAGCAACAAAAGGCTCAAACGAATATTTTCAGGCGTAAGTGACAAGTTTATAACAAAGTTGGTTTCACGCTACGTCATGTAAAGGATTTTCTCCGTCACGGAGATTTCCCTGCATATCTCCCGGCTTTATAGAGACGGATTTCTATTATAGCAGTTGTTTACAAGCAAAGACATCACGGCGTGCTTTATCCTTGTTTTATTAAGTTACCAAAATATTACCATAGGGAAAAGCTCGAGTTTAATGTATTTCACAAACTGAGTATAGCGTATAAGCCTTAGAAACTACGCAAGCGTAATAAATTTATGACAAATATTCGGTAAAGAAAAGAATATCAAAATACACGCTTAGATGAAAAGACAATAATTTCTGCGGTGTGGGTTCCTTTAGCGGTTTTTTTATGGGATAGAAAGGCAAACGAGCGGGCATGTCACCTAATGGAAAGCAATCAACACCGGCCATAGATAACCGTGACACCGCAGGAGTCACGGAAGCGTTGCCGGCCTTTCAGGTAGGCTGTGTAGGTTTGTTTTTTGAAGGTGCCAACATCGTATCGGTTCGGAAAAATCGCCGAAGGTAGCAGGTTCCACAGACCTTACTTTAAGGGCACTGTATGCGTCATATATCTCAGGATAGATAGGGTAGGGAAGATGAAGGTAAAGAAAGGAAGAGAAATGAAGAATAATTCCATATGAAAAATATCAGTATCTTTACAAACGTGTTGCCTACCTTAGGGTAATAATAATAAATTTTAGATTTTTTTTTTATATTTATAATATTATAATTAAGAGAGAATTGTGTTAATAAAGATAATAGTAATAAATTATTTCTTTTTTTTACATTAGATTGATTTAATTCCAAGATTTTAAATTAACAAATGTTCTCCAATGTAGCCACGATTAAATGGTTTTCAAAGAGTTGTCATATATATTTTTAATATAGTATAAATTTTTCATATGTATGGGTACATATCAATGACAATTTATCATCCCATATTTTATCATATCACATTTTAAGTTGAAAATAATTGAACCAATGTATAAAAACATGTTTTGCAATAAACAGTTGTACAATGCCGCGCCAAAGGATGCGTGGCTAAAGGCGAGTTTAATCGCAAAGCGTGCCGACCGTCCCGAGATCAGGTTTCCCCGGGTACTATGGTGCCTTACCTCAGCATGCAGGGCTCTGCTGAGGCTGACCTCCATCCTCCCTTGCGGCTCGTGAGATTCACTAAGACGAATTTAATATACCTAATTTGTTGAAAAAATGACGGCGAAGTGGTTCGCCATCATGACCTGATTCTCATTTCTCACGAGGGCGAGAAGTGACCAACGGAGAGCCGTTTCGCTGCGATGAATGGTAGCGGATGGAGCTCTGTGATCTCTGCCAACCCCTGCGGGGGATAGGCGTGAATATATAACATATAAATAGTTTTACAATGTTAAACATTCTTTCTAGATTTTGTGTATTTATTATAATTTTTTATACACATTAATAATATATGGGGTTCTTCATCGTTCTTCACGAAGTAAAAGAAGATGAGAATAAATTATTATAGATCTTCGAATCCCGACGCTTACGATACAAAATGCAGTAATGTGACACTTCCTGGGTTAAGTCAGCTCATCCGTGGATAGTATTACTCTTCACTATTATTTTTTTAAATATCCCATTATCTGTATAATCAAAGTAATGACTGTTAATTATTCAACAAAGCGCTTACAGCGCTTGACGATAAACAACAAACGCAAATATTTGCTTAAAAAAAACTTTTAATTTGTACCACCATTAAAAATGTATCGCTAGGCGGTTGTGCTTAGTAAAACATAAAAAAATCGTGTCAGGAATTTCGTTATTAGCCACGGCCAGTACAACGAGTCTTGTTAGCAACATCACAAAAGTACAATACAGTTTAGCATACAATGCTCGGTCATTTGTCACTCGATATTAGACAGCACGTCAACTTTGCCAACGAAAAATATTTATTGAATGCCGAAAAATGACGGTTTTATTAAAGGTTTCACCGCTATTTTTATGACCGCGGACATCTTACTATTTATATCCTAATTTAAACTTAAATATATGTATGTACATACATACAAAGGATAATTTATTTCTACAACTCTGTAATTTATGTATACAACCTTCACATTTTTATACTAACAAAAGAAGCACTAAAAAGCTATTTTAAACTACATCTAAAAGCAGCTCTACTTAGCACACAAACACTAATACAATAATACGTTCAATTCTATGTTTGTATGTTGTATGATACTTATTTTTTAACCTTAAGTTTCTAAGCAGGCTGTTAGATTTTTAAATAAATAAATAAATATAAAATTGTATATATTCTAACTATAGGATAAGACAATACAATTTGGATTTAAATTTTTTGGCTACATTGGTATTTAATCATTTGTTAGTTTTAGAAAACAGATGTGCTATGAATTTTGTTTAAAGAAATAAACAAAATTAATATCATTCCAGTTGTTGTAAAGAAATAACTAAAGTGTCGTGACAAATATATATATTTTTAATTTTCTTCACGTCGCTCTCTTATTCCTTATTCTTTCTTTCAAAGTTATCCCACACATAGATACTTATTAACGCTCTCATTTCCACCGCATTCTTGCTTTCATGACTCTTCTTTCAAACCCAACTTTCAATAACGTACATATTAATAATAAAAATATAAATAAATGCATGATAAAAACACTTATATACATACTTACAAAATATAAAAAGAATGCACTTGAAAGTATAAAGAATAATATTGATTGTATACTAAAAAATACAGGAAATAAACTACTAAAACGATGTCGATCTAATAGGCAATGAACAAAGCGGGGCTTATCCCGATTTACAAGATGAAGCTCACTATCGATATTATCAGCGGAGATTTTGGCTCCAGTCCCGGAAGTAAAATCTCTTTATTCGTACGTGTGTATAAAGCTTTATATAGACTATAATTTATATAAAGCTTTATACACATATATATGTGTCTCATTGAATAAATTACTTTGTGTTATGATCGATTTAGGTGTATGTGGGTGTATTAGTATTAATATCATTATTTAATTATTTTATGAAATATACAAAACTAACTTTATATGTATTATAGCGCCATCTTTTGGTAGATTACGTAAGGATAATGCGATTTATATTAAGATAAATTATTTATAAATTTACTAATTACAATTTGGGTAAAATAAATTATTTATAATTATCTAAAATTCATATAAATATGTAATTTGAATATTGAATTGTATTTTAAGAATTATTTTGCAGTAATTTCATACATTTAATAGAAAATATTTTTTGTTCGTTGTTTGTTTTCTCGATTTTATGATAAAGGTGAAATTCAGCAGGGAGAGATTCATTCTGATTTGAATGATGCCGAAATATACTTTCATTCTTTTTCATATATGGTAAAGCCACGCTGCAGACGAATACTTTGTCAAGAATGGCATATTATTTGTCTGTACCATGAATGGGCCGGCTCGCCCGGGGAAGTACCACACTCCCGCAGAAAACCGGCGTCTGAGTGGTAGCTTAGCTACCGCGCTTCGTACGGTGAGCGGTCTGAGTTCCGGAGACCCAACATCCTCCCCTTCCCATTCCCCCTCCGATTCCCACTCCCCCTCCCCCTTCCATAAATTCACTTTCCTTTAAGGTCGACAACGCTTCCGCACTGCCTATGGCTTTGCGGATGTCTATAGGCGGCGTTGGTTGCTTTCCATCAGGTGACACGCCTGCTCGTTTGCCTATCTATGCCATAAAAAAATATATATATGGATTTCACAGTCCATATATCAACGCAAAATAGGGAAAACGCTGTTAATGACACATACATCAAAAAAAAAATATTGCTTATTCGGGATCAGAAATAATATATTGAGTCCCACAGCTCTACGACCAATAGAAGATTTTGTAAAGCGTAGAAACTGATTGTTTTTGAGGGATCAGATACAATTTTTTCGGAAACCTTAAAAGGTGGTGGTAAGTTTTCATTTCGCGGTTTACTACGTTTTTATTTACTGACAGATCTAGAAATTGTGTTTTCTATTACGTATCGTCGTGTTTTATTGGTATTTATCGTACTACGCGTGATGTATTGCTGCTGATGCTTTCGCGTATTCAATTCAGTGAAACAAAATGCAATGACATTTAAAGATGAAATATATTCTCACGAGTGATACAATATCATCTTGTTCACAATGCACTATACGTATGTTATCTCTCTGCGTAGGTACTGTAGCGAATTTATTACAGCGAATGTTCTAAGGAGTTATTCAATTTATTACCTGATGCATCTACATCAATCTACAGTAGTAGAAACCATGAAAAACCGGCGTATGAATGGTAGCTTAGCTAACGTGCTTCATCCGGTGAGCAGTTGAGTTCCGGAGGGCAACCCTCCCCCTCCCATAATGATCATTTCTACTGCCTATGGTATTGCGGATGTTTATGGGCGGCGTTGATTGCTTTCCATCAAGTGACACGCCTGGTCGTTTGCTTTCTTACCCCATAAAAAAATAAAACAACGCTTCTGCTGTGCCTATGGTAGGCACAGCAGAAGCGTTTTGGTATAAATAAAAATAAAATAAATAAAATACGTTTAATTCAGAACTGTGCTTCATATACTGATAGTATATAAGCGCACAATCCTATGGTTAGTAACTATTTTAAATACTTCCCTGTCTAATTTGAAGCCCTCGGCACATGAGTGTGGGTATGTACCCAGTGCCTCAAAGTTGGACAGTCCGGCTTAACACTCAACACACCCAAAATATTGTTGGGGCACATATACATTATATCGTCACGCCTGTATCCTGTAGGGGTAGGCAGAGACCACAGATCTCCATCTGCTACGATCTAGGCATACTTTTCTCGCTTCCTCTACGCTCATTACTCTCCTCATGCAAGCCCGTCGGTTAAGGGTACTCTTAACCTGGCTTTTCTTAAAAATTTCATCAATTTAGTCAAGGTATGTTTTCCGTGGTCTTCCCCTATCGACCCTTCCATCTACATTAGGAACGAATTAGGAATTCTTTTGCCAGTCGTGTTTCATCCATCCTCTCTATGTGCCCAGACCATCTAAGCATCCCTTTCTCAACTTCATTCTCTATGTTCTCAAAATACTGAATTTCATTCCAAATACAATATCTTTAAGTCAAACTATTCATGGAATTGTTTTAATTTTTCAAATTTTGGAAGTTGCAAGGAAGCTCTCTCGCAAATTAATTTTCTGAGCACCAAACTTCATCTAAAACTATGTCTTTCGGTTAAGAATTAATATTCCAAGCGGACGTAGGAATTTAATCTCACGTGAGATTCCGTAAAGTTTGAACTTCTGTTGAAATGTATTTAATAAAAAAAATATTTTTATACACGCACCTACACTCACTGGAGCCAGCTATCTTAAGCGGTATTTCTGTAGCGATGAAACTTTGGAACGATCAAAAAACAAACCTACACTACTATCTATATATAATGCTTGGGGTGCTGCAGATGTCTATGGGTGAAATTCATTGCTTTCCATCAGGCGACGCATTTGCTCGTTTTCCTTCCAATTCCATAACAAAAGTATCAAGTACCAACTATATACGTCTGGAACACCAAGAGTAATTTTTGTCTCAAAGCTCGGCAATACTTCTTTAAACGCCTAAGGTTTTTCAGATGTCTTTGTGGCGTTGCTCGCTTTCCATTAGGCGATACGCTTGCTCATTTGCCTTTCTATCCCATAAAAAAGTATCTAGTACCAAATACAGACATCTGGAACACCAAGGGTAAATTTCGCCTCAAAGCTCGGCAATACTTATGTAACGCTTAAGGTTGTGCAGATGGCAATGTGGATTGCTTTACATCAGGTGACACGCTTGCTCATTTGCCTTCCTATCTCATAAAAAAAGTATCTAGTATCAACAATACACATCTGCAAAACCATTTCAAACGTCTTGTTTGTGATACAAAGTTGTTGGATTATTGAAGGGGAATAAGATTATTAATGGAGTCAGGCGTTACTTTGCGGAAATCCATCACTATGTGGACAGTCAAAAGTTTTACTTAGCTAAGATCCGCGACAAGCAAAACAATAACAGAAAATTAATAATGTGTGTTTTACCGTTGGGTTAAGTGGATTTATTTGGAACTCAAACCAAAAACTTACCGAAAATCGGCCATCAATTCTTCACCCACCAACCACTATACATAACACCAAACACACATTATTACTTTTCCATCGGAAGACAACCGAAAAGTCTTTCAACTTTTCGGTTGTCTCCTGTAGAGTCTACTATACCTGAAGATGCCTCGTGTTGGGGCGAAACACGTGTCGTTTACAAGATGGAAAAGTGATAATGTGTGTTTGGTGTTGTGTATAATGGTTGGTGGGTGGAGAATTGATGGCCGATTTTCGGTAAGTTTTTGGTTTGAGTTCCAAATAAATCCACTTAACCCAACGGAAAAACACACATTATTAATTTTCTGTTATTGTTTTGCTTGTCGCGGATCTTAGCTAAGTAAAACTTTTGACTGTCCATATAATGAAGGTGAATGAGTTATTATTATTTATTTTTAGCCTGAACTGTCCCAATGCAGGGCTAAGACCTCCCTTCTTTCATTACACTGCTCTCTATTTTGCGCATTCTATTTCTAATCACTGCAGTGGGAGTTCAATTTATCCTGCCATCTCTACCTAGGTAAGGGATCGGAGGTTAAGACGAATGGGAACAATTAATCGATTAATTCGGCTAAGAGTAACACTTCTCATTTGAGAGTTTGATCAGTGTACAGCAGTGGACTCTTAGGGCTGTATTAATAATATAACTGCTATATTAATAATATAATAATGCCTTAGTTTAATAATAATTATAATAATGATATTGTGCTCAGTTAGGATCGTGAGAAGGTTCATTTCCTTGGATGCCTTAATCCTTTGTTGGCTCGGTTTACACCGCCACAAATAATTATTAACCCTAATAATAATATTATTAAAAAAAATTTGGAAAAAAAATCGGTAAAAATTTGTACGACCATCTGTCCAAGTTAGATTTAGGTAAGAGGGTTAAATTCAAAATTCAAAAAGCAGCCATATTGTTCACGACTAGGATCGTGAGATTCCTTGGATGGACATCCTTCGTGTGCTTGGTTTATCCCGCCACGAAGGATTAATAACCCTAGTGATAATATTATTTTTATCGAGATTTTTTTTATACTAATAATATTGTTATTAAGAGGAAAATGTGTAAATAAATCGCCTTTATTTTATTATTAATATAGTGTCTTTTTATGCTTATAATATTGTTATTAAGAGAGAACTATGTATAATACATTAAGGATAATAATAATAATAATATGTTTATTAGTTTAGTAATAATCTTATATGTAAAAATCTTGTGTTACAGTATTTGTTATCGTACTCCTCTGAAACAGCTTGACCGATTTTTTAGATTTTTTTGCATATTTGGTAGGTCCGATGATAGGTAGTAAACTATTTTTTATACCCCTAGCTGATAAGGGTGGTTCTCCCCAAAGTTGTTTATTTTTATTTTTGGACTAAATTTTTTTTTAAATTTTTATGGCAAAACATAGTTTGCCGGGTCAGCTAGTTATAATAATAATAATAATAAAACTTTATTTCAGGACTAGCCCATATATCGTTAGTAACAATCTTTCTTATAATCTAGTGTTCGTAAAATTACAAAATTTTATAAAAATATATTTTACATTTAAAAAACATTAAAATATAATACATTAATAAACCATTACAAATTTGAGAATAATAATATATGTCTATAATAATTTTAAAACAGTAATGAGATAATTTAATTTTACATTTTATTTTATATTAAATTAATGTGCGATTTTACAATTTTTAATTTTAATTTTAAGAGCAAAATTACATTTACATATTAAAACCTACGTTAGTTAGTTATTTCGGAATTTATTATAATATAATAATTTTAAAAATAAAAAATCTTTCATTTTTAATTAAATTGGCTGAAAACAAAAGGAAGAAGACGATGCGACAAGTTCTTGTTTGCACCGTCGACAAAGTTTTTGAATTAATTAGAGATGACGATCCGATTGGTTCAATGAAACCGCTTCGTATTCAATCGTCGCGGGTTGGATTTCCGTATTGTGATAAATATCTCTTGTTTAGTTTTATTTATTAACTAAATTCACAGCACTTAAATAACATCATGAAAAATATTTATATATCAATGCAAAAAAGGAAAAACCAGAGCCAGAAGAGCCAAAAAAACCTAAGATTTCTGTAAAAAACTATATCTTATCACTCAAAAATTTGAGTAAACTCAATTTGAAAAAGTTTCAACGATGTACAAAAAATTTTTTTAGTCATGGAGCTATGAAACACACTATTTGACGCAGTATTTTTTTCTGATTCGGATATGCAATATATTTTTTTGTTTTGATATGTTTTAATTTTCGTTTGTTGTTGTTTTTGAGTTTTCGAGTCGATATCTTACTGCTATTATTAAATGTATCAATGGATTAAATGTATCTATGGATTAAAAGTATGTATTCCGAATCTGGATGCTCCATCGACCCGCTTTGGACAAGCGTTGTGGGTTAATTTCTATTCGTTCACGAATGAAGAAAATAATGAAGCAGTAAGTATATGGAATATGAAATAAAATAAATCCTGGATTTCGAACTAGTACTTTTTTACAAAATAAACTCAAGATGGACCGGATTTAGACATTATTCTGAGAAATACGTGGATAACTGCATTTGATTAAGTAAACTCGCTTAAACCCCAAACCTTTGCTAGTTGTCGGATTAATTAATTAACTTGGTGCAGCGATTCGATGTTCTGCTGCTTTTACATTGCTTACGAATTCAGCAACTTAGTGGACTCAGTCACACCGTACGACTAACAAACCTATTGTTTTACTTTATTATCTATTTTGATAGTGGTAGAGCCACGCTGCAGACGAATACTTTCTCAAGAATGGCATATATTTGTATATTTGTCTGTAGCAACGGCTCGCCCAAGCAAATACCATATTCCCGCAGAAAACCGGCTTCTGAGTGGTAGCTTAGCTATCGCGCTTCGTACGGTGAGCGGCTGAGTTTTGGAGGCCCAACACCTCCCCCTCCCTAATCCCACTCCCATAATGACACTTTCCTTAATGGTCAGCAACACTTCCCCACTGCATATGGCGTGGCATGGAAGTCTATAGGCAGCGTTGATTGCTTTCTATCAAGTGACACGACTGCTCGTTTGCCTTCCTATCCCTTAAAAAAAATGAATGTGCAGTGTCCTTTTTCGTACTGACCATTTTTATATAAATATATTTAGACACATAGCATGGCTTGTGAAAACATTAATATATATTATATATATATATATATATATATATATATATATATATATATATATATATATATATATATATATATATATATATATATATATATATTAATAAATTGGTGTTAAATTGAAGCCTAGCAATGTTTAATATTACTAGAATTGTTGGTGATTATTCCATCTAAGCTAATAATGCTTGTGCCAGGATATAAAATAATAGTCCAGTGAAAGATACGAACTCATACATTCATATCGTAAGGCCGAGGCTTACTGGCTGAATTATTGCTGCATTATTAATGGTTATTTTTTTCATATTTACTTTTTTTATATGCCGTAACTGCGTACGAAACTATATAAACATAGAGAAATCTGTAATTCACAGCAAACACATAAATGTATATATATTATTTTTTTGAGCGAGATATACATTATTTAAAAGCAGTTTTCGAGGAGACTGATTAGATCTCATACGGTTAAGAATGTGTGGTTAAGAATTCTCATAGATCTCAAACAAACTACTTGAAAATTCTTTGAAAATGGCAGCACAATTTTGTTATAGCACAGCGGGCGAACAGAATACGGGTAAAATGGTGGTAATGGTCAAATGGTGGCCGGACTTTTATGAATACATACGCTCGTTTTTTGAAATCGCTTATGATCCTATATCCCTGAGGTGGGGCAGAGGGCGTCCACAGTGCTTCTCCATTGGGATCGGTCTTGAGCGACGCGCTTCACTTCATGCCACGTCAACCCGATGGATTTCATCTCGGCCGCTACGGATTGCTTCCAGGTGTGTTTGGGTCGGCCTCGCTTCCTTTTCCTTTAAGAAGTCCATTCCAGTGCCTGTCTGGGAATGTGATCAGGGTTCCTTCGGAGAGTATGGCCTATCTACTATAGTCCACTTGCGGCGCAAGATTTGAAGTCCAATCGGCTTTTCGTGACAAAGATCCAGGAGGTATTCGTTGGATATTTTCTCGGGCCAGAATATTCCGAGAATTTGTCGACAACACCGGTTAACGAAGACCTGAAACAACTGCGCGATGTCTTTTGTGTTTTTTTTATTTCTTACATAAATTGGGCAGAGTTTTTTTGAATGAGTTGGACAGAGCATTAACATCTTCGAATCAAACAATCTTATAGTGCTATTGTATGTATTAGTTAATAGTGGAAACATTACTGATTTCAATTACTGTAATTAGAAATAATATAACAATGTAATATAGAATTGTATGGTTCCAAAATAAAATTCGATTGGTAGAACATCGACGGTGTAACACACGGACGCGCTTAGAACCGTTGTGGAAGTATTGCTTTGTTTGCAGTTTGCAAATGTTTTGAAGCCGCATCGAGCATTTTATAGAGCAACTAAATATTGTAGTTTTTTTAATTGAAGAGTATCAGGTAATCTCCCTGCGAGAGCATATATTCTTTAAATTATTAAAGCAATTAACTTTGTTTGTTTGACGGCAATTTGTTCAAACAATTATGCCAGTGTCAAGTAAAATGAAATTATATTAAATCTTTTTAAAAGTCTAGTCACACAGACATAACGTGACAAGCTGACTAGTATATTTCAAAATATTTCATGTTATTATAATATAATATTTTTTATTTCACACTGGCACAAGTTTAGATTTTCTTCCTACAAAATATATACAAAAAAATTTGCAATACATCTGCCTAGTAGTACCTTTTTTTTAATGATTAACCTAACTATCAATCATTTAATTACATCATTATAATAATAATATGGGCCAACGAGTAATATGTATTAAAATTAATTTGCTAAGTACAATAATTTTCTAAGTAAGCACACATAAGTACACACAGCCCATAATACATACATGTCATGCTTAGCATGCGCCTCTCTTATACTAAGGGGGAATCCATATTTCTTTTTACAGCCCACATATATCCCACTGTTGAGGACGGGCCTCGGAATAAATATGTGCAGATACGCCTACAGGCCATACATACATATAATTATTTCGACGCGGGGATCGAACCCGCGACCATTGACTTCGTGGGCAAGAGAAAAAGGTTTGGTCTTTTCGTACGGGGGCGTAAAGATCCGCCTTCTTTCACCTTCCTTCTATTTTCCTACAAAACCCATCTTCCCAATCGTCCCAATCGGTCGTCGGAATATAACTAAGAATGTGTCCATTACAACTTATAGTCTCTATTAAGGGGAAGACACTATGTTCTTGTGTTCTTTGCACTATGTGCCTTAAGTAATGCAAAAAAAGGAAAACATACCAAAAATAATAATAACAAAAAATAGGATTCGTTATGGTGGGCTAAGGTGCGATAAATTCACATACAATGTGTTCAACTTTTTCACCTCGGTATTATAATGCCCTTAGGGATAATAATTCCACTGAATTCTCACCTAATAAGAGTTCCACAAATGTTTAATGTCGATACCCTAACAAGGTGCTATATCATATTAGCGAAGAGAGACCATCCAGTGTGGATAGTGTAGCGACACGGGATCTTTAGGCGTTTTTTTATCTTTAACGTAATTGAAATTCTTCCAAGTTAAATTAATTTGTATTTCTATTCATTGTACATTTATATAATATCTTATTTCCACTTTGTTTACACTTTTCACTTTACATTTTATATCTCAATATATATAATTTCAATTTCTTATGCCGGATGGGTGACACGTCTATCAAAAGACGTTAGATGAAATAATGTTTTTTGTTTTTATATAAACCAATTCATTTTGTTTTCATTTTAAATTTTAAAATTACGAATTTGAAAAAAGTAATATAATATAAAAGGTTATATATATTCAAATAAACCATTTTATTACATTAGTAATACATTTATCAATGTATCACCACAGTAGTTTGATATCTTTTTTTATGGGACAGAAAGGCAAACGAGCAGGCGTGTCACCTTATAGAAAGCAATGCACTCCGCTCACAGACATACATACATACAAGAACACCGTAGGCATTGCAAATGCATTAGACTTTGAGACAAGACTAGGTAGGCCTGTTTCTTAACGGTTCCAATGTCCTATCAGTTCGGAAATACCCTTGAAAGCAGTTGCTTTCTATCCTATAAAAAAGAACACGTCCTACATATCGGCAAAAAGGGCAAACGCAAAGGCATAAAAAAATCTTTTTAAGATTTCTGACAAATCACTCGAAACAGTTTCAACGCCGTACATAATTTTCTATTAGGTGTAGAGCTGTGAGTACTTAGACTACGACATAGTATTTTTCTGATCCAAATATGCAATAAAAATACCTTAGCGTCTGTGTCAGTTACAATGTTTTCGCTTTTTTGGGTCTATATTTATGTACATATATGGTCTGTGAATATATATATATATATATATATATATATATATATATATATATATATATATATATATATATATATATATATATATATATATATATATATATATATTTGATCCCATAAAAAATGTGTGAAGGTACATTTACTCATCACATTTGTCCAAAGCAGATTGTCAGAGCATCCGAACCCGGAATAAATATCTGTAGGTCATAAATAAATATATTTATCACGACGCAAGAATCGAACACCCGACCATCGACTCTTTAAGCGGACGCTTCGTAAATGAGCCTAGTTGAACAAAACTGAGGGTAAACGTACTTCGTTAATTACCCGCAATGCGTCAGTGGCTTTTGTCTCATAAAACTGCGGCCCTGACCAAAGCTGTACAAACAAATTTTTAGCCGGGATCGTCTTGAGAATATTCAACATTAACAATTTAACAGAAATAACTTATTCACTAAATAGTCACTTAAATGGTGTTCTTCACCACTAAACTTCGTTTACAGATTATATTATTATACAAACTGTAAACTAAGTTTAGATAATTTTGATTTAATTTCAGACTAGTTAAAGTTTCATCCCCACCGTGTGGATGAATGGCGATTCGGTACGGAAATTTCTCTCCACGCATTCTGTGCTGGACCCTGTGGAACCAGCACATTCAGTGGTGTTTTAGAACGGATACGACATTGGAGCCATTTAAAAGGACCTTTTTAAAGGGAGGGGGAGCGCTGTTGGGCCTCCGGAACTCAACCGCTCACTGGACGAAACGCGGTAGCTAAGCTACCGCTCTCTCAGAAAACCGGCGTTTGTATTCTGTGGGAGTGTTGTACTTCCCCGGGCGAGCCGGCCGACAAATAATTCGTCTGCAGCGTGGCTCTACCACAGCTAAAATATTAATTTAAGACCTTATACACTAAGGAACGCAATAAATCAAAATTGAGAAATAATAGTTACACTTTACTCCTCGTTATACAAGACTTATAAAAAATGTTACAATTTACTCCTCGTTATACAAGACTTATAAAAATGTTACAATTTACTCCACGTTATCCAAGACTTATAATCGGGTTAAAATTGCTAGAAATATTAATTCGGTTTTTAGGGAAAACGCTTACTTTGAGGGAAAACAATGTCCACTTGTGAACTACTGCGCTCGTGTTGTTGTTTTTTTAGTTCATAATAATTATATTAATTACTCTAAAATATATTTTTTTTTGTATAAGTTTCAACTATCTCAATAGCCATTAACTTGCTAAAGTTTTTCTTCATACATTTACCTTATTGTGTCGATAAAGTGAATCACTAGTTGCTGTTGAGGAATGCTTAGTTATACTAAAACAACTTTATCGAACAACGAACAACAACTGTAATGCTTACCACTTTTAAACCAGGCCGTATGTTACACCGAAGCGTAAGTTACACGCTGTATTTAAATATCACTGATAAATATTTTTGCGACTAATCATAAAAGAATAATCATCATCATCATCGTTACAGCTGCGGGTCGACCTTAGGTAAGTAAATTTTTCCAATCGAATCTTATTTTGGCTTTTTCTCCTCAGCTCCTCACACAGATTGTCTTTACATCGCCCTCGACTCCATCTAGCCATCTGAGCTTAGGCATTCCACGGCTTCTATATAAGATTCACAATCTATGATGAAAAAGGCACAGGACAAAGGACGAGTTGGTGGAAAAAAAGAAATGTGAAAGAAGCTAGGCCCCCGGATCTTTGGGCCACCAAAGATTTTATTTTTAAGGAAGTAAACTTATTAAAATGACTTTGGAAACGTGTATGTGTGTGTGTTTATATGTGTATTGTATAAATTTATAAAATAAGTTTTAATTTTTCTTTTGGACCAGCTTCAATCCAATCGTCTCTGTTTGGCCTGCAGGTAGACTGGTGGAGAATACCCAATGGCATTAAATCCATCTGATGTACATATTGTGTAAAAAGTTTTAATAAATAAATAAGCATTGATGACAATGCGATGTATTTTAAGTATAGGTTGCGCCATTGAATAGGACCACCCCATTTCTTTTTGTGTTATTCGTACGACTCGGCCATAGGACCAAATATAATAGTAATGCACGGGCAGCAGGGTATCTGTGAGTAAAAAACGAGATCCCCAATCGGCATACCAATCTGAAGGATTTTATCGTAAGGGAAGCAATGCATTTTCCAAATGTTTATGGGCGGGAACTTTAAAAAAAATAAAACACATTCGTACCAATATAATAAAAGAGGATACATACGGAGTTTAACCGTTTTTTATGGGATAGAAGAGCAAACGAGTAAGCGTGACGCCTGTCGGAAAGCAATCAACGCCGCCTATGGATAACCACGACACCGAGATAATCACGGAAGCGTTGCTGGCCTTTTAGGTATGTATAGGTTTGTTTTTCGAAGGTACCAATGTCGTATCGGTTTCTTCTTCGTTCAGAGGAACCTCCTTGTGAAACGGTGTTAAAAACGGACTGACGTTCGATAAATGAAATGTACTATGTCAAAATAATGAATTTGAATTAAATTTAATATAAATATCTGCGAACTATAATTACGTTACGGTGTAAATGCACACGTTATACGAGTCGAATTTGCAAGCGATTCAGTCTTGCTGCACCATTCTCGATAAAACGATCCGGCAACTGGTAAAGTTTTAGATATCAGCGAATTAAATTTCTCATTTAATTACAATTCTGCAGTACACTAACCTCGCTTGGCGGGAATCTCCACTTTTATTTTTGAGAAGCTGTGAATATAGTATAAAGTTAAAATAATATATTGTAATAAAATCTATTCGTATAATAAAATTTATAATAAAATCTATATCTATCTATAAATATTATAATAAGATGTATTAGTATAATAAAACCCAGTGGTTGAAATTCAAACCGTATGTCATTTAATTTTTATTTTATTTTATTTTTATTTTTTGTTAATCTTTCTGGATGCGTGAAACCGAAGATTGGGATAGGTTGCGCTTCACAAGAAGGCTTATGTCCAGCAGTGGACTGCCGCAGGCTGTTGATAATGATGATAGTCATCATTATCTTTTCTGCACTCCTTTTCCATAAAGACTTGTATAAGATATTCCGTACACGGTAGAACGTGACATTATTTCCTTCCATGTATTCAATATCTTTAAAGTCAGTACAAAGTTTCCACGTATTAATAGACGTAAAGAATATTGGTAAATAATCTTTATATTAATACTTAGAAACTTTGGCGGAAATACATTGTCGGCGAGCTTTACGAACCGATATGTCTTTGCCACCTTCAAAAAACAAGCCTACACATACCTAAAAGGCCGGCAACGCTTCCGCGATTCCTGCGGTGTCGCGGTTGTCTATAGGCGGCGTTGATTGCTTTCCATTAGGCCTTGCCTGGAATGGAAAGCAATCAGCATTACCCTCTTATCCCATAAAAAAAGAAAACAATTGATAAATCCCAAATAAATAAGACCTTCCATATACCCAAGTTATTATATTTTATATGTATAATATTTAAAAGTACTGCTGTCGTATAGCCAAGTTATTATATTTTATATGTATAATATTTAAAAGTACTGCTGCCGCATAGCCAAGTTATTATATTTTATGTGTATAATAATTAAAAAGTACTGCATCCGTATAGCCAAGTTATTTCATTTTTTGTGTATAATATTTAAAAGTACTGCTGCCGCATTGCCAACTTATTATATTTTATAGGTATAATATTTAAAAGTACTGCTGCCGTATAGCCAAGTTATTATATTTTATATGTATAATAATTAAAAAGTACTGCATCCGTATAGCCAAGTCATTTAATTTTATGTGTATAATATTTAAAAGTACTGCTGCGGTATAGTAAGTTATTATATTTTAGGTGTATAATAATTAAAAAATACTGCTTACGTATAGCCAAGTTATTATATTTCTCTCGTTCTAATACTTCAACGGAAATCGGCGGAGCCTAGTACAAAAGAGTCATATTAATGGGAAAAGTTTTCCTATTGGATAAAGTTCCATATTAATATCACGTTAAAGCCTACCTTTCACAAATATTATATAACATTAATTCGTACTGTAATATCATATAAATTGAATGTAATATCAAACTGATATTTGTTTAAGTTCGTGGTTATTAAGGCAAATCTAATTGGCACCTTGTTATGTTCGCTCACGAATTAAAGGCGGCATGATTGCATTGGTTTCTTTTAAGTAAAAAATGTAGGTTGTTTCATATGCCAATTATATTATTTATTCGAAATACTAACACATTCAAAATAACACATAAACACACACACGCAAACATACATACATACATATATATCGTAACGCCTGGTTCCCGTAGGGGTAGGCAAAGACCACTGATATCCATCTGCTAGGATCTCGGCATACTTTCCTTGCTTCCTTCACACTCATTACTGTCCTCATGCAAGCCCGCCGGTTAAGGGTACTCTTGACCTGCCCTTTCTTAAAAACTTCAGCAATTTGGTCAAGGTATATTTTCCGTGGTCTTCCTCTACCGACCCTTCCTTTCACATTCGCAATGTAAATTTCTATAATGTCCGGCAATACTTTTATGATGCCTATAAATTTGCAGATGTCTATGGGGGATGTTGATTGCTTTTCATCAGGCAACACGCTTGCTCGTTTGCCCCCGCATCCCATAAAGAAATACGGCAGATTCTATAATATGAAATCGGAATTCAATAATTATAGTAATATATCGTTATTAAACTTTGCAGGTACGGTTTTATTGCTTTTTGTCCCCGCGATATATTATTTTATTTATTTTATAGCCTATTAATTCCTGTCCGATCTTGCAGAATGGCCGGGACTTTTATTACTTGCCCAGGGATGTTGAACAATTTATAATTCAATTTACAACTGTCGTGGTATAAACACAAAATTGATTTTGGAACATAAATTTATTTATACTCTAGCTAAACTGCGAAAATAATGTTCAAAACCAAAGTGTTGCCTAGCGACCTACATACATTGTCAATCTTTTCTGCAGAATTTTCAAAAGGTTTTGTTTTGTCTTTTTTTAATCTTAAATAAGTTAATAGACAAATTCTATATACATACATACATATCGTCACGCCTGTTTCCCGTAGGGGTAGGCAGAAACCACAGATCTCCATCTGCTACGATCTCGGCGTAATTTCCTTACTTCTTCTGCACTCATCACTCTCTTCATACAAGCTTATCGGTAAAGCGTACTCTTGATCTCGCCTTTATTTAAAACTGCGACAATTTGGTTAAGCTATTCTTTCCTTGGGCTTCTCGTACCGACGCTTTTATTCACATCTGCAACGTAAATTTATTTAGCCAGTCGTCTTTAACCAACCATTTAACCATCTAAGCATCCCTTGTCAACTTTTGTCACACTTTTTACTCCACATCGCTCTCTTATTTCACTCCTTATTCTGTCATTCAAAATTACCCCACACATACGTCTATAAATTCTTTTTTATTATTATCTTTGCTTTGTTAGCTCTCTTATATCTTAATTCCTTATTCTATCATTCAAAATTACCCCACACATACTTTCTATAAATTCTTTTTTATTATTATCTTTGCTTTGTTAGCTCTCTTATATCTTAATTCCTTATTCTATCATTCAAAATTACCCCACACATACTTTCTATAAATTCTTTTTTATTATTATCTTTGCTTTGTTAGCTCTCTTATATCTTAATTCCTTATTCTGTCATTCAAAATTACCCCACACATACTTTCTATAAATTCTTTTTTATTATTATCTTTGCTTTGTTAGCTCTCTTATATCTTAATTCCTTATTCTATCATTCAAAATTACCCCACACATACTTTCTATAAATTCTTTTTTATTATTATCTTTGCTTTGTTAGCTCTCTTATATCTTAATTCCTTATTCTGTCATTCAAAATTACCCCACACATACTTTCTATAAATTCTTTTTTATTATTATCTTTGCTTTGTTAGCTCTCTTATATCTTAATTCCTTATTCTATCATTCAAAATTACCCCACACATACTTTCTATAAATTCTTTTTTATTATTATCTTTGCTTTGTTAGCTCTCTTATATCTTAATTCCTTATTCTATCATTCAAAATTACCCCACACATACTTTCTATAAATTCTTTTTTATTATTATCTTTGCTTTGTTAGCTCTCTTATATCTTAATTCCTTATTCTATCATTCAAAATTACCCCACACATACTTTCTATAAATTCTTTTTTATTATTATCTTTGCTTTGTTAGCTCTCTTATATCTTAATTCCTTATTCTATCATTCAAAATTACCCCACACATACTTTCTATAAATTCTTTTTTATTATTATCTTTGCTTTGTTAGCTCTCTTATATCTTAATTCCTTATTCTATCATTCAAAATTACCCCACACATACTTTCTATAAATTCTTTTTTATTATTATCTTTGCTTTGTTAGCTCTCTTATATCTTAATTCCTTATTCTATCATTCAAAATTACCCCACACATACTTTCTATAAATTCTTTTTTATTATTATCTTTGCTTTGTTAGCTCTCTTATATCTTAATTCCTTATTCTATCATTCAAAATTACCCCACACATACTTTCTATAAATTCTTTTTTATTATTATCTTTGCTTTGTTAGCTCTCTTATATCTTCACACATGCACAAAAATGTGCATGTGTGATAATAGATGCACGAAAGTGTGCATGAGTCAGAACAAATGCACAATAGTGTTCATGTGTGAGAACACATGCACACATATAGGTAGAATCGAATGGACACCATTATATTATAAGCGCAACTTCTAAGCAATTAGTCTATTGTCTATTATCAATTTTTTTATGATGCTACTTAAATTTATAGAAGATTAAGTATCCATTTCAACCTCAGATGCCGTAAAGACTCCTAAAACAACGCCCTAAACTTGAAACTGTAACAAAGGTTAATTGTTTCCTTTGAAGTTCTCGAACTTTCCGATGAGTTTCGTTCCCTTCAATGATCTTAATTATTCCTCACTTATAAGCCTCTTTCCTCAATTTATTTTTATTGCCTTTCCATTACTTTGATAGTTTTATATTTACACGTCCTCTCTCCCGGGATGTTTTGAAGTTTTTTTTACAACCATGTTTGGCATACAAGCTAGCGTATCACCGGTTGTTTGCCTACTTATTTTTATAAAAAAGCCTTCAAGTTAAGAACGAGTAAGAGATAAGTCATGGAATAGGGATAAGAGACGCAACAAAAACAGCCCCCGAGATTTTGAATGTCATTCTTTTTTTAATGGGATAGGAGAGCAAAGAAGCAAGCGTGACGCATGATGGAAAGCAATCACGTCGCCCATAGACATTCGCGACACCACAGGAATCATGGAAGCTATTCACTTTCGCGATCTGACGACGTTGGTTCTTGCTAAAACCAGCGCCTGGTGTTCCAATAGAACGCCTGGCGTATGCTGAGCAAGAACCATTTTATGACACTTGTAGATTAAAATTATTTTTTTTTGTTTATTATTCGTATTAAAATATTATTGAGGTTATAATTGTGGATTTTAAGAAAAAAAATGTATCATAAATAGTTAATTCTATTCTATTCTATTCTACTTTCTTTTCGAAACGGTGACAGTTTAATAGTCTTAACATTGACATCAAAGATTAATATCTTATAGGTCTCTGTGAAATCCTTGGAAGAACCAGAATGTTCTTCCAAGGATTTCAGCAAGAGTGCTTTTTGCGTCGAAAGTCTCAGAGAGCTATGTAGAGAGCTATGCTCGGAGTTTCTCTGGTAGATATGATTCGGTATGAACAAATCTGCCAGAGAACTAAAGTCACCGACATAGCACCGAATCAGTAAACTAAAGTAGCAATGGGCTGGTCACGTTTGTCGGAGATCCGACAATCGTTGGAACAAACGAGTACTGGAGTGGAGACCGCGTCTCGGTAAATGTAGTGTGGGACGCCTCCCGGCTAGATGGTGCGACGATCTGCGCAGGGCAGCTGGCAGAAACTGGATGCATGAAGCCGAAGATCGGAATACGTGGCGCTTTATGGGGAAGCCTATGTCCAGCAGTGAACTGCCGCAGGCTATTGATGATGATGATGATATTTTTTATAAATTGTAGAATTTATTATATGTGTAAGTACTTCAAATAACTACACGAATTTTATTATATTGCTTTAGCGGTGCCATTATGTAGCTCTTCTTAAAATATAGGTCACAAAATAAATATACGAGAGCATTATGTGAGCACGCTCAATTTTATTACACTCCGTTGTCCCACAAAAATACACAACTCGGCGGCTGCAAATTTTATTACAGAATACCTACATCCTCTCACCTAGTTCCCAAGCTCGGCTGTGCGGATATCTCCCGCCTTATCATGCTACCTTGCTGCATTCTAAACTTACTTAACATAGAAAATATATGGACAGTAAAAAGTTTTACTTAGCTAAGATCCGCGACAAGAAAAACAATAACAGAAAATTAATAATGTGTGTTTTTCTGCTGGATGAAGTGGATTTATTTGGAACTTAAACCAAAAACTTACCGAAAATCGGCCATCAATTCTCCACCCACCAACCACTACACACAACACCAAACACACATTACCACTTTTCCATCGACATCGAAAAGACTTTTCGGTTGTCTTCCGTAGAGTCTACTATACCTGAAGATGCCTCGTGTTGGGGCGAAACACGTGTCGTTTACAAGATGGAAAAGTGGTAAGTTTTTGGTTTAAGTTCCAAATAAATCCACTTCAACCAGCAGAAAAACACACATTATTAATTTTCTGTTATTATTTTGCTTGTCGCGGATCTTAGCTAAGTAAAACTTTTGACTGTCCACACAGTGATGGATTTCCGCAAAGTAACGCCTGATTCCATTAATAATCATAGAAAATATAACTAAACATTTTACACGCAAACATCAAAGGGATTGCTGATAAATCCTTATTGAAATCACTTATAAAGTTTAAGTTGTAAATTTTGTTCGTCCTAAAACTAATTCTTTTCCTTAATTAACTAACTAAATTCTTCTCGTTTCTGCGAAATATATTCATTTATATAGGTTGCATTCGCCCACTGGTTTATTATAATAATAATTAAGTACGCCTGATGTACATATTGTGCAAAAAGTTTAAATAAAATAAATATATGTCCTATATTCAATTTTTTAACAGCCCATATACGTCCCACTGCTGAGCACGGGCCTCCCCATTTCTGGAGGAACGGACGTTAACCCACCACACTTGTCCAATGCGGATTGGCGGGGTTACCAGACTCAACAACAATGTTCTTAACCAAATATAAAAATAAAATAATGAATAAAATTGAATATAAAATATAATAAATATAAAAATTAAAAAATACTAATGTGAAATTTACTGCAATGAATCTTTTTTAAAATTTCTATATTCAAGTAGGCTTTCGACTTTTTACTGTCTACGTAAATAACAACTTATAAATCGATAAACATTATTTCAAACTGAAATTATGTTTTTATTTAAAAAACATCTTTTGAAAGTAGTGTAGTTTCATTATCACCGTGAATTATAAATAAGTGTAAATATTACAGTATGAATAAAGAGCTTTTACTTCCGGGATAGGAGCCAAATTCTCCACCGATAACATCGATTGTCAGCCGAATGTAGTAAAGTGGGATAAGCCCCGTTTAGTTCGTTGCATTGGGATTTATATCGTTATTAAAGTTTATTTTCTGAATTCTTCCTCTGGGTCGTAAGTCTATATGGGATATGGGGCAGACACGACGCTTCTCGATCTCGTTCTGTCGGAGGTTATACGCTTGACTTCGCTAAGAATAGGTTCATCTTTTGCTTCGAACGTCACAGTACGCCGCCAAGTTTGTTTAGAGTTATATTTACCTAAATTATGAACGGCTGATCTGAAGCAATCAACGCCGCCTATGGACATCCGCAGGGCCATAGGCAGTGCGGAAGCGTTGCCGACCTTTAAGGAAAGTGTCATTATGGGAGGTGGAAGGGGGAGAATGGAGGAGAGGAGGTGGAAGGGGGAGAATGGAGGAGAGGAGGTGGAAGGGAGAGAATGGAGCAGGGGAGGGGAGGGAGGGATTGGGGGGGTTGGGCTGCCAAACGTCGGCCGCTTACTGTACGAAGCGCAGCAGGTAAACTACCACTCAGTCGCCGGTTTTCTGGAAAAACATGTTCAACAGTGCATGGATTTTATCCATCAAGGATTTGGACCTTGGAATCCTAGTGCTTCTCGTACAAAACGCGGTAACAAGATAGAATGTTACTAATTGATGATGAGATTTTATATTTATTTAAAACAACTCTCCTTATTAAGGATAAACTATGGCACGGAGGCCAACATCCATTTCGAGTCTGTGAGCCAGCGAAGTTAGTCTATTTATTAAAAAGCTTGCAGATAAGCCACTTTTCCCTAAACTTACAACACCATCATCGTAACGATACCTCTACGTAAATGATTTGTAAAGTTAACCAGAGGAACGTGAAAAGCACTTGACCCGGTTTTAGGAGGGTCGTTGTAAAATTTCTCCTTCCTTGAACACTTTGCGAGCTTTAAACATATTTGCAGTCTCGAAAAGTAAGCTGTAAAGTATCAAGGAAAATTGCTTACTTGTTATCTCTGTCATATGTAACCTAAATTTTAAGCAATACATTTTGTATTTTTAAACATATTTACTCAAAAAAATTGTATAAGATTGTTATGTTCGGAGACAAGTGAAATGACTGACAGCTTAGCGCGAACTAGTCTATTGCGTCACTCAGTACAGCCGTAGTCGCAGCCACAGATAATAAATATAATAACTATACATTTACCCAACAAAGATACATTAGCAGATGGATACACTATGGATGAAAAATGAAACCTTTAAAAAATATATTAAGTGTCAGGTATTACTTTGCGCTGGAAGTTCACTAATGCGCTGGAAGATGTCTTCAAAACATTGGACTGGAAAGGACGTGGCATAAACGTAAACGGTGAGCACATCTCACACTTGCGCTTTGCCGATGATATCGTGATCTTGGCAGAATCGCTGCAAGAACTACAAGCAATGCTGAACGGCCTAAATGAGTCCTCCAGACTGGTCGGTCTGGCTATGAATTTGGATAAAACTAAAATAATGGTAAACCAACATATTGAGCCAGAACCGACCACGATCGATGGTGAAGTTCTCGAAGTTGTCCAGGAATATGTCTACCTAGGCCAAATAGTGCGATTAGATGGAGACAACTTCGAGAAAGAAGCCGACAGAAGGATACAGCTGGGCTGGGCAGCGTTCAGGAAATTCCGTCAAGTCTTCTCGTCGCCCATACCACAAAGTCTGAAGACAAAAGTCTTCAACCAGTGCGTCCTGCCCGTACTCTCTTACGGTGCCGAGACGTGGACACTGACAGTCCGTCTCCTCGCCAAGCTCAAAGTCGCTCAGAGGGCTATGGAGAGAGCTATGCTCGGGGTTTCTCTGGTGGACAGAATTCGAAATGAAGAAATTCGCCGGAGAACCAGAGTCACCGACATTGCTCTTCAAGTTAGCAGACTGAAGTGGCAATGGGCTGGACACGTTTGTCGGAGAACCGACAATCGTTGGAGTAGACGAGTGCTGGAGTGGAGACCGCGACTCGGCAAACGTAGTGTGGGACGCCCTCCTGCTAGATGGAGCGACGATCTGCGCAAGGCGGCTGGCAGAGACTGGATGCGTGTAGCCGAAGATCGGGCTAGGTGGCGCGCCTTGGGTGAGGCCTATGTCCAGCAGTGGACTGCCGCGGGCTGATATTGATATTGATATTGATTACTTTGCGTAAATTCATTATCGAAATGGAAAGTCAAAACTTTGCTAAGAACCGCGGAAGACAAATAAGAAAAAAAACAATATTGCGAATTCCTGAAAGTGTTTTGTTTACAGAAAAACTATCTTAATTCATACTGAAAAAGAAAAATATACAAAGAAGAGGATACCTGTAAAGTTTCTTTCACCGTTTCTTCTCTGTTCAGATGAACCTCATTGCGAAATCGTGGTAAAACCTTCGTCTTGCTGGTAAAAGACGTCCAATATTTCAAAATAAAGAATTTTAATTGAATTTTACACAACATGCGTGTCGCCTCATCACGAGGCATATTTACATGTATTAGGTGACACAACGGAAGACAAATGTTAAATTGTTTTTTTCGTAGAATCTATTAGACCTGATTTGTTTAACGACTTTTGTTATACACTAATATTTCTCCTAATGTATTTTTTTATGGGATAGAGGGGCAAAGGAGCAAGCGTGCTACCTGATGGTAAGCAATCGTTTGATTTTAGATAAGTAAGTTTTGACTTTTCATCTTAAAAACTAAGGTGTTTACAGTGTTATAAAAAACACTGATCTTACCTGCATATTTTTATAGATTAAGAAGGCAAACGAATAAGCGTATCACCTGATAAAAAATAATCAACGCCACCCATAGATATATTCAATACCATAGGCATTGCAGAAACGTTGCTGAATGTGTAGGCTTGTTTTTTGTGTCGGTCCTGAAACTCCGCTGAAGATAGCTGCATTGTTTTACTATCTTTTCTGTATTACCTCCAAGTGTTTCTTATTTTTATTTTTTGGGTTTTATACGAAATTACCGGCTCGATTAATCTCCTTGACATATCCGCTATGCCCGATAAATTATTGACGTCTAAGCATATAGATAGATTGAATCCAAAGTGGTAATTTGAATAAATTTCATCTCTCCACTGAGTATCGGGGAGTGGAGCTTATTACAATATTTATGAGAGAGCTTTTTCGCACCCGTGATTGAAATCCACCCTTTCTTAGCTGTTGTACTGAGTGGCGGAATTTTAAAAACAACACTGTATCCATGAACAGAAGAGCTTTATAAGAAATATTTATGTAATAACATATGATTTTTCCAATGATCTTCAAATTACCAATTAATCCAACTATAACAACACTTTGTGGATGGCCTTGTTCAAAAGTAAAGGGTGTTCCCCTAATATCCATGCATGACACATGCATCACCAACTTAGATTGTTTTTCTTTTTTGCTTTCTTCTTTAATGGCAAATAGCTATAACTATTTTGCCAGTGTCAAATAAAATATGATTACATTGAGTATACTGAAATATACTAGCTTGTCTACGGCCGTTAGGTCTTGATAAAATGGTGGCCATACTACCAAAACCTTCTATGGGCTTTAGCAGTCAATTTAAAAAGTCACGATACACGCATTTATTTCATATCACTTTACTTATACGTCTTGATAGAACTATATATTATATACAATACCCGACCGCAATAAAACAGTATAACTAATAATAAAATAAGATTATGAAAATGGAATAAAATCAAAACGTCACTGGTTTAAGTTGGCGGGAAAAGTCAATTATTTTTATTAATAAGTCAAACCTATGATATAATTGGCTTAGTGGCGACGCTATCACTTTCGGACTCAACGGTCGCGGATTCGATCCCCGATCCGAATTGGACAAGTGGTGGTGGGTTCGAACGATCCTCTAGAAATGGGCAGGCCGATGTACAACAATAGGATACATAAAGAGGCTATAAAAATACATACATTTAAAAAAAATAAGAAAAATTGTACAGTTTTTAGACCAATCTTGAAATCTTGAAAAAGCTAGTATGGACGGTTTGTCTCTTTGTCATGTATGCAGTCAAACTTTGGGAAGTTTTTGTCTATATTCGCGTGAAAGTTTCTGGAATAGTACATCCACAGAACCAATTTGTCGTGGTATAACAGATGCAGCTAAATAGTCAAATATTTATACAATGTTTACAGTAATTACGAAAAAATAAAAAGAAATCCAAGATAATTATAACCTTAGTACAATCTTTGATAGCCTTAACGTATGGGAGAACATTATGTTTGAACAACACTTATGCTAGTATAAGG
This sequence comes from Baronia brevicornis, assembly GCA_031353405.1. Taxonomy (NCBI): domain Eukaryota; kingdom Metazoa; phylum Arthropoda; class Insecta; order Lepidoptera; family Papilionidae; genus Baronia; species Baronia brevicornis. The sequence continues at coordinate 329,768 of JASFAT010003818.1, forward strand.
GCCATTAATTGTGGCCCGGCACAAAAGAGCCGCGCTGATTGGAAAACTTTATCTATTGGTCAAAGTTTTCATATTAATTTTACCTTATATGTTATCTTACCTTACATGGATGTCAAGGGTGAACTTAAAAAGGAAATTTCTACCCGAAATTTAATAGCCATTTATATGATTAAGGTTAAAGTTGTTTATAATGCAAAATTTTAGGAAAATTAATTTCAATATGGCAATACTCTGTGACGTCATTTGTCAATATCTGTCATTCTTATTTATCTATATCGGTGATGTTCGGTCGGATTAAAATATATTATTGGACTTTTCCCACCAACTTACATTATGTGATGTTGTGTTTTTATTTCATTTTCTTAATCTTATATTATTATCAGTTATATTGTTTAATTGTGGTGGCATATTATACAATATAGTTCGATTAAAGCTTGTAAAGTAGTATGACATAAATGCATGTATGTGACTTTATAAGTTGTCTGAAAAAGTCCTTAGAAGATTTTGGTAGAATAGCCACCATTTTATCAAAACGTAACGTGACAAGCTGACTAGACAGTTCAAGAGATTTGATATTATTTTTTTACTTGACACTGGCATAATAGTTTTAACTAATTCCTATCAAAGAAAGGAAAATATATTATAAATTCGGTACAGTTAAAGTATTTTTTTTTTCAAATGCACACATTATATCTTTCTATAAATATATGTCCCGGGTTTCTGCACCATATATCTTTTATTATAATACATTTTAATTTGACCGAACTACGCCGATACAGACAGATAAGAATGGCGGACAATGACAAATGACGTCACAGAATATTGTCACATTCTACCTCTAAACTAATTGATATCTTTTGGTAAAATTTAGAAAAAAATTATCCAAAATAAAAAAAAATTCCGATTTTCGTCTGCATCATCCTCGTCTGTTTAACACTTTTTATTTTCATAGAAATGGTAGGTAATAAAACGAAAAACGAATAAATTTGAATTGAAACAAATTTAAATTTAGTTCATACTACGCGAAGTCTTGTCGTAAAGAAAATGTTATAATACCTCTGTTGAAGCCATTTCAACCGGGAAAGAACGGAGTGAAAACCCACTCGACTCATTACCGCAAATTACAACGTACTGCCAAGCTTGGCGTGTAATGAATGTTATAAATGTGCTAATGAGTGAGTATTAAATAACTTTTTTATTAAATATTTTCATTACATTTCATTTAATTAATTAAGATTTAAAAAGCTGAGATGAAAGACGCGACTGTTCACCGTGTTCAACGCATCCTTGCATACTTTGGTCACGTAGTGACAAAGAGTGATGAAAATTATCGTGGTTGGTGATACTGAAGGGAAACGGTCACGAGGCTGATCACCAACACGATGAACAGACCAAATCAAGGAATCACGACCAAGTTTCATAATATAGTTAACCAGGCGATGGACAGATGATTCATTCAAAGTGCGGATTCACTACTGATGACCACGATCCTCAGACATGAAGGACCGACCGTAAAGAGATTTATCAAATCTGCGATCACCGCATAGATCTAATACTTGGATCGACCAATCAAACTATGATCGAATCTTAGTTCCTCGAATAACCTTTGGGCGACGTACTCTTCTCCTCTCAAGTTCCAAAGCCAACAATGTATATGTCTCCATTCATATTGATATCAATCATTCTTTTTTAGCATTCTTCAGAATACTTCAGTTTCCATGTGATTAAATGGATCCGCATTGGGCCGAGGATATTTCGAAGATTTTTTCTTGCGATTACCAGTAGCGTGGTTTTTTTCTTCGGGGTCAACCTCCAGACAACGTGATCTTCTTCAAACTTCTACTTTATTACTAAACTCTATTCAAAAATTCACTTACATATTACATCATCATCAAAAGTCCTCAATTTTTTAGGTCTCCCCTAAAACGCATTACCTGGCTTAATCTTCAGTTCATGGACCCGATTTCTGCTAGCCGCCTTCTGCAGATCGTCGCTCCATCTAATCAGATGTCGTTACACCAAAAACCTTCGAGGGCGTACGCAGAACAACCCTTAAAAATTTCACCATTATCAGATGAATGGTTTAGAAATGCATAGAGGACAAACATATACAGATAGCATAAAGGTAGAAAAGATGCTTACCTGGAACGCATCATAAGATGACAATTATACTACACAAGATGTTGTAAGTGATCATGATGAGAAAAGTCGCGGGCAAAAGACGTATTGATCGGTGAAGGAAGTCTTGGCGACGGAATATCAGGAAAGTAACCGGGATAGTGAGTGCTACAGAAATGCTTCGCCTCGCTAGGAATGAAGATAGTTAACCTGAATTGGTTGCCAACGCTAGTTGGAGAGGCACTCTGAGAAACAGGATAGACAGTGCCAGACAAGAACAAGTGGAGGACAAGGAACTGGAGATCTATTACACAACAAAAAGATAACTTGAAATTGAATATGCTAGTTTATCAAAAAACATCATTCATAGTTATGTATATTCATACATTCATTCATAGTTATGTACATTCTTATCTGTATGTATCGATACATTTCGGTCGAAATAAAATGTATTAATAATTTACTATAATTATTTATTTTATTTAAATACACACATAAAAAAATATATGGTGTAGAAACAGGGACATATATTTTTTTTATGTATGTATATGAAAAAAATACTTTAACTGTAGTGAATTAAATATATAACATGTTTTCCTTTCTTTGATGAAAATAAGTTAAAACTATTATGCCAGTGTAAAATAAAACTTTTTTTATTTCATTTACATAGATATAAAATATAATAATTCATTGTTAGCGTATATCTATCTTTGTAAAATATGTTTTTGTTAAAGTGATTGAGCTACTAAATCATAATATATAATATGTACCTACAGAATTCATGGAAAAAAAATACACAAATGTAACTCATATATACGAGTGTGATCGATAATAAGAAAAAACCATATTAATAAAATATGTAACAATTTGCGACCTATATTGAGTAGATACTATTTAATGTATACTATACTATTTAATATAAGATACCTTATCGAATTTTATTATATATGTATAAAGTAATGGTACAATCGATAATATCCTATGAATCCGAACGTTCAAAACATATGTAGAGCGCCATTTATTTCATAAGATTTAAATCAGATAATATTATATAGATAAGATTGTCATATGATGATTAATAAATTATTTAATTAAATTGAGAGGGGTCTGGGCCCAGGAAAAACCAATAGGGTTTATTGGGCTCATATGTATTATAATATAACATTATACTTTCTATCAATTAAATAAATAAAAAAACACGGAGTTAATAGAGAAAAAGATGAAAGTAAATGAAGAAACAGCGTTACATGGATCGCTGCGACGAAGAAAGGTCGTTACAGCACTTCTATGGTACTTGGGCGTTTCTTTATGTTTCCAGGGACAAGTGCGCCCTTAAGTTGAAGCATTCGTCCCGTTTCCGTCTCAAGATTTCTCGACATTTATTTCCGTATGAATATTGATGGGGTTTGTACATATAATATAACCCAGAAAGAAAAAATAAATGCTCTGTACGCTTTCCGCAACATGCTAAAGCCCAAAATCGAATCGATAATAGAAATAAAACATCGATTTAAGGAAGCAATGTTAATCGAATTAAAAGAGATTTGTTTCCGCAATACATACAGGTAAAAGACCATAAGCAAACCATATCGCGTGTTATTGGCGCCATCTGTCGGTAATAACCGTAAACACGTTAAACACAAGAAATAATATTAGGTTTTTTTAAATATCTACAATACATCAACTATTATTAATGTCGCCACATCACGACGTCATAAATATATAAAAAATCGAATCGATCGCCATATAGGCGACGTGACGTGATATTTAGGAAATCTATTAAGTTCTGCTTTGATTTTATACGTTACAATATTAGTTATGTACTTTTTACCGCTTTGGAAAAAAAGCAAAATATCTTAGAAACCCGTAGATCATTATTTAAAAAAAGTATATCAGTAGTTATTATTAAAAAAATTACGCTCATTCTTTAAAAGTTAAGATTAATAAAGAATATGACAATGCATTTCATTTCAAAACCTATGATATATGTATTCTGGGGATAGATAAGTAAGTTCTAGTAGTAATACATAGATAGATAAATATATTTATATATACATCCAGAGATACATCATATATTTTTCAAAGACTGTAAAGTATTTGAAATACATGCGCTTCGACAATTTATTCTTACTCATGCCGGGAAACTCACGGGAAAATTTGCCGTGGCGGAAATTGGCTGCGGGAATATCATATCACCATACCTATGATATCTGACGATATTTATGTAAAGTAGAAAGAACTTCTTTTATTATTTTACGTAGATAATAAATAATAAACAATTTAAAATAACATTTCACAGGGACTTTTCCCGCCAATTTACATCAATGACGTGTTTTTATTTAATTTTTATAATCTTATATTATTATCAGTTGTTTAATTATGGTGGCGTATTATACAAAATAGTTTGATTAAGGTCTATAAGTGAAGTGATATGAAATAAATGCGTTAATCGTGGCTTAGTTAGTTTTTGACTGAAAAAGTCCATAGAAGGTTTTAGTAAAATAACCACCATTTTATCGTCATTAGTTACATGTCAAAAGATTTGATATTATTGTATTTTACTTGACACTGGCATAATAGTTATAACGAATTGCCATCAAAGAAAAGAAAAGAAAAAGATTTGAAATGTAATAAAAAGAGAAATCATAATTATTATAACAAAAGAAAATATTTATATTATAAATAAAAATATGAGAAATATAAGCCTTAATTCTCTTTTTAGGCAAAAATATTTTATCTACCTTTTAAAATAATAAAAATAAAAATTGTGAGTTAGATTTAATAAAATAGTTTTATTACATCTAACTTTATTTAAGTGAACTATAAGATATATAGTAAAAAACAAAGAAATTTATAACATTATATTTATATAACATATTCTCTTTCTAGCCAACTCGTCTGTGGTGACATTATGGAAGTACCAGAAGTATAACTTTTTTCTCAATACTCACTTTTGATGCCATATTACACGTAATCTAAAGCGTATTCGATAAAATATTTTGCATTGACCTCAAACTACATATACATATATATACATATATATATATATATACAGTATATATATAGTATATATATATATATATATATATATATACATATATATATATAATATATATATATATATATATATATATATATATATATATATATATATATATATATATTGAGTACAGTATAATAAATATAAAAGTACAATACAATATATACTAATAGTGTTTTTATACTACTATTACTTCTATTAAATATTCCACCTAAGTTTATATTGCTTGTGCTAAGAAAATGGTTCACACCAAAAGTCCAATGGAGAATACAAACTTACGAACTCATATCTTAATACCAATCCCTACCAACTGAACTATTGCTATTTTAATAATGTCTTAGTTCAGAATTGTTTGAAACAGCACAGCGAGTCACGAGAACCATTGTTTTATGTTCGCATATTCAATTTCACGATTTAATCGTATTCCCTTCATGCCTTGACATAAAACCAATATTGTCAATAACCGACTTTATTTGCAAACATAAAATCTTGTAAGCGTATTATTTTACCTCTTCTACTGTTTATCGTTTTATTTAATAACTATATGTAGTTATATTATTTTTTTTGTTTTCACAGCCCTTATATGTCCCATGCTAGACACGGGCCTCTCCATGTCTGGGACAGACATTAACCCTCACCACACTAGTCCAATGCGGATTTGCGGAGTTATCAGACTCGTAATATATACCTGGAAACTATACATATATTTCAATACGTGGATCGAACCTGCGGGTGGACAGCCCCGCCACTAAGCCATTTGGTCCTCATATATGCCGAAACGTGGATACTAACAGTCCGTCTGCTTCACAAGCTCAGAGTCGCTCAGAGAGCTATGCTCGGAGTTTCTCTGGTAGTCATCGTGACATAGTCTCTCGAATTAGCAAACTCAATCGGCTAGTCACGTTTGTCTGAGATCCGACAATCACTGGATTAGTCGAGTGCTGGAGTGGAGACCGCGTTTTGACAAACGTAGTGTTGGACGCTCCCCGGCTAGATGGTGCGACGATCTGCGCGAGGCGGCTGGCAGAAACGGAATACGTGAAGCTGAAGATCAGGCTAGGTGGCGCTTCTTGGGTAAGGCCTATGTCCAACAGTGGACTGGCGCAGGCTGTTTATGAAGATAATATGTACGAGTATAGTTACATACATATATATATAATTATTAAAACGCACCGTACTGGATTGCCACTTATCCAGGTGGTGCAGATATGTTGAAAAGGATATAGTAAAATTTTTATATTCTGTGTTCTTAAATATATCTAGACCAAGGGATCTGGGTCAAAAAAATCATAAGGTTTAATGAGTCTATATATATGTCGTTGTATATATTTGTTTGAAATAATAAATAGAAAAGATATATGTCAATGAACAAGTCAATCCAAGTTTCTGCTTTAAAAAGGTCATTGATTCCTTTACTTTTATAGAGGTCGATGATCCCTTTACGTCATATGTTCGAGCTTCTGTCTTCCAGGGTAACATCATTTTTATGGATTAATTTTTAGTTTAAACAAAAATTTTTAATAATAATAAACTTGAAGAACAAGCACTTTATTTATTTACTGTTTTTATTTTATTTATTTATTGTTTTTATTTTATTTATTTATTGTTTTTTTATACGAAATATAGAACATCTTGTGTAAGCGTGCTAGTTTCATATTTAACTTTAGTAGAACGTTTGTGAATATTATACAGAGATATTTAAGTCAACAGACCTTCCCGCGTTAATTAGTACAATATACAGCTGCCAGGTGAGCTTAGAGTTATGAACAAGTGTGTTCTGAGGCTTAATGTATACTAACTAGTGTCGTGAACATCTGGAATTAAATATCAAGATTAAGTCCAACCCGTAAAGTGAAACGTAAGTATTTGTAGGCTCAGATAATAAAGGATAATATATTCATTATAAGTTGCTATGTATGTTTACTGCGCAAAGACAAAGTGTCTTTCATCTGGTGTGACGATGGTTCAAAAATATCTATTATACATACATACATATAGTCACGCCTGTCTACCTGTAGGGTTAGGCAGAGACCACATATCTCCATCCGCTACGATCCCGACACACCTTTTTTGCTTCCTTCACATTTATCCATCCTTCCTCTCACATTAATCGTAGCGAAACGGCTCTCCGTTCGTCGCTTCTCGCCCTCATGGGAATCAGGACATGACAGGTGGCGAACCACATCGCCGTCATTTTTTAACGAATTAGGTATATTAAGATTCGTCAAAGTGAATCCTACGGACGGCAAGATGAAGGCGGGACGGGACGGTGACGGGAGGATGTAGGTCAGCCCCAGCAGAGCCCCGCATGCTGAGGTAAGGCACTATAGTACCCGGGGGAGCCCGATCCCGGGACGGTCGGCACGCTTGCGACTAAGCTCGCCCCTAGTCACGCATTCTTTGGCACGGTAGACCGTGGATTGGCGGAGAGGAAGGGAAAAGGATAGAGAAGAAAGGAAAAGGCAGGGGAAACAAATGATGGATTTAGACAGGATGATAGTGATATTATACTACCGCAACGGAAGACGAGGAGTGATACGATAGTAGCTCGGGAAGCTCACCACACGGGTACACGACCCGAGCTTCCCGAGCTACTACCGTACTATGGTACACACCATTACTATAAATACCGGACAAGCAGCAAGGAAAAGATACGCCCTGAACAACACACCTATGTATAATTAACCCATAAAAAAAGTAATAAAGTTTCACACTGTTAACTATATTATAAATTACAGTATCTATATTTAATGTAAATTTCATATCAAACATTTGACTGAATTCCTACACCGAAACACGTCAGCTTTGTTGATTGATTATCAAAGTTTGACGTATTATGTAAAAAGTTACCGCCATGTTTTAAATGTAAATATTTAAGTTTGGTAACATCGCTCCATCAAAAACGTGGGCGGAGGTAATTAATTGCTTTACAGGTTTTGTTTTGTCTTAGTTTTTGGCATTCCCTTTAAAGTTGATGTAAAATTTCGTCCTCTGTTATACAAAAAAAAAAAAAAAAAATTAAATTGTCTGCTTGAGATGTGACGAAAAATCTCTACTTATCTTTGAGAGATATTTGTAAGACGTATCTTTGGTCCTTTATTTAAGATTTGATTATTATTTTTATTTTTGTATACGGGAAAGGTTTACGAATAAAAAAATATAAGAAAAACAAAAAAAAACTTGAAAAATGAAAAATTATTTTTCTTACTTTTACTTCCAAATATTTTCAATAGATGGCGTTCGCGACAGCTTTATCTTCTAGCAGACGTATTATACAAAATTGTCGTTACTTTTGTGTGATTTTAAAAAGTAATGCATACCTAAGCACTAACTTACCAGAAGATAAGTCTACCAGGAGATTAAATAAATTGAAGGTGAAACGAAGTTAACTAAGTCATCTAGTTACTAATAAGTTTTTTAACATAAAAAACGAAATCATAAGAGGATTACCCAAAATCGCTATTTCTTTGAAATAATGTTTTATTTGTTATACGTCAGTCAATCTTCTACCACTGTTTCGTAATATGGTTGGTCTGTAGAAGAAGAAAAACCGCAACTAATGCCTTAGCAATGAGTACATTGAGAGTTAGTATCCAAGTAACAGCATGAGGCTTTTGTTTGCTTACGTCAAACAGCAGGAGGAATACTTGCTTAAACACGCTGTATACACCTCTAGAGTAAACTGTCTAAACGCGACGTAATTTCGAGTGCAGTTGTGTGTAGATCAGTGTTTCCAAACTTTTTAGGCCAAGTACCACTTTTATTTTTTAAAAATCTGTAAGCCCCCCATAATTTTTTTTATCAAATTTTTTATTGAAGGAATATAAATGATTAGTCTTATCTTAGATTAATAAGATATTACAAAATCGATTTTATACTTAACAAAATGTTTCAAAATGTAAGTTATAATTAAATAACCATAAATAACAAAATAGCAGATATATTTTACAATTAAATAAAATTTATTAAATCAACATTTTAGTGACGTTAAGTTTTTTAAGTTTAACATAAGCCTCTGATTTTGAACACTATACAAGTAAAATTTGGTCAATTAATTGCAAGAAACTGTTGCTTAAAGGAGTTTCAAATGATAAAGTTGCCATGATATGCTATGATGATATGCTTTAATAATAATTTAAGATTTTACCAAGGTCATCCAAAGCTTTATATTATACTTATGTCCCCCATTTGTTTTATGTAAATTTTGTCACATAATTTAAAAAAAGCATTTAATAGCCCAAAGTTAAGGGGTCAGAGCCACATCGAATCATTGGCAAATTGCCCCCCTCAAAGTGTCAAATTGCTCCTTGTGGGCCCACGTTGAGAAACACTGGTGTAGATCTTCAGTTGGAGATGTTTATTTACTTCCCAGTGGATGTTTCGTCGTCTGGTTTTGTCTCACAAACATTACATATACCAATTCACTGCGCAGATACACGGCGTAAATAGTATTTTTTTATGGAATAGGAAGGCAAACGGGCAGGCGTGTCACTTGATGGATAACAATCAACGCTGCCCTTAGATATCTCCAGTGGCATAGGCAATGCTGAAGCGCTTCCGGCCTTTAAGGAATGTGTGATTATGCGAGGGGGGGAGGGGGTAGGGCCTAGGGCCTCCGGAACCTAACCGCTCACCGGACGAAGCGCGGTAGCTGAGCTACCACTCAGACGCCGATTTTCTGTGGGAGTTTTTTTTATGGAATAGGAAGCCAAACGTGCAGGCGCGTCACTTGATGGAAAGCAATCAACGCCGCCCATACATATCCGCAGCACGATAGGCAGTGCGGAAGTGTTGCCAACCTTTAAGGAAAGTGTGGGAGTGGGAATGGGAGGGGGAGGGGCAGAGGGAGGGGGGATGATGAGGATGTGTGAAGCGCGGTAGGTAACCTACCACTCAGACACCGGTTTTGTGTTGAAAATAATTAGTGTAGGTAAAAATAATTACAGTAATTCAACGGCGTCTTTAAAAATGGTTTTGTAATTATGAGGTAAATAGTTTGAGGATAAACACACACCCGAAAAGGGTGAGACAGCCACAGAGTAATTTGCAGTAATAACCCTCCATTACACACGATGCCTGCCAGTCTCTAGTAGTTAGGACTAATTATTTCAGCTTGATTTTAGTTTATGCCTACATTATAATATATTATGATAAAGAAATTAAACATAATTACTTCAGGTTTTAGGATAATAAATATATACATTGTAATCTCATCTTCTTATTTTAGTTAATAATTTACTTTTGTAGAAATGTAAATAGAAATAAAAAGTTTTATTCGCGACACTTTTTTACAAAAAATTAATAATAAAATTAAAACCTAACTATATTGTATTATTAGTGCACATTTGTCGTGTCATCATCATCATCAAGGCATTACAGCCGCGAGTGGGCCTTAGCCTGGTCCAGTAAATTTTTCCAGTCGGATCTTCGTTTAGCATTTCCCTCCAGCTCCTCACATCGATTGCCTTTAAGTCGTCCTCGACTCCATCTAGCCATCTGAGCTTCGCGCGGCTTCTACGACCATCTGGTTTGCTGTCGAGTAGGCGTTTGGGTATTCTAGCCTCGTCCATCCGTACCACGTGGGCTGGGCAGCCCAACGAAGGCGTCCAATCTTAATGGTTTTGATGACGTTCGGCTCATTGTACAGCGCATAAAACTCGTGGTTGTAAAGTGTACGCCATCGCTCATTTTCCACCATAAGACCAATGTGAGTATAGATTTTTCGACTTCTTTAATTAGCACCCAACACTCCGAGCGGTATGTTAATATGGCTTTCATCAAGGTCGATATGAGACATTTGTCGTGTGCTTCGCAAAATAAAATACAGTTACCCTATTTCTTCTTATCTATCGTGTGGCTGCAAGAACTGCACGAAATGCCGAGCAGCCTCAATGAATCTTCTCTTTCGTCTGGGTATTTTCTTTACAACCAATATATGTCCCACTACTGAGCACGGGCCTCCTATTTCTGGAGGAACGAAGAATAACCCACCACGCTACTTCAATGCAGATTGGTAGGGTAACCAAACTCGGAATAAATATCTGTAGGCCGCACATATATTTATCCCGATGCGAAAATCGAACCCGCGACCGTTGAGACAATTTCTAGCTATTCATTTGGGTAGAGAAAGAGTCACTAACATGAGCTCTGCAGAAGACGTTTTCTGCAAGAATGTGTTTTTTTTTATGGGATAGGAAGGCAAACGAGCAGGCGTGTTAGCTGATGGAAAGCAATCAATGCGGCCCATAGACTTCCTCAACGTCATAGGCAGTGCGAAAGCATTGCCGACCTTTTAAGGAAATGTCATGGGAGTGGGAATGAGAGGGGAAGGGTAAGAGGGAGAGGGAGGGTTTTTGGGGTTCCGGAACTCGGCCGCTCATCGTACAAAGTGTGGTAGCTAAGCTACCACTCAGACGCCGGTTTTCTGCGGGAGTATGGTACTTCATTCATGCTACAGACAAATATTATGCCATTCTTGACAAAGTATTCGTCTGCAGCGTGGCTCTATTAGATTTTTATATCGCTATTAGATGGAGTATTTTTTCAAACAGCCCACCCAGCTAGGCTTTCGCATTAAAAATTCTTGCTTTTATAAACCATGAAATAGAAAAATCGAGAAAGGAATAAAAACACAATAAAGTCAAAACGTAAATAACAGGAAAGGCAAAACTATACGCTGTAAAAGTGAAGTTATAGTGGCAAATAAAGTGTGTTATTGACAATTCTGTTTATATGAAGACGCAAAAGGTTTATTTTTCAACCATCAAATTTGTGTGCACACGTAAAATCTTTTAGTGTAGAATGGAATAGAATTCGGTTTATTTCACCTCCATAGTACATCGCCAATACAATCATATAACACTAGTAACGGTCTTGTGCTGGAAATTAAAAAAATCGGAGGTAGTAAAATAAATGAGAGCTGCTGACAGAAGTGAAAACATCTCTCGTCAGTAGAGAAAAATATAAATTAAACACTAGTGTTCAATTTAATTTTTTTAAATTTTATAAACAATAACTTTAGTCGTATCTCCCACTGAACTATCGATGTGAACCATATCCTAGTACAAGCATTATTAGCTTATTTGGAATGGTTAATAAGAATTCTAGTAATATTAAGTACATTGCTAGTATCTTTAAAAAAAAATTAAAAAAAAAAAACAAAATATTTACAATCAAATATGTCAGTCGAAATTGTTTTGACGGAACGATGTTTCCAAATTAATCTTTTTTTTTCAAACATCCCACAAAATATTTAATTTTTTTTAAATTTAATTAAACAATAACTGTCTGATTGGACAAGCGTGGTGGGTTAACGTCCGTTCCTCCAGAAATGGAGAGGCCCGTTTCAGCAGTGGGACATTTATGGGCTGTTAAAACTATAACTGAAGTCATATCTTCCACTGGACCATTCATGTAAACAATATCCTAGCACTAGCATTATTAGTTTAGTTGGAATGGTTAACAAAAATTTTAGTAATATTAAGAACACTGCTAGTATCTTTTGAAAAAAACACTAAATAATTTACAATCAAATATGTCAGACGAAATTGTTTTGATGGAGCGATGTTTCTAAATTAATTTTTTTTTTCAAATATCCCACAAACTTTTAACACGATGCACGATAACTTCTCGAATCGATCAGCCACACGCGTATGTTCAAATAATGTCTTTATAAATAAATAAAAAATATGATTAATATCAATATTTCATTCAATTAGGCATATCCTTAAATAAATTAAAAAGTTTTATTAAAAAAAAGTTATGCAGAAAAACTTACTATTAAACTATAGATTATAGAAGTGATCTACAAACTAGGCTAGGAACTCTTTTAAAAAAGGATGAAGTTCTAAATCAAAGACAATAATTATTTTAAAATAACTATATCGAGTGCGTTTTAGCTCCCAAACCCCTTGTTTATAGGAAAGCAAAGGAACAGAAGAAAGGAACAGAAGTGTCACCTGATAGAAAGCAATCAACGCCGCCCATAAATATCTGTAGTGCTATAGGCATTGCAGAAGCATTTTAAGTAATGTGTAGTGTGTGTTTTTTGAAGGTTCCAATGTCTAATCGTGATGGCCTACGCTCAGATGGCTAGATGGAGTCGAGGACGACTTAAAGGCAATTGGTGTGAGGGGCTGAAGAGAAAAAGCCAAACGAGGAGCCGACTGGAAAAATTTACTGAACCAAGCTAAGGTCCACCCGCTGTTGTAATGCCTTGATGATGATGATGAATGTCTAATCTAATCGTTTCCAAAACTCCGCTGGAGGTAACTGGTTCTGCAGGGTAGCGGTGGGTGAAATGAAGTTTCGAGGAAAATACACCATAGTAAATTGCCCATAGTGAATTCACCCAGATGGTGGGGATGCAACTTTTCTTTGATAACTAAACCTCTTATAAACGTGCATTGAAGGAGCAAGCCATTTTTATACTTATCTATAGGTGAAACAAATTAGAATTCAATCTTTAAGAAATATTCCGGGGAACGTAACCCGATATCCATTGAGCTACTATAATAATACGCTTCACTAATATTCTGCCCGGGTGACATTTTTGTTGCGAGAAATGTGTGGAGAAATGTGGTGCTTATATGTAACAAAAGTCATATACCACACAGAGTAAGTATACACAGATGGAACACACAATATCATTATTTTATGACTATTATACAAGCAGAGACCGCGGACATTGTCCTAGCGTGACAATAAAAACCCAAAATCCAACCCGATTGCAGCGCCATCTACCGGGTCCAATTGTAAATCTAAACCAACAGGTATCCACTCAAAAATTTCGTCTGAATTCATTTTCGTCTGAATTTCGTTTAAATGGCTAGAGTCAGCCATTTAGGAGAAGTTCAGTGACAAAACACAGGTAGAAGAATTGGTGAGACCTATGTCTAGCAGTGGACTGTCGTGGGCTAATAAATATGATGTGATCGTCATAATATGAGGTTACGTAAATTTGTCCTTTCATGAGAATATAATTTGTCATACTCGTATAATATTTAAATAAATTGAAAATGGCTGAAAAAATATGTTTTAAAAATATTCTAGGGGTGATATTCACGAGACATGGGGCGATAAAGAGTACAGAGAAAATTAAATGATGATGAAGTAATAGTAGTAAACGGGGGGTGATGTCTGATTTCTTTTTCAAAATTTAAACTGATATCAAAATCTACCTAAAGAACTCTGAAATATAATAAGACTGATATAACACGCTATATTTTAATGAAATTTATCATTATTACGTGATCGTGATTTTAAAGATATGTTACAGTTAAAAATTTTTGAGGGGGCGCTAGAAAATAATTGAATCTCAAAGTGTAGACTTACGTCTACACTTATTATTATATATTTACAGTTACCTGTAAACGAAATAAATTTGAGAACCTCTGGTCTAATTACTGCTATTTATGAGTAAACAGTTCCAGGACATAAATACCAGTTAACGAAACATAAAATTTTTTAAAACTCTACTTACAGTTTTGTGATTTAAAATATAAATTAAATAATATAATACATAAATAATCGTTGTAACCGAAACAAAACATACATACGATAACGCCAATTGGGGTAAACAGAGACCACAGACCTCTATCTGCTAAGATCCCGACACACATGTTTTACTTCATCCTCACTCATCACTCTCTTCATACAAGCTCCTCGGTTAAGGTTACTTTTGAAACCCGAAACAAAAAGCTGTTGTTTTTATGTTTTCTCTGTGTCAAATCTACTCTGTGCTATCTGGTGGAAGCAAATTGCCGTAGGCGGTGCACGTTTGACCTGGATAGCTACTAGCAACTGTGAGACTCCCACTTCCACACCCAGTTTATTTTAATTGTTTGCTTTAAGAATTTAGAGTAAACAAACAATGGACTTCGAAGATTAACCTCTTCAGGGACGAATTTTTTAAGTGAGAAAACATTGATAAATTTTTTCTTTTTATTACGAGTTATTCACTTTGTAACTATAACAAATATATATATTATAATATTTATTAATAATTCAGTAAGATAATAAAAAAACAGAAAATAGTAATTTTTACAAAAAAAATAAATATAATGTCCTCATGTGTCGCCATTTAGCGTAATTTCTCTTGAAATAACTAAAACAGAAACAAAAACTAAACGTACACACATGTGCCAATGTCCCTGAAAGGGTTAACTATCTTATCTATTACTATTCTGGCTGCCTTACACTGTGACCAGGTACACCAAGTAATAAAAATAGGGTATTGAATCAGATTGCAATATAAAAGCATCATTGACAATTGGCTATAGAGTATATTTAGTACAAGAACTTTCCTAATAATAGTTTATTAGTTTTTTTTAATAGAAAGAAAGAAAACTTTATTACATAATCCACAGCACAGTAAACAAAGTGATATATACTTATAAAATAAAGAAAAATAAAATAAATAAAAATTATAAATAACAAACAAAATTATTATAATATAATATTACAAAAAGTGAACTATTACAATAATAAAAGTAGAATGGGACTTTTCCCGCCAACTTACATCAGTGACGTTGTCTTTTTATTTCATTTTCATAATCTTATATTGTTTATTTGTGGTGGCGTATTATGCAATATAGTTTGATTAAGGTGTATAAGTGAAGTGATATGATATAAATGCGTGCATCGTAACTTTTTAAGTTGACTGAAAAAGTTCATAGGTTTTGGTTAAATAGCCACTAATTTATCAAGACGTAACGTGATAAGCTGACTTGGACATTTCAAGAGATTGGATATTATTGTATTTTACTTGACACTGGCAAAATAGTTGTAACTAATTGTCATCAAAGAAAAGAAAAAATAGGAAAACAAAACAAAAATATAAATCACAATAACAGTATATTGTGTTACCTATACTGCAGTATGGATTAGGAAAAAGTTCACACTCAGCGAAAAGCCGCAGCAAGCCACAGCGCTGAATTTCAGTGTGGCCTAATTGTCTTAACCTGGTAGCGCAAGGATAAAGCTGTACAATTTATTTATGATATAAATATTTTTTTTATATATTCACGTCTATCCCCCGCAGGGGTGGCCAGAATATGCTGAGATATCCATCTGCTACGATCTCAGCATACTTTCCTTGTTTCGCAACACTCATCGCTCTCCTCATGCAAGCTTGTTAAGGTACTCTTGGCCTAGTCTTTCCTAAAACTTCGGCAATTTGGTCAAGGTATTTTTCCTTAGTATTTCCTTACCGACCCTTCTATCCACATCCAGAACGCAAATTTCTTTTGCCAATCATCTTTTATCCATCCTCTCTCTGTGCCCAAACCATCTAAGCTTAAAAACAAAGCATCAAATCTTTTTATTTGAATATAATAAAACCTTTTTTATAATATTTCATTTTTAAACGTTCGTAATTTTAAAATTTGACAAAGAAATTATTGTTTTTCTTATTTAAAATTATTTATGATTAGAACAACTGACAAGGATTTTTCCCGCCAAATTACATCAGTGACGTTGTGCTTTTATTAGATTTTCATAATCTTATATTATTATCAGTTATATTGTTTAATTGCGGTGGTTTATTATACAATATAGTTTAATTAAGGTGTATAAGTAAAGTGATACGAAATAAATGCGTGTATCGTGACTATTTAAGTTGACTGAAAAAGTCCATAGAATGTTTTAGTAAAATAGCAACCATTTTATCAAGACGTAACGTGATAAGCCGACTAGTTACATTTCAAAAGATGTGATATTATTGTATTTTATTTGACGCTGGCATAATAGTGATAACTAATTTCTATCAAAGAAAAATACTAACAACCTACATAGCTAACAAACAAATACTATATCGCCCTTCCTTGTACAAATTAACAATAAGTGTGTGTTATATGTATATGTATAAGTGGTTTGAAAGAAAGAGATAGAAATATTATTTGAAGACTTTTATTTGAAGGAGCCCCGTAAAGATCCCGAGTCTCCGTATAGTACGGGTGACCCCTATAATTCCTCAAAGTAAAGTCTATGAAACTATATTTGTATTTCTTCTTATATTGTAACAATGTATCCAAGAGATAGTTCACGTTAATTAAAACCAGGGTATATTCTACGCTGGTAACCACAGAGCAGAAGAACTAATACGTTGCCTGGAATAACGGGGCAACAGAAATGACCGCTACATTATTCATGTATCTGACGTCACCACTACAACGATTTGGTACGGCGATTCCAATGCGAATTTGGTCGTGAGCATATTTTGATAGTTATCTGTGGATGTCTAGCTTTATGTTGGTTTAATGCAGCATTTTAGTTATGTGAACTGTATTTAACCACTCAATTGCTTACGTGATTTGACACTTTTGTGTATGTGTTTTGACAATAAGCGCTGATTGTGAACTTATGATAGATACTGATCGACGCAAGCTTGTTTATATTTGTAACAAGTTTATAAAAACACCTGTGAATGACTGACTACTTTTTGTTGCTTTTGAACTAGAAAACGTAATACTATGTTACATATTGTCTGTAGCATTAATGGGCCGGCTCGCCCGGGGAAGTACCACACTCCCGCAGATAACCGGCGTCTGAGTGGTAGCTTATCTACCGCGCTGCGTACGGTGAGCGACCGAGTTTCGGAGGCCTTTTTATAATATGCTTTTCGTTATAAAAAGATCATTTTAATATACAATTCTTAAATACTTGCTACATGATTTTATATCAAATATTATATTATTATTAACTAATTTACTATTTATATTAAAATTTTACTAGTGGTAGAGTAGTAGTCGTCTGCGGAGGGGGCAGACGAATACTTTGTCAAGAATGACTTATTATTTGTCTGTAGCAGAAAACCGGCGTCTGAGTGGTAGCTTAGCTACGTCCGGTGAGCAGTTAAGTTCTCTCCTCTCCTTCTCCCTCTCCCCTTCCTCACCCTCTTTCTCCTCCTCCCATAACGGCACTTTTCTTAAAGGTCGACAACACTTGTGCACTGCCTGTGGCGTTGCGGATGTCTATGGACATCGTTGGTTGTTTTTCATCAGGTGACACGCCTGACGTTTTCCTTCCCATCCTAAAAATAAAATGGTATTTTTAGAGGAGGTCTATGTCGAAAGACAAACTGCACAACAATAAGTATAATTTTATGTTTTTTTATTATTTTGTGTTGATTGTACATAAGATTACTACGTACTAAAAAGAAATGTTTTTTAATATGCAGATAATAAAGGCTATTTTTATACATGATTTTATAATCACATCGCAATAAATATTTTCACACACACAGAGTCAGAGGAGTGGAAAATACGAGCTCACGATTTATCATAAGTTCGAGGCTTACCCTCTGATCTATTTCTGCTCAATTCTCATTGGTCTATAAACTAGAAAGTATCTCGGTATTCCTCTTTTCCGTTTTGTATCAATTTATCTCTAAAATATTCACATACATACATACATAATATCACGCTTGTTTCTCCTAGGGGTAAGCAGAGACCATAGATCTCCATCCGCTACGATCACGGCACACCTTCCTTCCTTCCTTCCTCCACACTCATCCATCTTTTCATTCATCCTTCCTCTCACAATCACCGTAGCGAAACGGCTCTCCGTTAGTCTATTAATATTTTACTCTAAAATATTTAAAAAAAATTTTTTCATGACGAAATAAATATTTTGACAGAAGAAGGTAGAAGTATGCTACGATTCTCAATGTACTACAGTAACTTGAGATTTCTCTTTTGGAATTAAAGTTATATTTCTATGTTAAATTCATCAACTATATTATAATATGTTAGTTATATATAATACATTCCCTAGATATATCTTCATTAAACATAGTACGAAGTGAAGGAGCCAAGTCTCGCACGTATTATAATTCACTAATTGGTGAAATACATCGCAAAGCAAGCGTAGACAGTTGAAACGTTTGTCGCTGCGTTACACTTTGATTATTAATTTTCACTCCAGTAATTGTGTAGTGGTAGAGCAACGCTGCAGACGAACACTTTGTTAAGAGTGGCATATTATTTGTCTGTCGCATGAGTTAACGGGCTTGCCCGGGGAAGTACCGCACTCCTGCAGAAAACCGGCGTCTGAGTGGTAGCTTAGCTACCGCGCTTCGTCCGGTGAGCGGTTGAGTTCCGGAGGTCCAGCCCCCCCTCCTCTCTTTCCCCTCCTAGAACGACACTTTCCTTGAAGGCAGGCAACGCTCACGCTGATCACAATGCTCAATCAAATCAGCCTATGTACCCTACATAGGCTGATCCCCATACATATAAGCCTGGACGTCAATTTAGGGGGTGACAGCTCCCCAGATTATGGGCTGCCACTTTGAGTGCCTCTTCTCTCTTAAGCTGATTTTACACCGTTTCTTTATGTGGTCACGTTCTAATGCCGAGTCTGGCCCATTGCTCATCCTCAATCCGCTTGGAGGCCGGACTACGATTGGATAATCAGGGGTTCCGTGAAATTTATGCCTAAATTTATTCTATATAAATGAAACTTACCACAAAATTGTGTTACGTCCACGGAAAAGAGTAGCCCACACAAAAGAGTTAGGTCACGCTGACGGCATGTGAAATGGAGCAACAGATTTTAGCGAAAAGTTACCCAGTTTACACACAGCATCCCTAATTAGAGCTCGCCGAGTGCGTTGTGGCGTGAAAACTCTTAAACAATGCCGCTCTCGTCTCTCGTACGTTATCCGTTGAAATAGTTTAACGAGATTGTGAGGATCATCAGAATTTAAGTTTTATGTCAATTTACCACCTTTTTTTGTATAATAGATAGACGAAAGATAGAAGTTTTAAAATAGAAGAGGAAGTGTGATTGATTCGTCGAGCCAGTCGGAAGAAGTCCATACACGGTAAGAATCTCCTGATTTTTTGAGCTCTTCTGCTTAATTAATTAAACGATTGAAAAGAAATTTAGGTGGCGGATGTGGATAGAAGGGAGGGTAATGGGTGACCAAGCAGATCATGTTTTTTTATGGAATAGGAAGGCAAACGAGCAGGCGTGTCACCCGATGGAAAGCAATCAACGCCGCCCATAGACATCCGCAGCGCCATAGGCATTAAAAAAATTATCATACAAAGAAACGTTATTATCCTATAAATTATATAGCAGTTATGTACATTCAACAATATTTTTATTTATTGAAGTATCAACCATCTTTATAATATAATTTAGTACACCTGCACTCAATATATTATAAACTTTTCATTATTCAGTGCACGTGAACTCAAATTAAACGGGACGGAATATCTTATCACATAGTTTACCACAATATTCAAGCCACGGTTCACATGGCTGTTGCGTAAATTTAAACATTGATTGGTTGGTTTGCGCCAAGCTTCCTGTTAAATGCAAATTTGCCTGAACGCAAAGTGTATTGCAGTCTGGTGACCAGCTTTAGGCTTCCTTTGTTTTGCTAAAACCCAATTTTCAAACGTCAGTTTAGATGTTAAGTTTGCAGTTAAGTTATCATTTGGCTTTACGACGAGTAACTAACTGTCTCAGTGGCAAAGCTACCGCTTCCGGAGTCAATGATTGCAGTATGCATTCCCACATGAATCACTGGCGAGGCCCCCTGCCCACAAAGTCAATGGTTGTAGATTGGATCCCAGCATTGGAATAAATATATGTATGGCGTACAGATATTTATTCCGAGTCGGGTTACCCCGCCAATGCGTATTGAAAAATGTAGTAGATCAAGGATACCTCCAGAAATAAAGAGGCCTATCTCTCATCTTTGATCATATATGAGCCATGAAAAGAAAATCATAATGAACATGATTTAATGTAAAATGATTTACTCATAACATATACATCTTCACGCCTGTTTGCTGTAGGGGAAGGCAGAGACCAGAGATCTGCATCTACGATCTCGGCACACCTTCCTTGCTTCCCCCTCACTCATAACTCTCTTCATGCAAGCTCGCCGGCCAAAGGTACTGTAGTAATACATTGACAAATGCATCACTAATGTAATAAATCTTTTTATTATTATATGTTAAAACCTTTTATATTATGTTACTATTTTTTAAATTTGTAATTTTAAAAAAAGAAATAAATTGTTTTATAAAAATATATAATGAGATAGAATATAAAATTAAAATTAATAAAGTGTAAATAAGATATGTACACTGAATAGAAAAATAAATAATTTTAACTTGGAAGAATTTCAATTACATCGAATATAAAACCCCCTAAAGATACAGTATATCACCATAGTAATAGAGTTGGCACGCCATAGTACTCTTGACCTTGACTTTCTTAAAGTCTTCGGCCTTTCTTAAAAAAATTTAATCAAGGTATACTCATAACAACTACGCTAATAAGATAACCATGACACCATGACAGAACTATTTTTTCTACACTATTATTTACCCGTTAACATTAATTTCATAAATTAATAGTTGGCCCGGACAGATATATTCTCAAAACTATAAGAAAATACATTAATAATAAAGAGTTTCAACAACAGCACCACCTATCGGATCTAAAGTAACCTATCCTTCGGGCTAAAACCAACCACACACACAGACACAAAATTTCATTAAAATCAGTGACACGTGATTTTTAGACCATCAAAGCTAAAAAAGTTGCTTACCTAAGTCATACAAGTTGCTGCAACTGATCATGATGGGTAAAGTCCCGGGTAAATGACAAGTTGGTCGAAAAAGAAAGTCTTGACTACGTAATACCTGTGAGTGGACCGGGATAGCGAGTGCTCCAGAACTGCTGCACCTCGCGAGGAGGAGGAGAGTTGGGCTGAATTGGCGGACAAGCTTTGCAAGTCGGAGATGCACTCTTAGAAGAATAAGAATCATTTCGGAAATACTGCTGGAAGTAACTGGTAGAAAATGCTTTTTGCTATAGCCGAGCGGGCAAACGAACATGCAGGTCTCCTGATGGTTACTGCCACCCAAAAAACTCACAACGCAGGAGGCTTCTCAGATGCATGGCAGCCTTCTATGACAATAATTACATATATATTCACGCCTATCCCCCGCAGGGGTTGGCAGAGACCACAGAGCTCCATCCGCTACCATTCATCGCAGCGAAACGGCTCGTCATTGGTCGCTTTTCGCCCTCGTGAGAATTAGGACGTGACGGGTGGCGAACCACGTCGCCGTCATTTTCGACAAATTAGGTATATTAAATTCGTCTTAGTGAATCCCACGAGCCGCAAGGGAGGATGGAGGTCAGCCCCAGCAGAGCCCTGCATGCTGAGGTAAGGCACCATAGTGCCCGAGGGAGCCCGACCCCGGGACGATCGGCACGTTTTTCGACTAGGCTCGCCCCTAGCCACGCATCCATTGGCACGGCAGACCGTGGATTGGCGGAGAGGAAGGGAAAGGATAGAGAAGAAAGGAAGGGGCAGGAAAGGAAATGCGGATTAGGGGGGTTACCAGACTCAGAATAAACATTTATAAACCCATATAAATATTTATTCCGATGCGGGAATCGAACCCGCGACCATTGACTCCGCGGGCGGAGGGCCCCGCCACTGAGCCAATCGGTCGTCTGCATGATTAAATTCAAAAAATGTAAATCGACGTGCATATTTGGTACAAGCATGTAATATATACCTGTATGGAAATTTATTTCTAAGAAATATTCAAACGTACTAGGTCTTAAAACATTTTACGCACGGATTTCAATGAGGGAGGGATACAGTAAAGGCGGCAGACAATACATCACGTACGTCCAAAACTGCGCCAATAAAGCCGAATGGCGACGTAAATCCAAAGTAACAACCCGGTCTCCCAGTAACGGAATCAATATTAACTTAGATTTTAACTTTTGGTAACAGCACGTACCTACACGCAAAATAACGAAAAACATACTAAACCGCAAAATTAAAATTTACCACCAGAGCCAAAAAATCTACTGAAATACCTAAAAAATTGTATCTCATCACTCAAATCAGTGCTATGAGCCGAACGTCATCCAAACCATTAAGATTGGATACCTACGTTGGGCTGGGCACGTGGTACGGATAGACAAGGCTAGGGTACCCAAACGCCTACTAGACGGCAAACCAGATGGTCGTAAAAGCCGCGGAAGGTCTAAGCTTCAATGACTAAATGGAGTCGAAGACGACTTAAAGGCAATCGGTGTGAGGGGCTGGAGGGAAAAAGCTAAACGAAGATCCGAATGGAAAAATTTACTGAACCAGGCTAAACCCACCCGCGGCTATAATGCCTTGAATCATCAACATCACCCAAATCAGTCAGTTTCAACACTGTACATAATTTTCTATTGGTGATAGAGCTGCTAGACTCAGACCATTCGATGCAGTATTTTTTTCTGATCATATTCGGCATTTGCGATAATTTGTTTTTGACATCTCTGTCATTTACAATGTTGTTGCTTTTTTGTGTCAATATATACCTTCACAAAATATCTAAGAAAATCACAAATCTTCATTGAGATAACTTACGATAAATACTTAGCTAAGATCCGCGACACGCAAAACAATAACAGAAAATTAATAATGTGTGTTCTTTGTGCTGGATAAAGTGGATTTATTTGGAACTTAAACCAAAAACTTACCGAAATTCGGCCATCAATTCTCTTCCCACCAACCACTATACACAACACCAAACACACATTGCCACTTTTCCATCTTTGTTGTCTTTTTATGACATGTATATATATATATATATATATATATATATATATATATATATATATATATATATATATATATATATATATATATATATATATATATATATATATATTCTTCAATCGGTAGTTCAAATATGTAATACGTGGCTCAGAATCGTGGTTTTCGCTTATGGCACAAACTGTTTATCACGAGTCAGACAAGTGATTTTCACTTATGGCACAAATTCTACAGCATGAGTAAGACTCATGGGTGTCGCTTGTAGCGCAAACTGTTTATCACGAATCAGATACGTCGCTTTTGCTTATGGCACAAATTCTTTAACACGAGTCAAACACGTGTTTTTCGCTTATAGCAGAAATTCTTAACTCGAGTTTCTCGTAGTTATAAGCCAATTTATATTTGGTTACAGAATACACATCAGAATATCACAAATATGATTTATTATAATGATTCCTAACTATACGAGGACGCATTAATCACCGGCACGTGAGTTACTCTCACGAGCCGGGAGATGTGTGACGTACATTTGATGTAATGTTCAATCTAATTTGTCAAAGTAACTTGCTGAGGAGTATTAGGGAGTCCTTAACATACCTCAACATTATAGTTTGTTAAATGACACGAATTGAATTTGTTGCAATGAAACTAATTGAATTATTTGTTTTGTAAGAGGTAGAGTCTTAGCTGAGAAGTGATGCAACAAGTCTGGATTTATACTCTTTTTTCTTTACACAAGTAGACCTATTATATACAGAACTGATGAATGGCGACGAGTACCCAAACGCCAACTCGACGGCAAACTAGACAGTTATAGAAGCCACGGAAGGCCTAAGCTCAGATGGCTAGATGGAGTCGAGGACGACTTAAAGGCAATCGGTATGAGGGGCTGGAGGGAAAAAGCTAAACGAAGATCAGAATAGAAAAGTTTACTGAACCAGGCTAAGGCTCACCCGCGGCTGTAATGCCATGATGATGAAGATGATGATCATGATGATGATGATGAATGGTGAGAGAAGAGTGCGAGGACGCGGAAGACACGGGAGATGCGGTCGTGCCTGCACGTGCAAGGTATCAATGCGCGTTCCACGAATGCGCAGTATCAGAGCGCGTTCCGAGAATTTGTTCCCTAAGTATGTATTCTGTAGTAGGTAGCTACAGTTTTGTATTAATTTTATGTTATATAAACATTGCATTTAGTCAAAATAATTGGTACGACAATCCAATTAAAAAAAATATTTTTAAATAGCCTCTCTTGAATAGCCTTATGTTGTACTTGTTTGCGAACATCTCTAGTCTGTTATAATCTCTCTGGTCCCTTAATAGCCCTGTTGGCCACAAATAATACGTTTTTCCAAAAAAACTTATTTTCATGGCCAAGAGGGTTATTAAAGTGCGAGACAACGATCCATAATTCTGTCTTAGTTATGGTCCGAAAAAGATTTATTCTTTACTCTTGCCATTTTGGTTGTAAATCAATAAGTTTATGATGGTCGCTTTTTAAAAAAAGCTATAATGGAAAACCGTTTCGTAAATACGCTTTATTTACTCTGACCTTTATCGACCATGTACACATACCCTAATAAAATTAACTATATTTAATTAATTAATATCATACAATGGTTTGGGCACACAAAGAAGATGGATGAACGACGACTGGCAAACGAAATTTACGTTGCGGATGTGGACGGAAAGGTCGGTATGGGGAGACTACGGAAAACATACCTTGACCAAATTGCCGAAGTTTTTAAGAAAGGCCACGAGAAGAGTATCCTTAATCGGCGGGCTTGCATGAGGAGAGTGATGAGTGTGGAGGAAGCAAGGAAAGTGTGCCGAGATCTTAGCAGATGGAGATCTGTGGTATCTGCCTACCCCTACGGGAGACAGGGGTGATGATGTATGTATGTATGCATGTAATATCACTTGCGGAGTTCGCTATAGCTTAAAGTAATAAAACAAGCACCTTTTCTTTCTAAGCACAATCTTTCTGTGAACTTAGCGCTACGTCCGAACCAATACGATACCTTCAAAAACAAGCCTACACATTTCTCAATGCATCTGCAATGTCTATGATGTGGCAGATGTTTATGGATGCTGTTGATTGCTTCCTATTAGGCGACACTCTCACTTATTTATCTTTCTATCCCATCAAAAAGGTTGACAAATAATTAAAATAATCTTTATATATTTCAAAATGCCACAAGCAGAAATTTAATAACAATAAGTTTCATTCTCACCATCTGAATGAGAGGCGATCAAGTACTGTGTGATTTTACCGATACCTCTTTCTACGCATTGCCTTGTAGAACCCGCTACCTTCCGCGGTATTTTCGAACCGATACGACATCGAAAACTTGAAAAAAAAATAAACGGAATCGTTGACGGCTTTTAAAGTATATGTATACCTTCAAAACCGTCAATGCTTCTGTAATACATACGGAAGCGTTGTCAGCCCTAGGGTGTCACGGATGTCTGCAGCGTTCTGCAGCGTTGATTGCTTTCCAACAGGCGACACGCTTGCTCGTTTGTCCTCTTATCACACAAAAACAATAAATATATATATTAATTTTATTTTTCGTACATCGGAAATACACAACAGTTTCAAATTGTATACAGAAATAATTAGAGGTCAGCCTATACAAACCGAAATAATATCTCCCACTAGTATAAATTTACGTCGGGAAACTTCCCTTAACAAGACTTCAACATAATAGCCCTCCTGTTGAATTATTCTGCTCCAAATAAATCTCCGCGTTTGGTTTGATGGAGGTCCGAAAAGAGAAATTCACTGTGAATGTATGTATGTATTGAAACATGCTCAAAAGATTCTTTGTAAAAAGCGTAGCGATATTTCTAACATTATCAGAATTATTACATGATGACTTGAAGATGACATATTCAGATGGCGGGGACTTAGAACCGGCCCCCCTTCACGACCGGCTTGCTAAGTAGCATTCGACTCCGTAAACTGAGTAGCATTTGGCGACGTCCTTCGCCACCCGACACGTCCTGATTTCCACGATGGCGAGAATCGACCAACGGAGAGCTGTTTCGCTACGATGAATGTGAAAGGAAAGATGGATGAAAAGATAGATGAGTGTGGATGTAGCAAGAAAGGTGTGCCGGGATTGTAGGGGATGGAGATCTGTGGTCTCTGCCTACCCCTACGGGAAACAGGCGTGACAATATGTATGTAGGTATTAGATTTTTTTCAACGTTAACAACTTAGCTACATACATAGATGTGTGTGAGTGTGTGTGTGTGTGTGTGTGGAATTTTTTTTTCGAGTCTGGGCTAACGTCCCATCCTTTAAAAATTGGGCCCGTGCCCAGTGAATGCGTGACTCTACATTGCACCCATTTGAATCTGACTATACGATATCGATGACTTTTTTTTTCTAAAAAAACTCTAGAAGAATTTAGCTGTACTCTTCAAAACATAATATACATGCATTCAGATTCCTGAAAACGATTTTTTATTAATAACCAATGTTTTTTTTTTTAATTAGAATTTAAACCCAGATGTCTTAAGAAGAAGTCAGCAGTAAACTAACTGTTTATGTACATACCAAGTACAGTAACAAAGAAATTAAATGCAAACAGTATAATTTCAGATGAAAACAAACAAAAAAGTTATCGTGTATATCGGATATGGAGTGGAAAGTGGATAAATATTGTTGAACAACAAAACTGTTGAAAGATAAATATCCCTTGTTATAACATAAATATTTGCAAAAGATATATTTACAATGTACATGACGTTAATAACTTACTACAACATTTTGATATTAATATTTTGATTGTTCTGCGACCAAATATATTATTTTAAAACATAATTGTTGCATAACATACATAAAAATAATTGTTTTATAAAATGATTTAAACCTCATTTTGAGATTGATTGTATGATTTGTAATGATTACAACCTTTAAAAATAAATTGACAAGATGTCCGTCAATGCGTGACAAGAACAGTTAATAGAAAATGCTGCGGGCGGGAACGAGACAGTACGATGTCTAGAAAAGAAATTGTACTGTCTCTTTCCCGCCCGCATTGCTGAAACATTTTCGAATTATAAGAATGCTAGAACTTTCGATCGTTTTACCTACATAAAGGTGCGATGGTGCGTCGAACAGGAGTTTAAAAGTTTAATACGGACGAAAATCGAAAGTAAGGTGAAGAGAAGTGAAACTTAAAATGAAGAGAAGTGAAACTAGTGGTCGATTTCATTTTTCCGATCCCCAAACACCAGCTACTAACATATTTGTACTACAACGGCAAAATAGCATGAACTGAAAGCTAATAATCTAGTTATTAAAGTAAGTTTAAGATCTAAACAATCAAAACGGTCGCACTATAAATCTTATACGTTACATTAAAGCGGTTAGATATGCCATTTCTAATAATATCTCATGTCATATCCCCAGTCTCCTGAAAGCAACGTCTCGTATATTGGTGAATAATACGTCCACACAGGGAGTAGATTCATTATCGTATCACCATTCAGATTGGGCCAGTCTATCGCAGAGATTCTCAAACTTATTTCCACAGACCACAGAGCTCCATCCGCTACCATTTACTTTCGCCCTCGTGAGATTCAGGACGTGACGGGTGGCTTACCACATCGCCGTCATTTTCAACAAATTAGGTATATTAAATTCGTCTAAGAGAATCCCACGAGCCGCAAGAGAGGATGGAGGTCAGCCCCAGCAGAGCCCTGCATGCTAAGGTTACCGCCACCACCATATGCACCACAGTACCCGGAGGAACTCGATCCCCGGATGGTCGGCACGCTTGCGACTAAGCTCCCCCCTAGCCACGCATCCATTGGCATGGCAGACCTTGGATTGGTGGAGAGGAAGGGAAAGGATAGAGAAAGAAAGAAAGGAAGAGGATAAAGAAATGAACTTTTAAAGAGATATTTGAAATAAAATACAGATAGCTTCCAAAAACTTTCTTCCGCACTCAACTTCCCCGTAAACAACATCAATCAAGCTCGCGGCCGAGCGCTCGTAATCAGATGGAACCGCTAAATGAAATGAGTTTTTGCCAACAATTCCAATGGGAGATCGCTGTCGGTGAGGTTGCGTCAAGGTTGAATAATTTGATGGTGGCCTATTGTTATTTTCAAATTAAAGTTATAATTAACACGGTCATCCACTATCGGCCCGACGGGATGTTTAAACAGTGTCATCATCATCATCATCATTAAGGCATTACAGCCGTGGGCCTTAGCCTGGTCCAGTAATTTTTTCCAGTCGGATCTTCGTTTAGCTTTTTCCCTCTAGCCTCCCACCACCGATTGTCCTTAAGTCATCCTCGACTCCATCTAGCCATCTGAGCTTAGGCTTTCGCGACTTCTACGATCATCTGGTTTGCTTAAATAGTGTGCGGATGGTAAAAACCAGGTATCACACGTGTCGGGAACGAGTCTTTGGCTAATGGCAAAGATCGTCGAGTCGTAATTATTTACGACTTTGTCAAAGACAAAACGTTTTGTTTGGAGAATCTAATGGCGATGCCAATGTAATTCATGTGTTTTTTAATAGCATTAAAAAACACAACATACATATTGTCACGCCTGTTTCCCGTAGGGGTAGGCAGAGATCACAGATCTCCATCCGCTACGATCCCGCCTCACATTCCTTGCTTCCTCCACACTTATCCATCTTTTCATCCATCCTTCTTTTCACAATCATCGTAGCAAAATGGCTCTTCGTTAGTCGCTTCACGCCCTCGTGGGAATTAGGTGTGACCACGTATCTAAAATTGCTACATACAGCGTGTTCTTTTTCTTGTATAAAAAAAATATGGTATAGTAGGGCAAACGAGCAAGCTTGTCGCCTAGTGGAAAGCAATCAACGCCGCATATAAACATCCGCGACACCATAGGCATTACGGAAGCATTACCAGCTTTTAAGGTATGTGCAGGCTGGTTTTTTGAAGGTTCCCATGTAGTATATAATAAAGTTAAAATTAAAACGTACAACGTATTTCCTACAACTTAAAACTCAATAAGACGGCTTCTGGAATGGCAGCCAAAAACCCGTCGTACCCGAGACATGCAGCACGTGGTTTTCATCTCCAGGTTCGTTTCCATGGTTGTTTCCTTCCCATCGCCGCAAAAGACCGCACTTAAGACTTTAGTATTCCGTGGTTATATAACTATTTTCCGGTCAAATATTAATGATAAAGGAAATTTTAGTGGTGCAAGCGTGTTGGGTTGAAGGGGCTTTGTGAGTCGGTGAAAGCACGAAGATCACAATACCCGAATTAATGGAGGCCGTAATTAATGCAGGCTCGAATAGATTATAATTTGTTACGATCCCTTATAATCGTGAATGAGAAACTGCGTGGAGAATCATATTTCAAGATTAATAATAGTGAAGAATTACGTAGTGTCTACTGAACATTTCAAATATATAAACACTAAAAAACTATAAAACTAACAATATAAAAAAGTCATACTAAATATACATATATATCACGCCTGTCTCCCATAGGGGTAGGCAGAGACAACAGATCTCCATCTACTACGATCTCGGCATACTATTTCTATACACTACTCGTATACACATACAATACATTAAAATTAAAACAACTAAATCATGTAATCCAATAAAACGCCTGGTATATGCTGAGCAAGAACCATTTTATGACACTTATTAAATTAAAAATTATTTGCCTTTTGTTTGTTTATTTGTATAATTTATTATTATTTAAGTATTAATTTTAGTATTGTACAAAAGGGTCCTGAATAAAGATTCTTCTATTCTATTTCTATTCTACTCATCATTTGTGTCTGTGTGTTCATCCTTTTAAATATTGTATAATATATACATAGTCTTCGCTAGTCCTAATTGAACAATGAAAGCAAGCAAACTATAAAAAAAGTTGTAAATTGAATGCATAAAGCCGATTGGGCTAAATAACGCGTTTCACCTGTGCCCAGCAGTGAACCACCGTAGGCTGTTGATGATGATAAAATAACGACACAAAAATCACGCGATTAAAAATACTGGAATTACTAATAATGAATAAAGTGTAAGAAAAATATATATCAAAAGAAAATGTCTCAAGTGATTTCGTTTAGGCCACTAAGACTTTATTGATTATTGGTTATCAAGTTGAACAGAATTCAATTTGCTATCTATTGTTATCTTTGCGAGAGAGAAATCTTGTGCTTTATTGATAATTGTATCATTATTAGATGGATTGAGTGAGATTATTTTATTGGCGTTTATTTCTGTTATTTCATTGTGATTAGACATTTAGTTACGAAGGAAGTAAAGAAGCACGAATACAACTTAATGCTTTGACCATCAACCTCATTAACGTATTGTATCTTGCTGATGGTCGGGAGGCTCTGAGAATTGAAGGATGGCGGTATCACAAACATCCACAGTGCTGGATATTGGTCAACCGTAAGACTAGGCTCATCTCGGTTAACGGACCTAACCTAGGCTCATCTCGGTTAACGGACCTAATGCGGTATCAATAAGAGTAGCACAAATGTGGTTCAAGTGTTTCAAGTCTAGAAAATTTAGTGTGAAAGATGAGGTTCGCTCTGGACGCCTATCACAGATAAAATCAGTGCCATCTTTGAGAAAGTGGAGCAAGATCGACATATTAGTAGCTACGACATTGCTGAAGAACTGGATATTGATCATAAAACAGTTTTATTTTATTTACGTAAGTCTGGGTACAAGAAAAAACTTGACATTTGGGTACCACATGATCTCACTGAGAGAAACCTAATGCAAAGCGTTTCCATTTGAAACGTAACAATTCCGAACCATTTCTTAAACAGTTGATTACGGGTGATGAAAAATGGGTGACTTACGATAAGAATGTGCGAAAAAGATCATGGTCGAAGCATGGACAAGCCCCACAGACCGTGGCAAAGCCCGGCCTGACTCGGAACAAAGTGATGCTATGTGTATGGTGGGATTGGAAAGCAATCGTCCACTATGAGCTTTTGCCACCGGGTAAAACTATCGATTCTGACCTATACTGTCAGCAAATGATGAGGTTAAAAAAAGCTATTGAGAAAAACCGGAGCTGGTGAATAGGAAGGGCGTGGTGTTCCACCATGACAACGCCAGACCGCACTAATCTATAGCCACGCAGCAAAAATTGGGAGAGCTTGACTGGGATGTGTTGATGCATCCTCCGTATAGCCCTGACCTTACTCCGTCAGATTTCCACCTGTTTCGGTCATTGCAGAACTCTTTAGGAAGCATAAAGCTAACCTCAAAAGAACACTGTGAACACTACCTGTCAGATTTTTTTAAACAAAAATCTCAAAATTTCGACAGGAATGGAATCATGGCGCTACCCACAAGATGGCAACAAGTCATATTATAGGCACATACATATTATAAATAAATAAAAAATTATACCTATATATATATTGACGACCGATTGGCTCAGTGGCGGGGCCCTCCGCCCGCAGAGTCAATGGTCGCGGGTTCGATTCCTGCATCGGAATAAATATTTATATGGATTTTAAATGTTTATTCTGAGTCTGGTAACCCCCCCAATCCGCATTTCCTTTCCTGCCCCTTCCTTTCTTCTCTATCCTTTCCCTTCCTCTCCGCCAATCCACGGTTTGCCGTGCCAATGGATGCGTGGCTAGGGGCGAGCCTAGTCGTAAGCGTGCCGATCGTCCCGGGGCCGGGCTCCCCCGGGGACTATGGTGCCTTACCTCAACACGCAGGGCTCTGCTGGGGCTGACCTCCATCCTCCCTTGCGGCTCGTGGGATTCACTAAGACGAATTTAATATACCTAATTTGTCGAAAATGACGGCGACGTGGTTCGCCACCCGTCACGTCCTGATTCTCACGAGGGCGAAAAGCGACCAATGACGAGCCGTTTCGCTGCGATGAATGGCAGCGGATGGAGCTCTGTGGTCTCTGCCAACCCCTTTGGGGGATAGGCGTGAATATATAAATAAAAAACAAATATTTTCCTTTGTATGAACAATACGAAAATACTTTTGCCCCGACCTAATATTTAAGAGTTTCGTTTTTATATCCATTTTTGTTTCTTTCCTTTTCATGACATCCTTTAAAGGAAGTTCCACTAAAAAACGTTGAGATTATTTTTTCAATGATTAAATCAACTACACTATTTTGGAGTGTGTTCTATTGTGTCCAGTGAAGTGATCTCTAATCTCTTCTTCTCAATTCTCAGTGTGGTAAAAAAAACGCAACATAAACATCGACTGTCCCCAATCGCCCCACCGCGAATTGCCGTTGCGACTAAAGATCGCCTTTCCTCCTCAATGGTTTAATATATGCTTTATACGATATGCCAGGGCTGATTATTCCTCGTATAATTCCGGTGTATTATGAGCAATATTTATCGTATCAGATTGCTTCCTGCTCTTAGAATCTGCTGCTATTCAATTAATTTAATTAGCTTAAGGCTGAATAACTTAATATATAAAATAATTTCACAGTACACATCTATAAGACGGTCAAGAAAGAAAAGAAGCTCCTGGTAACAAAAAGAAGAAAGCAAAGATCCTAACAATATATCCAATATAAAATCTTGAAGTTGCTAAAATTGAAAAAACCAATGCCAACATGATCAGAGAGACAGAGCCACATAGACTTTTATCTGGAACCGCTTAAACGGATGAAAGAAGACCATGATGAAATGACAGAAGAAAGACGATTGGTAAAAGAAATTTATGTTACGGACGTGGATAGAATAGTCGGTAGTTGAAGGCCAAGGAGAACATACCTTGACCAAATTGGCGAAGTTCTTAAGAAAGGCCAGGTCACAAGTATCCTTAACAAGCGAGCTCGTATAGAGTAATGAGTGTAGATTAAGCAAAGAAAGCGAGATCGTAGCAGATGGACGGGAAATAGGCGTGATGACATGTATGTAGAAGATTATGCTGCTAAAAGCTTCTATTTAGGACTACTTTATGGTTGACGTAGGATCTTCATTGAAAAAAGTGTATATCGTATCAACACTTTTAAAATGTTGCCAACTTCCATTGCAACTTTGTATTGAACGCAAGATTTTACAGCTCTCCCACAATACGAGTTTATTTATTATAGAACGTGCCATAGTGTTGCTATAACACAGTCAGCTATAACACATCAATCAGGATTCAATATGCCATATACCACGGGAATTCTCTCACTATTTCCGGCTTAAGATACCATTTCCTCGAATACGTGTTGACATAGTATACAATTTCTGTTTATAGAGGTGCAATACAATGTATCTTAGCCTAAATGTCAGAATATGTAACTCCAAACAGTTTTTCTCACTTCTCAATTTCGGTGAAATTTACGTTTACGAAAATCCTACAGCGTATTCGATTGATAGCTACGTATTTACCTCAAAAAAGTCATAGACATCACGCTAAGGATCAAAAGACTCAAATGGAGATGAGCAAGACAAATGATAAAAGGTCATGACAAATGAAGTAAATTAGTGACTATGTGGTACCCTGGAGAGGGGAAACGAATGAAGGGCCGGCCCCAGAAAAGATGAGATGAAAGCATCATAGATGTGAGGCAGGAGCAAAGTAGAATAGAGGTTCTCATGAAAGAATTAAGTGGCAAAGGTTGGAAGAGGCCTTTGCCGATTTATAAAAAAAAATAAAAAAAACAGCAAATATTAAACTAGTTTAAGTTTATTTTATACTATTGTACATAATAAGCATAAAGTTATTTATGTATGTAGTTAGATATATAAGTGGATCTGAATAAAACGCGATAATCCATTCATTCATTCATTCGAGAATGTTTTTATAAAAACTTCGCAAACTATGAAAGAAAATCTTCTTTTGTTGTTATTGCAAAATTTATCCATTACGTATTATATCACGTCGGGATCACCATTGTTATATTTCGGGACGAGGAATAAAAGACATGATTCTTATTTAGTTGGGTATATTTCAAATAATATAAAAGGGCAACCCCGAGAAATCGTAATGCCGAATTCTATCTGCACCTAAATAATTTTGATAAATAAGTCAACGATATAGTAATTTATTGATAACTTTTAAAAATTCATATCAAAAGGCAGTTTAAAAAACGAAATTTAAATATTATTCTGGTAGTGGTAGAGCCACGCTGCAGACGAATATTATTTGTCTGTAGCATGAATGGGCCGGCTCGCCCGGGGAAGTACCACTCTCCCGCAGAAAACCGGTGTCTGAATAAATGAATAGCTACCACGCTTCGTCCGGTGAGCGGTAGAATTCTGGAAACGGTAGAATTACAATGTGTAAAGGGATTTACACATTTTAATTTTTTCCAGTATGATCATGTTTTTCAACTTCATCATGTTTATAGTGTCCTATAAATTCATATTTAATTTCTACATTATAATACAAATCACTTAAGATACCATATACTATATCACTTAAGATATTGCAATGTATAATATAAGCAGTGCATTGTACGTTTATGTGTTTATGCGATATATGTACATATAATTATTATAACAGTGTAATTTATGGTTTGGAATTATTTGGTTGTCCTGTAATAGTGTGTTAATTGTCATTAAAAGGCAGAATGTAAACCTCAATTATACCATTTCACTGACCATTTAATATTACAGTGTTCATTGCATTATTAAAATATAGTGTTGGCAGTAAATGAATAAACAACGTTTTATTAATGTTACTGGCTGTACCCGCCATGCGTTGCAATGCTAAGTAAAAAAAAATATTAATGTTTTATTATCTGTGTACAAAGAAAAATAAATTTTGTCAGAAACCTTTGCGGCAGTAAGCAGAACAACTTAATGTTATTATACTTACTATATACTATTATATTCTGAATTTAAATTCTCTCCAATATCAATTAATGTAATTATAGTATGAAAAAATCCAGCTTTTAACCTAGCTTGTCGTCCGAAACTGAAATTTAATTAATACGAAAGATTCGATAAAAGAAATGTCTCAATTAATGTACGAACTATCAGAAAATTAATGATTTAGCTCTGAGGAATTTAAGAATGAACGTTGTCTGAATTATAAAATAATTTTACAGTACATAAACGGATATCAATAATGGAATACCAATCATGGCTTTTCCATTATGTATATTTTATGAATTCATTGATTTTCTGAAAATATATTATATATGTATATTTTTTAATTATTATAGCTTGTTATTATCTTACTTAAATAATTTTTAATTAATACTAGTGTTTGTTAATTTGTTTTCCTCTACTGTTTTGATATTTGTGTTATTACATTTTATTATTAACTATGGGAAGAGCCTAGTTCCCCATAACACAGGGAATCCTAGTGTGGGGTCTAGTGTCCTGTAACATATGTGAACATTTTGAAAATAAAAGTATTGTAGCTACCTATTACAGAATATATACTTCAAGAATAAATTCGTGGAATGCGCTTTGTTACGCCGCATTCGTGGAATGCGCTTTGTTACTCCGCAGTCGTGGAACGCGCTTTGTTGCTGTTACGTTATGTTCATTTCATTTTAATTAGGTTATGTTACTATCAGATATTTTGTTTATTTGTGGTGGCGTATTATATAAGAACCGGGATAGCGAGTGCTGAACTGCTGCATCTCGCCAAGGAGGAGGAAAGTTGTGCTGAATTGGGTGCCAACCTTCGCAAGTCGGATAGACACTCTTAGAAAAGATTATATATTATAGTACGATTAAGGTGGCTACTTTTAAGTTGACTGAAAAAGTCCATACAAAGTTTTGATAGAATGACCACCATTTTATCCATGTTATACATAACATCAAGTATCTTTAAGTGTACTTAAAGATACTTGATGTTATTATATTTCACCTGACACTGGCATAATAGTTATACTTAATTGCCATCAATGAAAAAGAAAATTATATTAAAAACCAAAATGTCAATGAA
This sequence comes from Baronia brevicornis, assembly GCA_031353405.1. Lineage (NCBI taxonomy): Eukaryota > Metazoa > Arthropoda > Insecta > Lepidoptera > Papilionidae > Baronia > Baronia brevicornis. The sequence goes on from JASFAT010003818.1 coordinate 366,392, forward strand.
GGATGTTGACTGTCTACTGTCTAGACAAGCTTGATGGAGGCGTGATTAGATTGAGCTGTTAAATCTTTTGATAGCGTTAGCAAAAACATAATGGTTTAAAAACAGATTTCGTCAAATCTATATATCGACGCAAAAAGCGAAAACATAGTAAACCGCACAATGAAAACTTGCCACCAGTACCCCAAAAAAGTATAAGATTTCTAAAAAAAATTTTATCTGAACCCTCAAAAGCAATCTATTTCTGCTGTGAGACTCAGATCAGTCGAATTTTTTCGGATCCGAATATGCAATAAATAATTTTTAACCCATGAATAATTTTTGATGATAGATATATTATTTATTGTACATCAAAAACAAAGTAATACAATATGTTTTTTCGCGTCGGTATTAATAATCCTCCTGTTCATGTTTCTCACTGAATTCCTCCTAAACGGCTGAACCGATTTTAATGAAGTTATTTGTGTGTATTTGAGCGAGTAATTCTGATGTACATTCGCGGATCTTAGCAATATAAATTTGACTGTCTAATCTATTTTTTTAAATTTGAAGTGACAACACCGGCTGTATTATTCTTTGCTTACAATTAGGTCAGTGGCAAAACTACCGCCTTAGAAGTCAATGGAAGCGATTGACCGATCGGGATAAATATAATATATGTATAGCTTATAGATATATTTGAATGATGCACTAACTTAAATACTCAATCACTTTTTGGACAAAAGTGGTGGATTTAACGTCCATTCAACATTTATGGGATATAAAAAATAAATTAAATTTTATTTCTCACACACATTATTCCTAAAATAAATTATTTAAGGCCCTATGTTTATTTCACACCAATAGAGCCAAATATAAAAATAACTTTAGAAAAATTGTTCCACATAATGATTATTAATAAATATACACTTTTACCTCTCACATATACACACGTTCACTCACTACACACACACACACACACACACACACACACATGTAGATATATGAACTGAACAAAGATTTTATAGATTAACTGCTATGACAAAGGAATTTGTATACATATTTTTACAGTAAGATAATAAAATGTAAGTCCGTTATTGGCTCCATAAGTATATGGACAGTCAAAAGTTTTACTTAGCTAAGATCCGCGACAAGCAAAACAATAACAGAAAATTAACAATGTGTGTTTTTCCGTTGGGTAAAGTGGATTTATTTGGAACTTAAACCAAAAACTTACCGAAAATCATCTCTACGGAAGACAACCGAAAACACTTTTCGGTTGCCTTCCGTAGAGTCTACTATACCTGAAGATGCTTCGTGTTGGGGTGAAACACGAGTCGTTTACAAGATGGAAAAGTGATAATGTGTGTTTGGTGTTGTGTATAGTGGTTGGTGGGTGGAGAATTGATGGCCGATTTTCGGTAAGTTTTTGGTTTAAGTTCCAAATAAATCCACTTAACCCAACGGAAAAACACACATTATTAATTTTCTGTAATTGTTTTGCTTGTTGCGGATCTTAGCTAAGTAAAACTTTCGACTGTCCATATAGTGATGGATTTCCGCAAAGTAACGCCTGACACCATTAATAAGGCTCCATAAGTGTTTATTTACTTATATAAATTTAAACAATAAGATATTCTGTGGATTTTATTGTAAATAAATAAAGTAAATAACACCTGATCAACGTTTATTTGCCATCAGTACTTAGGCCTGGCGATGTTGAAAATTCTTCTAAATCGATTTTGCTTGCACTTACTATTAAATTGATTTAATCGTTCTTCATAGAAACCTGCACATTGATTTAAATCTGCACATTTTTTTTAATCAGTGTGTCCTACCTATATTCTCTTACGGGGCCGAAACATGGACGCTGACAGTCCGTCTGCTTCACAAACTCAGAGTCGCTCAGAGCTATGGAGAGAGCTATGCTTAAAGTTTCTCTGGTAGATATGATTCGGAATGAACAAATCCGCCAAAGAACTAAAGTTACCGACATAGCCGATTCGAATTCGAATTAGAAAACTAAAGTGGCAATGGGCTGGTCCCGTTTGTCGGACACCAGACAATCGTTGGAGCAAACGAGTGCTGAAGTAGAGACTGCGTCTCGGTAAACGTAGTGTGGGACGCCCCCCGGCTAGATGGTGTGACGATCTGCGCAGGGCGGCTGGCAGAAACTGAATGCGTGAAGCTGAAGATCGGGCTAGGCTGGCGCTTCATGGGGGAGGCCTATGTCCAGCAGTGGACTACCGTCGCAGCTTATTAAAATTAAAAAAAAAACACTTTTTACACGGACACAATAAGTGTTTCGCTTCAACACGAGGCATCATCAGGTTGTGATCATCATCGCCTCATGATGACGCGAAAAACGTATCGTGTGCAATGTGGAAAAGTGATAGTGTGTGTTTAATGTTGTTGATAGCGGTTGGGAGGTGGAGAGTTGCTGACGGCCGTTTTTTCGGTAAGATTTAGCTTAAGTTCCCCGTAAACCCAGTTCTTCCAGTAGAAAACACACATTATTATTTTTCTGTTTTTATTTGCCTATCGCAGATCTTAGCTAAGTAAAAGTTTTGACTGTCAACATGTATGGATCTAATTTAAAAACAATTCCAATAAGACAATTGGAAAAAAGTATCCGTCCTTTAAATTAACTCTTACCTTATTTCAGTAACGTGGTAACTTTGGCAGTTAAACTTGGCAGCTGTCGGAAATTGTCGGCTTCGCAGAGGACATCTTGAGAAAGTTGCGTGTAGCTAAAGGATAATTTGAACTATGGGAATTTGAAATTATTCCTTTTACTGACGCCCGTTATACGCGTTGACTAACATCCGGCTCGAAGGACCAAAATTTATACAAGGAGAGTGCTACTCTCTGTGTGAAAAAGTGAAACTTCACACAAATATTATACATAAGGTTAACATACGTTTCACAACACGCAGGCAATTGTCAACCGCTGCCTACGCCGAATCACAAAAGTATATTGACCGGATAACATGGTCTCCAACGAAGAACTGTGGAGAATCAGTAAAGAGGACCCAATAGACGTCCAGATACGTCGACAAAAATGGAGTTGGATAGGGCATACTCTCCGGCGCCACGCCAGTCATATCCCCAAACAAGCCCTCGAATGGAATCCGCAGGGGAAAATAAAATGTGGGCGCCCAAAACAAACTTGGCAGCGTACTGTGACGGCTGACATGCAGAAGATGGGCCTATCCTGGAGCAAAGTGAAGCGTATGGCCCCCGACATGGAGGTCGAGATGGAGAAGCGTCGTGTCTGCCCTATGCCCTACCAGAGGGACTCAGGACACACACATACAGAGAGAGAAGATGAACATACATCCCTTTAGGGACTGGACTATCCCTTTTTTCGGCCACGTGTCCCGTTGTCCCCAAACAAAAGTGCTGGACGCCAAATAGTCTCATTTTCGGAATCCACGCAAAAATTTAAAATTAGCACTTCAAACACGAGCGATATAACTAAAAAAACTTTGCTTGTCACAGAAACTTTGCTTTAAAAAAGCTGGTGATTTATTTTCATTTTTCATAATTTGTTATAATTATATATATATATATATATATATATATATATATATATATATATATATATATATATATATATATATATATATATATATATATATATATATATATATATATATATATATATATATATGTATATGTATATGGATGTTGGATTACCAGACTCGAAATAAATATCTGTATAGCTCAAACATATATTTATTCCGATGCCGGGATCGAACCCGCGACTCTTGACTTCGTGTGCAAGGTGCCCCGCCACTTAGCCAATCGGTCCAGACATAACTCATATAAATAAGTACAATTGTTGTACTACATATATAGTATATGTGGTATTGAAGAGGTCATTATATGTATTTACGAAAGACCGGTAACGAAATTATAACGCCTCTGAAGTTGCCGACGCCTATGGGCTACGGTGATCAATTATCGAATGACCCTCTCTCGTTTGCTATAGCAAAAAGAGTAGCGTCATAGGACGCTTGGTAGATGTGAATTGATGACAGCTCTGCCTCTACTATTTGCTCACGGGCAGGCGTGAGCGACTCCATATAGAGTCGAGTGGAGGGGATCGTAGCCTGAATCGAGACGATGTCTGGGTCTACGATGTCACTTCCATACCCGGCGATAAAATGTTACTCATCAAAATGGTACAAACAAACCCAATTTTTTTTACCAGCCCATATATGTCCCACTGCTGAGCACGGGCCTCTCCATTTCTTGAGGAACTGATTTTAAATCCACTACGTTTATTCAATGTGGATTGGCGAGGTTACCAAACTCGGAATAAATATTTGTAATCCATTCGGATGCGGATGCGAATCTTGAAACCTCGACTCGGCGGGCGGATAGCCCTGCCACTGGACCAATTAGCCGTCAAAATTAATAAATAATATAAAAGCTATTATATTTAAGTACAGGAACAGACAGTTAAAAAAGAAGTAAAGAAAATAATAGAAAACTTTACAAGAAAATGCATTCTAAGCGACCTGGAAAGCGTCTTGATTGCACTTTTAAAAACTTTTTAAATAAAAGATTTGATCTACGTGGAAAGGCACAAAAAGTTTTAAACTAATAGCTCTAAAGTTCTCTCGTCTCACGCCGCAAGGAAACGCTAAGGAATACTAAGTAAGTGTCCGCTATTAAAAGCCTTGTTTTAATTTTTGTACGAAAGATGTCAGTTAGTATGACTAATAATAATATTGTAATAGTGGTAAAGCCACGCTGCAGACGAATACTTAGTCAAGAATGGCATAATATTTGTCTGTAGCATGAATGGACCGGCTCGTCCGGGGAAGTACCACACTCCCGCAGAAAACTCGGCGTCTGAGTGGTAGCTTACCTACCGCGTTTCGTACGGTGAGCGGCAAATTCTGGAGACCCAACACCCACCCCCTCCTTATACCCCCCTCCCTCTACCCTCTCCCCTTCTATTCCCACTCCCATAATGAGACTTTCCTTAGAGGTCGGCAACGCTTCAGCACTGCCTATGGCGCTGCTGAAGTCTACGGGCGGCGTTGATTGCTTTCCACCAGGTGACACGCCTGCTCGTTTGCCTTCGTATCACATGAAAAAATAATATCAATATCAGCCCACGGCAGTCCACTGCTGGACATAGGCCTCACCCAAGGCGCGCCACCTAGCCCGATCTTCGGCTACACGCATCCAGTCTCTGCCAGCCGCCTTGCGCAGATCGTCGCTCCATCTAGCAGGAGGGCGTCCCACACTACGTTTGCCGAGTCGCGGTCTCCACTCCAGCACTCGTCTACTCCAACGATTGTCGGTTCTTCGACAAACGTGTCCAGCCCATTGCCACTTCAGTCTGCTAACTTGAAGAGCAATTTCGGTGACTCTGGTTCTCCGGCGAATTTCTTCATTTCGAATTCTGTCCACCAGAGAAACCCCGAGCATAGCTCTCTCCATAGCCCTCTGAGCGACTTTGAGCTTGGCGAGGAGACGGACTGTCAGTGTCCACGTCTCGGCACCGTAAGAGAGTACGGGCAGGACGCACTGGTTGAAGACTTTTGTCTTCAGACTTTGTGGTATGGGCGACGAGAAGACTTGACGGAATTTCCTGAACGCTGCCCAGCCTAGCTGTATCCTTCTGTCGGCTTCTTTCTCGAAGTTGTCTCCGTCTAATCGCACTATTTGGCCTAGGTAGACATATTCCTGGACAACTTCGAGAACTTCACCATCGATCGTGGTCGGTTCTGGCTCAATGTGTTGGTTTACCAATGAAAAAATAATATGGGTTTCATTTATTATAAACAATAACCAACATTTATTATATACAATAAATGTTGGCCACCACGTCGGGCACACTCTTGAAATCTAGCCACAGTATCCTGTTCCACTCGCTGAAGTGGTGACCTCGGAATGCCATTAACTTCGCGTACGATATTTTCTTTTGGTGCCAAGACGGTCGTTGGATTTGTTTCACAGACTTTACCTTTAAGGTACCCATAGCAAAAAGTCAAAAAAGAGAGTGATGAATGTGGAGGAAGCAAGGAAAGTATGCCGAGATCGTAGCAGATGGAGATCTGTGGTCTCTGCCTACCCCTACGGGAAACAGAACAGTATAGTCGGCAATGGAAAACTTAGTAGATGCTACCCCTATGGGAGACAGGCGTGACAATATGTATGTATATATGTATGCAAGAAATCTCTACGGTATTCAACCAAATAATGAAGTGCGAATTAAGTTTAAAAATGAAATTTTGTGAAAAATTGCAAATTGGTCCTTTTAATTAGTTTTTGCTCCCTTGTCCGCATTGCATAATGGAATGATAGCGAATTTTAGCTGAAAACAACTTTTTATTTATTTAGAGTCATTATCTACGAGCGAGAACATGACGCTGGATGAATTGCTTACAGACCTTAATTTTCTTTTTCTTAGTGTGGAGCTTTTATGTTTTTATTTTGCTTAATATTGTCTAATGAATCCGTCTTATATTTTTTTAATTTAAATGTAATTTTTCAACTTAACTGTGTGTTTCTTAACTTGTGTATTATTTAGTATTTGTATACGGTAAAAGAACATTCATCATATTATATGGACAGTCAAAAGTTTTACCTAGCTAAGATCCGCGACAAGCAAAACAATAACAGAAAATTAATAATGTGTGATTTTCCGTTGGGTTTAGTGGATTTATTTGGAACTTAAACCAAAAACTTGCCGAAAATCGGCCATCAACTCTCCACCCACCAACCACTATACACAACATCAAACACACATTATCACTTTTCCATCTTGTAAACGACACGTGTTTCGCCCCAACACGAGGCATCTTCAGGTATAGTAGACTCTACGGAAGACAATCGAAAAGTGTCACTTTTCGGTTGTCTTCCGTCGGTTCGGTGGGTGGTCCGATTTTCGGTAAGTTTTTGGTTTAAGTTCCAAATAAATCCACTAAACCCAACGGAAAAATACACATTATTAATTTTCTGTTATTGTTTTGCTTGTCGCGGATCTTAGCTAAGTAAAACTTTTGACTGTCCATATAGTGATGGATTTCCGCAAAGTAACGCCTGACTCCATTAATAATTCATCATATTTTAAATATAGGGTGTCAAATTAGATTTTCAAACATAAATAATAAAAAAACTTCAAAAGTTATAAATAAAATCCAATAACTTTTACAAAGAAGAGAAGCATTGTTTATATTTTTTAATTCCCACTTTTAATAACACTTTCCCTTTGTATGTATTTATTTTTAAAAAATTATCACAGCATATATACATATGTCCCACTGCTGAGCACGGGCCTCCCAATTTCTGGAAGAATAGACGTTAACCCATCACGCTTGTCCAATGCGGATTGGCGGGAATACTAGTAATACTAGACTCGGAATAAATATCTGTAGGCCATACAGACATGTATGCATTTATTCTGATACGGGGATCGAACCGGCTACGATTGATTCCGTGGGCGGGGGGTCCCACCACTAAGCCAATATTTTTATAAAATACGTTAATAAAATACTTTTTATTCAGCCAATCCAGTTTAAATACATTTTTTAAACTTGTAATGGATTTCACTTCATGTTAATATACTTTTTTCAAATATTAATTTTATAAATAAATTTAATTAATGAATATTATGTGGCCACTCAGAATTTTCACTTAGCTAAGAGACAAACAGACAAAATAGAAAAATAATAATGTGTATTTTACTGGAATACGTGGATTTACGGAGAACTTATACTAAATCTTACTGAAAAACAGCCGTCAGCAATAGTCCACTTCCCAACCACTATTAACAACTCCAAACACACATCACCACTCTTCCACAATGCACACCATACGTTTTTCGCCTCAACACGAAGCATCACCAGGTATAGTAAACTCTACGGAAGACAACCATCACAATACTAAGGTCTTTTTTGCTTCAATAATTCTAGGAAAGACAGCCGTTAAGTCATTACATAACGGTTATCTTCCCTATGTAATAGTCCACATAGTAATGAATTTCCGCAAAGTAACACCTGACTCCATTAATCATAATTAATATTAGTTTTATAAGGGAGAAAAAATTCTCTTATATAAAATATAATAACGATCAATGGCGAAGCGTAAATCGCTGTAATATGTAATAATAATTAAATTATTTTGACGACCGATCGGCTCAGTGGCGGGGCCCTCCGCCCGCGGAGTCAATGGTCGCGGGTTCGATTCCCGCATCGGAATAAATATTTATATGGATTTTAAATGTTTATTCCGAGTCTGGTAACCCCCCCAATCCACATTTTCCTTTCCTGCCCCTTCCTTTCTTCTCTATCCTTTCCCTTCCTCTCCGCCAATCCACGGTCTGCCGTGCCAATGGATGCGTGGCTAGGGGCGAGCCTAGTCGTAAGCGTGCCGATCGTCCCGGGGTCGGGCTCCCCCGGGGACTATGGTGCCTTACCTCAGCATGGCAGGGCTCTTGCGGGGGCTGACCTCGATCCTCCCTTGCGGCTCGTGGGATTCACTAAAAACGAATTTAATATACCTAATTTGTCGAAAAAATGACGGCGACGTGGTTCGCCACCCGTCACGTCCTGATTCTCACGAGGGCGAAAAGCGACCAATGACGAGCCGTTTCGCTGCGATGAATGGCAGCGGATGGATCTCTGTGGTCTCTGCCAACCCCTGCGGGGGATAGGCGTGAATATATAAAATAAAAAAAAAATAATTAAATTATTAATTAAATAATTAAATTCTAATAATGTAGATCGCTGAAAAAAAAGGAGGAATTGACTTTAATATTCTTTTCGTATTACTCGTTTACAAATTATTTCATATGTGGTTAACATTTAGATGAAATAATTTGTAAAAATAAATTTGTTTCATAGATGATAAGGAAAGAGAGAATGGAAGAGGATTGCGCAATCAAGACGAGCGTATGTGGGTAGCCCAAGTGGACGAAGTCCTGTAGGGCGCCCCAAATACCACTGGAGAGACACGGTGGAGGATGACTTGCGCAACCTTCAAGTCTGCAACTGGCAGGAGGTGGCACAGGAGAGGCAACGCTGGCGTAAGATCTGTTCGGAGGCCACGATCCATTTTGGGTCGCTGCCCCAATAAAGTTATTTTTTTTATATATATATATATTCACGCCTCAGGGGTGGGCAGTGACCACAGAGCTCCATCCGCTACGATCCCGGCACAAACTCCCGCCTCCTTCATCCATTCTTCATTTCCATAGGCACGGCACACCGTGGATTGGCGGAGAGGAAGGGAACAGGATAGAGAAGACAGGAAAGGGCAGGACAAGAGAAGAAAGAAAACGCAGGGCAATTTATTTAGTTATTTAATTATAAATAGCTACTATTTAAATCGCCAGAAATATTTACATTAAAACCTTTTGCTCTGACAAAATGGCGATTTATTTCGATTTAGGAATCAAAGGGAGCACTTAATGAGGTCAAAATGCGGAACGCCAGGGCCACTTTGTTATTCCACTCGCTGGCTTCTTCCTGACGACTGTAATATGATTCTTCGTCGTGGGAATTAACATTATAATCCACAAAAATATTGTTGGAAAACACTGTGTTTGACGTTTTGATAACTTTTGTAAAGTTTCTCTTCTTTTGTAAAGTTTCGTGAATTGTAAATCAGATGAAAAATATTTAAATCACATATTTTTTAATTAAAAGTCCGCATTCGAATTTCTTTCGTCTTTAGCACTATATATATATATATATATATATATATATATATATATATATATATATATATATATATATATATATATATATATATATATATATATATATATATATATATATATATATATATATGATAGTATATATATGATATATATATATATGATATATATATATATATATATCGATTTTCAGTAAGTTTATATATTAAGTTCCAAATAAATCCACTTCATCCAGCAGGAATACACACATTATTAATTTTCTGTTATTATTTTGCTTGTCGCGGATCTTAGCTAAATGAAACTTTTGACTGTCTACATGGTGATGGATTTCCGCAAAGTAACGCCTGACTCCATTAATAATATCTAAATATGACCAAATTTTTGTATTTTAATTGTAATTTTATTTCTAAACGGAAGATTGTCTAATTTTTTTTTTTCATATAACACCACCAGCAGCTAGTATAGATATGTGTAGATAGATAATACAAAAACACTTCTGTAATTTAACAATGTATTTTTTTATCTATTGTGTATATTCATTTCCTATATATATTGTAATAATATTCATTTCCTATCGTATATGTAATAGAAAAAATATCTCTTCGTCAAATTTCCACCGAAACCGTCAGAGACACTTCTAAAAGAACGTAAACACTCGTTAACATATTTACAAGAATCACTTGTTAGGATATTTGATATTAAGTTTTTTCACAGTATATAAGCCTCCAGCCATGAATATAAACATTGTGTACATTTACAAACACCGCGAGAAGTTCGTGTAAAATTCAAGGTAAAATTAATAAAGCAGCTTTTCGCCCGAACAAAATATTCCTCCAATTAACTGGGTATTTTCATAGTCCCTCCGCCTTTTTACACAAAAGCAGTGTAAAATAATTCCAACGCTTGCCGAAATTTATTTTACGTAATATTTATAACGTACATTTTTAACGTCAGACACTTGGATGAGTCATTTGACTAAGTTAAGGTAGCGTAGTGCAGATATTAGTCAAAATATTAATTATTATTAAGTATGTATAATTTGTTCTGTTGAAGAATGAATTAATTGCCACTGATCTATTTCACCATATTGACCAGTTAGAAATTTATTGCCGTGCTCTTGGGGTCATAGTGCAGTAGACAGTGGTTCTCGACAGTCCAAATTGTCCACCAGTTTCTGTCTCTATATTTCTGAAATCCGATCTATTGGTCTTAATGCTAGCACAACCTACTTTTAAGGTGAGAACCGGTGAAATTTTTTAGATTATTATATTAATATTTTTTTATAATCCTTATATCTCACTGCTAGAGTAAGGCCTCCCCATTTATAGTGAAACTAAAAATAATCGATCACGCTTGTCCGAGGCTGGTTAGTGGGGTGATCAGACTTGGAATAAATGGCTGCACGTCATACATATATTTATTCCGATGCGGGGATTGAACCCGCCGCTGAGAGTATTGGCTCTTAAAATTACTTTAGTATGTATACAATTTCGAATTTCTCGAATACTCGTATGTAAAATAATTATCGACCGAAGGGTCAGATGAAGATCTGTACGAACAAGTTTGTTTCTTTTTTAACTTTTTTTCACGGACCACTACTCTATGAAACCGTCTACCTCAAGCGGCACTAAAACCTTAAAACGAAAAAAGAATAAAAAACAAACCTACATACAGTTAAAAGTCACAACGCTCCTGGAATGCCTATGGCATGATGACATCTACATTGATGTCTATGGGTGGCGTTGATTGCTTTCCATTAGCTGACACGCCCGCTCGTTTTGCGTTCCTGTCCCATAAAAAAACTTGAACTTTACCTACGTATCCTTTTTAATACGAAAAAACACCTATAAAAACTATGTCTTAGCTTTTCGGAGTCCGCCTTGCCTCAAAGCTACGTGAGCGTTTCGAGCTTCTGCCAAATTTCAGCGAAATCTACCCGCAAATGACGACTTTAGCTTTGTATGGCGGCCATCTTGTTTTCCGCCATACCGCGGGCCGTCGAGCAACTTTTCAACTAATTTGGTAGATTCAGATTTTCAAGGTTTGGATATACTTCTCCTGCCTTAAGCTCTCTCGGAACATATCCCTAGAATAAACTTACCCTCCATCTCTTACAGTTTCACAAATAACATGTCAGTCAGTGAGTGAGTGAGTCAGTGGTAATGCAGCTTATAATAATAATGATTAATATTATATAATATTTTAAAACATTTATGTCATTACGATTAATTCCATAAGCTAAGCTTAATGAGATTATGGTTAGACGTCATTTACATTCACGGGGTAATCGAAACTACTAAAGCTTGCTGTTGTTTCAACCTACCTCCAGTTACGGCTTAATCCGTGATCTGAATATTAATAAGGCTTGTCTACCAGTGTCAAGTGAAATAGTTTTAATAACATCTTTATTAAATGTTATGTATTTTTTTTAATTAAATGTACATGGTTCTAGATAAAACTGGCAGTTATTAAAGCCATTATGAAGCTGGCCGCTAAATGAATGTGTTTTCTTTTTTACTGTGTTTTCTCTTTTCTTGTTGACAGTTTTATTGTCAAAATAAATACGCTATTGACTTTCCGCTAGAAATTTCCCGTCAACTTACATCAGTGACGTTGTTTTTGCTTAATTGTCGTTGTGTATTATACAATATAGTTCGATCATTCATATCACGTCAATATCAATATCATCCCGCGGCAGTCCACTGCTGGACATAGGCCTCACCCAAGGCGCGCCACCTAGCTCGATCTTCGGCTACACGCATCCAGTCTCTGCCAGCCGCCTTGCGCAGATCGTCGCTCCATCTAGCAGGAGGGCGTCCCACACTACGTTTGCCGAGTCGCGGTCTCCACTCCAGCACTCGTCTACTCCAACGATTGTCGGTTCTCCGACAAACGTGTCCAGCCCATTGCCACTTCAGTCTGCTAACTTGAAGAGCAATGTCGGTGACTCTGGTTCTCCGGCGAATTTCTTCATTTCGAATTTTGTCCACCAGAGAAACCCCGAGCATAGCTCTCTCCATAGCCCTCTGAGCGACTTTGAGCTTTGCGAGGAGACGGACTGTCAGTGTCCACGTCTCGGCACCGTAAGAGAGTACGGGCAGGACGCACTGGTTGAAGACTTTTGTCTTCAGACATTGTGGTATGGGCGACGAGAAGACTTGACGGAATTTCCTGAACGCTGCCCAGCCTCGCTCATATCACTTATTTTCATATAATTTATTTCATATCACTTTACTTATGACGTATAAGTGAAGTGATATGAAAGCCTTTTCTTATATTTTCCTTGATGGACAAATAGTTAAAACTATTATGCCAGTGTCAAGTAAAATGGAACAATATCAAATCTCTTGCAATGTCTAGTCAGCTTGTCACGTTACGTCTTGATAAAATGGTGGCTTTTCTATAAAAACCTTCTTTGGACTTTTTCAGTCAATTTACAAAGTCACGTTAAAAACTTGAACCAATTCTGTTTGTACATAGAAACACCTGTACATAGAAACTCATAATCCACCTTTTATTTCCTCAAACAATCAGCATTCTTATTATAAAAAACATATTATGCCTTTCATACATCTCTTTTATACTAATAATTTTTCTCACTCACACTTATCTCCGTTCATTCCCACATCCTACATTTTTTTATCTATATGTATTATATAAATACATTTCTGTAAATCCTCAAAATATTTTTTTCGTTCACTCTATCTATTGTATTATATATGTAATACCATACACTTTCTATTGTATATGTCATAGAAAAACATTTCTTTGTCAAATTTTTACCGAAACCGTTAGAGACACTTCAAAAAGAACGTAAACACTCGTTAACGTATATACAAGAATCACTTGTTGGTATACTTAATATTATATTTTTTCACAGTATATAAGCCTCCAGCCATGAATATAAACATTGTGTACATTTATTTACAAACACCGCGAGAAGTTCGTGTAAAATTCAAGGTAAAATTAATAAAGCAGCTTTTCGCCCGAACAAAATATTCCTCCAATTAACTGGGTATTTTCATAGTCCCTCCGCCTTTTTACACAAAAGCAGTGTAAAATAATTCCAACGCTTGCCGAAATTTATTTTACGTAATATTTATAACGTACATTTTTAACGTCAGACACTTGGATGAGTCATTTGACTAAGTTAAGGTAGCGTAGTGCAAATATTAGTCAAAATATTAATTATTATTAAGTATGTATAATTTGTTCTGTCGAAGAGTGAATTAATTGCCACTGATCAGTTGGAATTTGCTGGTCGTGATCTTGCGGCTTGGATGCAGAAGACAGTAGTCTCTTTTTTATGAGATAGGAAGGCAAACGCGCAGACGTGTCACCTGATGGAAAGAAATCAACGCCGCCCATAGATATTCGCAGTGCAGAAAAGTTACCGGCTTTTAAGGAAAGTGTCCTTATGGGAGAGGGGAGGGTTGGGTCTTCAAAATTCAACCGCGATGAAGCGCGGTAACTAAGCTCGATACAATCAAAATCGTCCACCAGTTTCTGTCTCTATCGTTCTGAAATCTGGTTGTTTGGTTTACGTGCTAGGACTATCACCTTTCACAAAGTGAGGACCAAATATTTTTAAAATAATTATGATGAAATTAAATATTATTTACGACTATATATATATATATATATATATATATATATATATATATATATATATATATATATATATATATATATATATATATATATATATATATATATATATATATATATATATATATAAAATTGAATCCTCCTCATGAAAACCCGCCGGTTAAGGGTACTCTTGACCTGGCCTTTCTTAAAAACTTCAGCGATTTGATCAAGGTATGTTTTCCGTGGTCTTCTTCTACCGACCATACCATCCACATATATATGTGGAATATATATAAGTCCGTTATTGACTACATACGTGTTCAATTTTATATACATAAGTTTTAGCAATAAGATAAGATAAGCTGTGGACTTTGTTTTAAATAAATAAATGAAAATAAATTATCCTCAAACACAAATCAGAAAATAGTAAATTATTGTTTTTCGGATTTACTACGTTCGTCGATATTTCTAATAATATATAATAAATAAATATTGTAATTTATACAATATGAAGAAGACTGAATAATGAATGAAGAATATACAATATGAAGACTATACCGAAGAAACACCCACATAAATTATCATAGTGCAATATTCAAACTTATTTCATCAGAACTCGCCCTCCGTCATTTTCACAACAAAAAAGTTAAATTTATTCAAGTAATAATTTTCAAGCAGGAGCTCGACTTCTGACGAATTGCTTCGAGACTTTTATTTTCTTAAGTATAGTGAAATAAGTTTATTTATTTATTAAAAACAAAATCCACGGCGTATCATATGCTAATATAAATATATAAATAAATGTATGTATATAAATCATTGAACATTTCTAGAGCTAATAAAGGAAATACATTTTAACAATCATAACTTATGGTAAAAATATAAATAATTAATAGGACACGTGTTGACCAATTGGCTCAGTGAGAGGGTAGGGCCTCCAGAACTCAACCGCTCACCGGACGAAGCGCGGTAGCTGAGCTAGCACTCGGACGCCGGTTTTCTGCGGGAGTGTGGTACTTTCCAGGGCAAGCCGGCCCATTCATGCTTCAGACAAATAATATGCCTCTTCTTGACAAAGCATTCGTCTGCAGCGTAGCTCTACCACGTCTATCATCATTATAAAATCTTTTATGGACTTTTTCAGCTAACTTTTAAGTTGTCTAAAAAAGTCACGATACATGCATTTATTTCATATCAATTTTGGACATTAATAATCTTAAAAAGTAGGCTGTTCTGGAATTAATATAGAGAATTTTTTTTTGTTTTTAAAAGTGTAAAGTTATTAAATTAGATTATCACTTGAACGAATTACTTTTTCGCGATTACTGCGAGCTATCTTAGTCCTTGATCTTTGTTTATACACAAGCGAAGACTTAAGATTAGTAATGTCTTTGAATTTATTTTTCTAATATTTTTTTTGGTGCGGTAAAAATTTTCACTTCATAAATTCAAATATTATTTTGATTCTTTACACAAATACCTTATAATTTATGTAATAATATCCTACTTTTGACGATCAACTGGCGCAGTGAGGGGGTCCCTCGCCTACGGAATCGATGGTTGCGGGTTCGATCCCCGTATCAGAATAAATACATAAATGTATGGCCTACATTTATACGATGACCAATTGGCTCAGTGACGTGGCTCCCCGCCCACGGAGTCAATGGTCGAGAGTTCGATCCCCGCATCGGAATAAATATATGTATGGCCTACAGATATTTATTCCGAGTCTGGTAACCCCTCCAATGCGCATTGGACAAGCGTGGTGGGTTAAAATCCGTTCCTCCAGAAATTAAGAGAACCGTGCTCAGCTGTGGGACATATATGAGCTGTAGAATAGAGTGGAATAGGTCAAGTAATCTTTGTTTGAAGTCCTTGATCGAGTAACCTTTTATATTTATATATATTTTTGTTGGCCTAATCTTTTGATTAAAACCTGCCAGTTAGCATTTTTGAAGTGAAAACTTCTATACCCGCATTACACGACTCTGGATAGGGAAAACTATGGGTTCGCGTCAGCAACATACCAATGCTTAGGATGTTGCTGATGTTAATATAGACATACTTTAAACACAGTTAATGCGCGCACAGCTGCCTACGTACATCACATTGTATATACCTAATTGTATGTGTTTGCGTAGGACGCTTCATGGGTGATACGTGGATAAAGTTTTGTGAGTCGCGTCAGCAACGTGCTGTAGTAATAGCAGCATATAGTTTTAAGCTTTCACTTCTGTCGGCAGTCCTCATATGCCTGCCTCCAAATTTTTTTTTACTTGCCTACAGAGGATCATTAGTCGTTATCCGTTTACACCAAAAAAAGCGTCGCGCGCAGCTTCGTTGTTAACAGACTGAAATTTGACAAATGAATGTATGAGATATGTATTCTTGCGTCAAATAAATAAATAATTTAAAGTTTTAAATGCAGATCAGCGCGCGAGAAAAACATGATACGCAATTAACTTGGTATCCAGCACTCCTACATCTTTATTCATCCAACAAAGATGACTTAAGATAAATTTAGAGTGCTTTACCTTTATCATTCGCAAGTTACTCGAATAGAGATGATATTGTTTTTATATTTCATTAGTTTTTTTGCGATTTTTTAAGATTAAACGAAAAAGTAACTATTCTACTCGATTGTAAGATCATCTTTTTTATAGCTCATATTTGTCTCACAGAAGGCACAGCACCTCCAGATTTTTTGGAGAAGTTAACATTATCTCGCCATTCTTGTTCAAGGTGGTGTGGTAGGACTTCAAGATTATCCTTGTATTCATGTAAAAAAAACTAGACTTTAGTTAATTCCAAAAAATATGTTTTATTTTACACTATATTATTTATTCAATTAAAGAAGAAGAGCACTGGAGAATCAATGTAACATGGATACACGTCAATGAGTCGTACCGGCAGTATGGTACTGTTTATAGTGTCTATAATAAGAAGTCATTGACCCCTTTACCTTTAAATAGGTCATTGATCCCTTTAAGTCATATGTTCGAGCCGTTAAGTTCAACGTTGATACGCCTTTATTTTAATGAAGGGTATTTTAATTTAAAGAAACCTTGTTTCTTTAATTTGAACTTTATCTATCCTGATGCGTGAATTGCACCTGCGACCATTGTTTCCGAAAGCGCTAACTTCACATCTATAGAGATAAAATAGTGACAATTGATAATAACTACAATACAATTAATACGTTTAAGGTACCCAAGCTTCCATAGCTTAAATAAATCTCCGATCTTTCGGTTTCAAAGTTTAAATTTATTTTTTGACCTCATTGATAATTTTAAAGCTTCGTACGGTGCAAAAAGAATCTAAAAAACAGTCCAGCGTAAGAGGATTGTGCGGTGGAAAATGATACACCTGTCCCTCTCAACTACGTATGTCAGCAAGAAAAGCTTTAGCCTGGCTACGATCTGCCATTGCAGATCCAGTCAGGCGAAAGCTTCTCCATTTCTCGTAGCCAGGCCATTGCCTACGCAGAGATCTCTTAACAGACTCCGTATACACGTGTGCGCTATTGTAGACACAACATGTGCAAATGGGGCTATACCGCACCGCAGCGTGAGGGTTGTGATTGTAGAGTCCCAAGTCAGTCCATGGAGGAGGTCGACTGCTCACTGTGCCCTAACACCAGCACATTCCAAGATCTCATCGAGGCGAATGCTGCTGCCATTGCAGTGCAGCATATGTGAATATAGAGACCACCGACACTAAAATAATAAGATTAACAATTCCCACCTTCGAGTTACATTTGTTCATTTAAAAAGAAAATGAAAAGGTCCAACAACAACAAGAAACAACAAACAACTTTGTGTGCGGGAGACGTTTTTTGTTGAATTAAAAGTTAACTAACTTTATTTATTTGGAACTTAAACCAAAAAACTTACCGAAAATCGGCCATCAATTCTCCACCCACCGTGGTTGGTGGGTATACACAACACCAAACACACATGTCGTTTACAAGATAGAAAAGTGATAATGTTTAAGTTCAAAATCCGCTTAACCCAACGGAAAAACACACATTTTTAATTTTTCTGTTATTGTTTTGCTTGTCGCGGATCTTAGCTAAGTAAAAAAAAAACTTTTGACTGTCCATTTTTCAGTCAACTTAAAAGTAACGATACACGCATTTATTTCATATCACTTCACTTATACGTCTTAATCGAACTATATTGTATAAAACCCCACCACAATTCAACAATATATCAGATAATAAATAAAGATTATGAACATGAAATAAAAACACAACGTCATTAATGTAAGTTGACGAGAAATGTCCCCTATTAGTACTTGATGTAGTTCCAAAAACTAATCGATTTAATAACGATTGTTTGCTCGATGTGTATAAAATCTACAATAAAATACCAAAATCTATAAAAGGTATAACAAGGTTTAACTAACTAACTTTGTTGGTGCAGCGACCCAAAATGGATCTTGGCCTCCGAACAGATATTACGCCAGCGTGCCCTGTCCTGCGCCACCTCCTGCCAGTTACAGACTTGAAGGTTGCGCAAGTCATCTTCAATCATGTCTCTCCAGCGGTACCTGGGGCGCCCCACAGGAAGTCGTCCAGTTGGGCGACCCACATACGCTCTCTTGACTGCGCGATCCTCCTCCATCCTCTCCACGTGGCCCAGCCAATGATGTCGGTGAGCCTTAGTCACTCCTACGCGAAAAAACGCCAAAATCTGGGTCCCACCAGATTTCGGCATTTTTTCGATATTGCCATCATCACTTTTGGTTGGGCGGAGGATCTTTCGGAAGACTTTTAGTTTCCAAGCCTAGCGTCAGTGTCCAAGCCTCACAGCCATACGTTAGAATAGGCCGAGTAATCGTATAATAGATTCGGAGTTTCGACTCTATACTGAGAAGCTTGGACACCAACACCTTGTGAAGAGCTGCGCTGCACCGCAATGTTTTAGACAATAACAAGGTTTATGACAAAACAAATTGAATGTTACAAAAACATGTTTTCATGGACTTTTCCCGCCTACTTACATCAGCGATGTTGCGTTTTTATTTCATTTTTATAATCTTATATATATATATATATATATATATATATATATATATATATATATATATATATATATATATATATATATATATATATATATATATATATATATATATATATATATATATATATATATATATATAATATATATATATATATAATATATATATATCTGGTCGATCATTTATGTCTGAAGATCGCGATCACCAGACATCACCCAGCGGTTCGTTAGGCTCATCTATTTATATACAACACATACATCTAAAAAAACATTAGCATTTTTGAAACACGCTCCTCAATGTTGACGTAAACCAAAGAGAAATTTACAACGAGTTTCATATTCGAAGTTTCCTATCAAATGATCAAAGAAAATTGAATGAGCCGAGGGATCACAATACCGTTGTATGTTTATTATTGAGAATTGTATCCTGCAAAGAATTCCGCCGCGAACAAACTGAATATTTTGTTTTCGTTTTCAATTTCAATATTCTCTGTGAATAATATTCAAATATCTGCTTCAACTTATTTTGTTTTCTTTGTTTTGATGTGTGCTAAGAATTAATTACGTTTCGCACCAGCCAGATAATCGAGATAGCCAAATCTACTTTAGAAATATATTTACATATGTATGTATATAAATAAAATCGAAACGCCGAAATATATGTACGCAGATAACTTTGTTTTATTGGATAGGAAAGCAAACGAGCAGGCGTGTCACCTGATAGAAAGCCCATAAACATTCGCAGTGCCATAGGCAGTGCAGATGCGTTGCCGGTCTTTGAGGAAAGTGTAATTATGTGAGGGGGAAGAGAGGGGATTCTGAAACTTAACAGCTGACCGGACGAAGCGCCAGTTTTCTACGGGTATGTGGTACTTCCCCGGGCGAGCTGGCCCATTCATGCCACAAACAAATAATATGCCATTTTTGACAAAGTATTCGTCTGCAGCGTGGCTCTTTTACTAAAGTTTTGTATTACGAAAGCAAATCTTTGTTTCTGTGCTTCGTGCTATATCCTCTGAGCTTTCGTGCGCCGTTTTCGTCGATGAGGTTTATCGTAATAAGAAAACAAAAAATTATGTCTCTTTATTTTCATTAAGTACACCACACGAGCCTGCTACTCATCTCTGCAATACCATGAGGTCGATGGAGCTCGTGGATGGAGCTGGATGGATTATAATTTTTTTATATAAACCATCATTATTCTTACAAGTTTTGTCTATTTCATACAATAATTAAATAAGGATATTAATTCTGATACGCCCACATACAAACTATATCGTAAATAAATTTCCTTCTTTCTTATATCTTTACTTTATTCATTATGACAAGTAATCACCTGTGATTGAAATTCGAACGTAATTCATTAAATTTTTAATTTACATTTTATTTTTACTGCACTCCTGGTAAAGGGGTAAAAAAAAATTCTTTACTATAATATGTATACAGATCATTAATATCACATTAATATCATCTATACAGATAATGTAACTTAAATTAAAATAAAATATATAATAAATTTATAGCACAAGTCGTTACACTATACTGGAAAAATATCAATAAATTACTATCGTTTATTTATTTCTTATAAATTACTGTCCGATAACAGTACATAGTCAGTCGCCTTTAAGATGGCGATACCTAATGAGACGCTAGACAAGGGTCACTAAGAGAGATTTATAACGACATCGTTGACTCGCTCTCTTAAATATTCACAAGTGACTCTTACAAAGATAAATGGTCCATAAAGTGAAGCTCGCACACAGATAAATTTAAAAATAAAACACTTCATACTTAAAGACATATCATCACGACTGTTTCCCATAGGGGTAAGGAGAGACCACAGATCTCCATCTGAAACGTTCTCGGCACACTTTCCTTGCTTCCTCCACACTCTCTCATCATGGAAGCTCGCCGGTTAAAGATACTCTTGACCTGGCCTTTCTTAAAAACTACGTCAATTTGGTCAAGGTATGTTTGCCTTGGTCTTCCACTACCGACAAAGATAAATAGTCTAAAAAGTGAAAATCGCACACAAATAAATTTAAAGATAAAACTTTTTTATAGGCAAACGAGTAGGTGTGTCGCCTGATGGAAAGCAATCAACGCCACCCATAGCTCTGGAATGAATCTCTGTGCTCTGTGAAATCAGCTAGCTTGAGAGATACTTTCGAACCGTTACGACATTGGAATCTTCTAAAATCAAGCCTAAAAATTTATCAAAAGCCGACAATGCTTATGTATATGGACAGTCAAAAGTTTTACTTAGCTAAGATCCGCGACAAGCAAAACAATAACAGAAAATTAATAATGTGTGTTTTTCTGCTGGATGAAGTGGATTTATTTGGGACTTAAACCAAAAACTTACCGACACTTTTCGGTTGTCTTCCATAGAGTCTACAATACCTGAAGATGCCTCGTGTTGGGGCGAAACACGTGTCGTTTACAAGATGGAAAAGTGGTAGTGTGTGTTTGGTGTTGTGTATAGTGGTTGGTGGATGGAGAGTTGATGGCCGATTTTCGGTAAGTTTTTGGTTTAAGTTCCAAATAAATCCACTTAACCCAATGGAAAAACACACATTATTAATTTTCTGTTATTGTTTTGCTTGTCGCGGATCTTAGCTAAGTAAAACTTTTGACTGTCCACATAGTGATGGATTTCCGCAAAGTAACGCCTGACTCCATTAATAATGCTTATGTAATCTTCTTTCTCCCCTTTTTCTTTTTTTTTTTCTCCAAATCCAGACTTCCATCTGAAAATGAAGCTTTTGAAGCCAGAATGCCGATATGAGTTTGTAGGTTTTTAGTGAAATTTTGTGGCAGGTTGAAATGTTAGCGGCTAAGAAAGTACTATTTATTCCTATTATTTTATCGCTGCCTATATATTTCCGGCTGCTTGGCACGGGTCCCGGGTTTCCTGAAGTATCCGATAGTGGATCAATGTCTGTTGTAACGCTTGTCCAATGCAAATTGGCTGAGTAATCAAATTCAGAATAAATATCTATTGGTCATACAAATATTTAGATAGATAAATAGATATATTCTTTATTGTACACCAAAAACATAGTTATACAATTGTATATTGTATATTGTAATATTTATATACAAATGGCGGTGTTATCGCCCGATGTTAAAGGATAATTTGTGTATAGGAAGAATTAAATCATTTAATTTATTCAATGATTTTTACTGAGCACCAAATCTCTACACGTGTGTAGTATGGGACAAATGATGCGCTTTCACCCCAAGCTACCCAGATTCAATTTAGTCACCGGCCAAACTTCAATGTCTCTTCACATAATTTGCATGTTGAACCTCCGAATAGTTCCACCCCCGTGTTGTTTAATCTCATACCCGCTCGAGCCGTCCCCCGAATGATAATGAGACAAACTTTACCGAAATATACATTATGGTGTCATCGTACCGCATCGTGTTAGTAGTGTACATGGATCAGCTTAATATTGACTTAATAAATACATCACCTACAACTTCCACTTCTTTAGTTTTGTTTAATTATTTATTACTAAGTACTTCTATTAAATCTATACATATAAAAATCAATTGCTGTTCTTTAGTCTCGCTACAACTCGAGAACTGCTGGACCGATTTAGCTAATTTTGATTTTGAATTATTTTTGGAAGTTCAGAGAAGGTTTAAAGCCTATGAATACAATGAATCCTCGCGACGTGTCGGTTTGACCAAGAACTTCGATAAAACTAAAGTCATGGTCAACGATCATTTGGATCCACAACCGACCATCGT
Organism: Baronia brevicornis; assembly: GCA_031353405.1. Taxonomy (NCBI): domain Eukaryota; kingdom Metazoa; phylum Arthropoda; class Insecta; order Lepidoptera; family Papilionidae; genus Baronia; species Baronia brevicornis. The sequence continues at coordinate 389,423 of JASFAT010003818.1, forward strand.
CAATGATAAAACTCTCGAAGTTGTCCAGGAGTATATCTACCTCGGGCAAGTCTTGCAGTAGGGTGGAGACAACTTCGTGAATGAAGCCGATGGAAGGATTCAGCTAGGCTGGTCAGCATTTAGGAAACTTCGTCAGGTCTTCTCGTCGCCAATACCTCAGAGCCTAAAGACAAAAGTCTTCGACTAGTGTGTCCTATCTGTAATCTCTTACGGCGCCGAAACGTGGAAGCTGACAGTCCGTCTGCTTCACAAGCTCAGAGTCGCTCAGAGAGCTATGCTTGGAGTTTCTCTGGTAGATATGATTCGGAATGAACAAATCTACCAGAGAACTAAAGTCACCGACATAGCCTTTCGAATTAGTAAACTAAAGTGGCAATGGTCTGGTAACGTTGTCGGAGATTCGACAATCGTTGGAGCAAACGAGTGCTGGAGTGGAGACCGCGTCTCGGTAAACGTAGTGTGGGAAGCCCCCCGACTAGATGGTGCGACGATCTGCGCAGGGCGACTGGCAGAAACTGGATGCGTGAAGCCGAAGATCGGGCTAGGTGGCGCTCCATGGGAGAGGCCTATGTCCAGCAGTGAACTGCCGCACGCTGTTGATGATGATGAAGAACTTCTATTAAATAAAGTATATTTTTTTGCAAAATTAAAATTTTATATTTTTTAGTTTTGCAATAAACAATAGATGGATATATTCTTTATCGTACACCAAAAACGAAACTACAATTATTGATTATTACATGTATATACAAATGACGGTCTTATCGCTAATAGCGATTTCTTTCAGACAACCGTAGGATAGACCCAGTATTAAAAATATATTTTGATATAGGTAGGTGATACATTATCGTCAGGATGATAAAAAAAATTATTAATAAACAAAGTTAATAGCCAGATGCAAATATGTAAGTATATAGAAATATGAGTTAACCGTAACTAATATGCGAATAAATAAAAATATACTATTTATAAAGATGATTCTCGAGGAACGGACGTTAAGCCACTACGCTTGTCCAATGCGGATTGGCGGGGTTACCAGACTCGGAATAAATATTTGTAATCCATACATGTATTTATTCCGATGGGGGGGTCGAACCCACGTCCATTGACTTTGCGGCCAGTGGGCCCCGCCACTGAACCAAATGGTCGGCTATATTAAGATTATTAATTGAGTCAGGCGTTACTTTGCGGAAATCCATCACTATGTGGATAGTCAAAAGTTTTACTTAGCTAAGATCCGCGACAAGCAAAACAATAACAGAAAATTAATAATGTGTGTTTTTCTGCTGGATGAAGTGAATTTATTTGGAACTTAAACCAAAAACTTACCGAAAATCGGCTATCAATTCTCCACCCACCAACCACTATACACAACACCAAACACACATTACCATTTTTCCATCTTGTAAACGACACGTGTTTCGCCCCAACACGAGGCATCTTCAGGTATAGTAGACTCTACGGAAGACAAGTCAGTCAGTCTTCAGTGCAGTGATTGATGACAAACATATACAGTGATTGTAAATTGTATGTAAATTTAACAGAACTTAATCGTTCAAATTTATAACGTCTAGACGATATAAATCCGTCTTAACTCTTACATTATAGGTACATGAAAATTTATTAATTTGACTTGAGAGCTTCGTGGAATTCGCATCTTTGCCTTGCGATTTAAGAACCTTTAATTTTTAACAATCAAAATTTGATTTAGAATTTCCATTTCTTCTACTTTATGTATTTATAATAAGTACCTTTAGCAGTCTACGGCAGAGCTACTGTACGGCAGAGAACTGTAGACGAATAATTTACAAAGCCTACAAAGAACTAGCCTACACGTTTTTCCGGCAAAGGCAACTCTTCTGCAATGCCTATGGTATTGGGAATGATTACGAGCGGCGTTGATTGCTTTTCATAAAGCAAAACTATAACATACCTACATACATATCGTCACGCCTGTTTCCCGTAAGGGTAGACAGAGACCACAGATCTCCATCCGCTACGATCTCGACACACCCTCCTTGCTTCCTCCACACTCATCCATCTTCTCTTCCAACCTTCCTGTCATATTCATCGTAGCGAAACGGCTCTCCGGTAGCCGCTTCTCGCCCTCGTGGGAATCAGGACGTGATCGGTGGCGAAACACGTCACGGTCATTTTTTAACGAATTAGGTATATTAAGATTCGTCAAAGTGAATCCCACGAGACGCAAGGGATGGAGGTTAGCCCCAGTAGAGCCCCGCATGCTGAGGTAAGGCACTTAGTACCCGGGGGAGCCCGATCCCGGGACGGTCGGCACTCTTGCGACTTAGCTCGCCCCTAGCCACCCACCCACGCTACGGCAAAACGTGGATTGGCGGAGAGGAAGGGAAAAGGATAGAGAAGAAAGGAAAAGGCAGGGGAATAAAGAGATGGATTTACACAGAATGATAGGGATATGATACTACCGCAACGGAAGACCAGGAGTGATACGGTAGTAGCTCGGGAGGTCGGGGTCGCGTACCCGTGTACCAATACCATAAATACCGGACAAGCGGCTAGGCAAAGATACTCCCTGACCTGGATACTGTATAGAGCAATATCAAGGTATCTAACCCTATACGTACATATCCGTTTTCGGGGATATTTACGGGTCACTTACGCTACTAATGGATTGAACAATTACTAACGCCTTCGAAACCTTTTTCGTATTTACCCCGGTAGAGATTCATCGAAGCCCATTTTGAAAGGACAAGGACACCACCGAGATCAATAACAGCATTGATGATTGACCTTAGGGAAGTGCTTATCACTTTGAATGAATTAAATTTACCATGGGGAGTGCTCCGAAGAACTGTTCGAAATAATACCAGTCGCTGAATTCTACTACCGCAAAACTCTTTTTTTTTGGTAAAGGATAGGCAAACAAGCAAGCGTGCCGCCTGATGGAAAGCAATCAACGCCGCCCATAGACTTTCACTACACCATAAGTATGACGGAAGCTTTGTCAGCATTTAAAGTTCTATATATATACGATCAGTGCAGCGTGGGTGATAGAAACGGGCTAGGTGGCGTTTCATGGGGGAGTCTTATGTCCAGCGCTGGACTGCCGCAGACTGTTGATGTATATATATATATATATATATATATATATATATATATATATATATATATATATATATATATATATATATATATATATATATACACCGTGACTTTTTAATTACCCAAGAAAATTAAGTTATATATTCAGTTATCGATAAACATTAAATTTGGCGAAGAAAAACAAATTTTATTTTTATGAAATATTTATTAAAAATGTCCTTAATATACACCAAAAATTATACAACACAAAAGCTTGCTAATTCAAATAGACATCATTATCATTCCAATATGAACTGCACCCAAACCAACCTAATTTGGTCGCGTAATATTTACGTACGAAAGGGATAACTATGAATGATATCAATTTGCGCAACCTGTCGACAAAAGACGTTTTTTCTCTTTCGCACGCCCTGTTGCCATACTTATAAATACATGTGTCTCATGCATAATAGTAAACTAATACTACGAAAATGGCGTACAAGTATTTGATGCATTTACAGGATTTCTTTGAAGTCCTATAAAACAATATTTTTGTATGAACGCTATAATACCTACTTTTATCTCAAACACACAAAGGTTAACCGACAGAAGATGCCTTTTGCATAAAGTTCGCCTTTGTACCAAAAATGTACATTTAAAATAAATATATCATTCAGTTCGAGATATTATTTGCTTTTTAAACATTTCTATTAAACGTAGAGGAACTTTGTAAAATTTGAGTCATTCCATGTTGAACCGCAGTTTACGACGCGTGGCGATCCCCAGTATGCTGTAAAAGTTAATGCGCCGAGACTAATCGCGCTTTACCCTTGAAGTAAAAAATATGTAATACCCCCATTATTACTGAGGATTATAACAATTTTGTGGGCCTCTTTGAATTATCAATTTGTTTTTGAGCATCAACTTTTAATTGCCTAATTTATGTTTTGTATTATTATATTACAGAAATAAGGAAAACAACAAAAATAATAGACGCTTTAGAATATTCTCAAAAACAAAAATGGAATTGGACGGGTCATATTGCACGCATGGACACCAAGGGTAACTACCTGGCAAGGACCAACAAATAAAAGATTAAGAGATAGACCAAAGGAAAAATGGATTGATGAAATAAAAAGAAAAGCTGGTGAAAACTGGATCACCAAAGCAAAATACAGACAGATGTGGAGCAAAATGGAAGAGGCCTTTACCCGTAGAGGGGTCCATAATGATTTATGATTTATAAAAATGAATTTTGATGTTATACTTATTTAATATATTATTCATTATGGAAATAAAGAGGCTATAAAAATAATAATTATTATATTAATTTAATATACCCAATTTGTTGTAAATGACAGCGACGTGGTTCGCCACCCGTCACGTCCTGATTCTCACGAGGGCGAGAAGCGACTAATGGAGAGCCGTTTCGCTGAGATGAATGGTAGCGGATGGGGCTCTGTGGTCCCTGCCAACCCCTGCGGGGGATAGGCGTGAATATATAAAAAAAATATCTTTTAATTGCACAGTGTTGTACTTATACATTCAGCGACATAATTAATTGGGAATATAAACACATCTCCGGGAGCTTGGTTGGAAGTTAAAGTAAAAAAAAATATATTTAAAATGATCAATGTCACGAAACTTAATGTTGCAGACCTAATTCCATGCGAGCGAAGCCGCGGACAAAAGCTAGTTGTTGTATAATTGTATTTCTTTCTCCGCCCACCGGCAATCGCTTTCATGAAAAGACAATATTAATATATGTTATATGCTGTCATAAAAATGGTTCTCCTACTTTATATATTGCTAATTAAAAGTATAATTAATGTAAGTACGTGAGAGCACACAGGGCGACACCCGATATAAACGAGCTCATAATTTCCGGGAGGTCGGGTGCAGAAATTAATTGAAACTTGCGCCACTCGCCCAACGGTTATTGGCCTTAATACAATAAAAAATTATAGAAAACTTTTAAATACTTTGCAAGCTTATAATATGATTAATCGAGTCAGGCATTACTTTGCGGAAACCCGTTATTCAGATGAAGAATGAATAACAACATTGCTAAGATCTGCGAAAAACAAATGCGTACACAAACCAGTATTATATGCATACAAACTCGTATTATGTGCACACTAAACTAGTATTATGTGCATACAAACTAGTATTATGTCCACACAAACCCGTATTATGTGCACACCAAACTAGTATTATGTGCATACAAACCAGTATTATGTGCATACAAACCCGTATTATGTGCACACAAACCAGTATTATGTGCATACAAACCAGTATTATGTGCATACAAATTAGTATAAACAACGCCATCTTTTAACAACGTTTTTGGCGAAGACGGTTGGAATTAGAATGTATTTTGACTGCAGAGGCCACAAAATGAGACCCAAAAGTTTACTCTTTTTGCATCTTAACGTTAAATAAAATTATGTATTATACCATTTTGTAATCTGTATTAACTGTGCATATTTTTGAAATAGTTGGCCGCTTAGGTTTTCATACTTTTTTTTTTCACGAAAAACTTTGTCAAAATTATTTTTTATCACATTCATACGAAAAATTTGATATTTTTTTTTCCATAAAAGCACAATAGATACTCATGCTTTTTACTGCATTTCTATAATAATAGTACAGTCTATGAGGAAAAGATAACACCAAAAACACAACAAATTTCATTAATTTTCGGCTGTGGTGTACACGAAAGTACAGTAAGGTCAATAAAAACGTATTTTTTTAAAAAATACCTCATATTTTTTTATTTATTAGTTAAATAATTAATATTTAAATTTAGTAAAATTTAATATTTCAATTACCATATATTTAGTTACCTCGTGTTTCTCGAAGTGTCGGGTGAAAATCAAATTAGTGTTAATAATTTTAATTCAAAAATTATGAAATTTTAATTTTTAATTTTAAAATTCAAAATATAATTTTAACTTCTCACTTCTGCCGGCAGTCCTCTTCGACTGCCTGCGTTTTTTTTTATGGCGACCTGTACCGTATGTCTTTGTTTATTGTAAAAATATATGTACTAAGTCTCCAATTATCCACATAAAATTATTACTTGGGTTAGAATTATGAGGTTTCCTTGCTCACTTCTCTTTTCCGACCAAACATGGTGATTTATGGTAACCTGCGTATTTCAAAAGAGGGCTATTAACTCGACATTTTGCTAAGGGAAGTTTTCCGCCGTTAAATTTATGCTAACGAAGAGAATAACATTTTGGTTGTGTAAAAAGCGGCATTTAATGGGCCTTGTACGAACAGAAGATATTAAGTGAATGAACACTTTAAAAATTACATTACTTGAAAAATTATAATTTTTTTTTATATATATTCACGCCTATCCCCCACAGGGTTTGGGAGAGATCACAGAGCTCCATCCACTACAATTCATCGCAGCGAAACGGCTCTCCATTGGTCGCTTCTCGTCTTCGTGAGAATCAGGACGTGACGGGTGGCGAACCAAGTCGCCGTCATTTTTCAACAAATTAGGTATATTAAATTCGTCTTAGGGCCTGATCCCGGGACGGTCGGCATGCTATGCGACTAAGCTCGCCCTTAGCCATGCATCCTTTGGCACGGCAGACCGTGGATTGGCGGAAAGGAAGGGAAAGGATAGAGAAGAAAGGAAAGGGCAGGAACAGAAATGCGGATTGGAGGGGGGGGGGAGGCTACCAGACTCGGAATAAATATTTATAAATCCATATATATATATATATATATATATATATATATATATATATATATATAAGTAATTCAGTCATAAGGAACAAGACCAAAGTTATAAATATTACTGATACTATAAGGAAGTACTATAAGGAAATGGCGTTCGACGGAACATACTCTTCGAGGAGAACCTTGAAAAGGAGACTCGGAAGACAATATAAAAGATGAGACGACGAAATATAAGCAATAGCAGGAAAATTGTGGATTAGAAGAACCAGGTATAGGCGTCAATGGAAATTGTTGGAAGAAGCCTTTGTCTTTAGACAAACAGGATAACGATGTATAACATTATTTCAGTATATTATGTATTTATCTCAATAAAAGGCTTATATTATATTATAATAAATATAATAAATTGACGCCGCTTCGGTTAATAATGATGCTTTGTGAGAGAAGAAATAGCGCAAGAAATTTTCTACTCCTTTTTTGCGTTTTCTTGTATAATTTAATATCAATCTCAATATCAGCCCGCGGCAGTCCACTGCTGGACATAAGCCTCAAGCCCAAGGCGCGCCGCCTTGCCCGATCTTCGGCTACACGCATCCAGTCTCTGCCAGCCGCCTTGCGCAGATCGTCGCTCCATCTAGCAGGAGGGCGTCCCACACTACGTTTGCCGAATCGCGGTCTCCACTCCAGCACTCGTCTACTCCAACGATTGTCGGTTCTCCGACAAACGTGTCCAGCCCATTGCCACTTCGGTCTGCTAACTCGAAGAGCTATGTCGGTGAATCTGATTCTCCGGCGAATTTATAATTAAATAATTTAATATATGTATAACTAAACGCTTTTTCACTATATTTAGTTGACTAATAAAATCAGATATACACGCCTATGGTACTGCAGATGTCTATGGGCGGCGTTGATTGCTTATCATCAAGTGACACGACTGCTCGTTTACCTTCTTAATTTTTTTTTTCGTATATATAAGAAAATAATATAAAAATAATAAAATACAAAATTCACGGTAAACTAGCGATTGAAATGCAAGACATTTTACTCAAGAATTGTTTTCTTTTGACTATCGTTATTGCTGTGAACGAGATAGGAAGATGAAACGGGAAACTAGACGAAGCGGAAACTGTGAGATGCATATATCTCTCTATCTTGTCTTAAAAAAGATACGATAATAGCAAAGTACTGAATAGATCTTAAAAGGGCCTGTATAAAAGTGAATTTCTGAAATGTATTCATAAAATAGTTGAATATTTTTAGAAGTATTTAAAATAATGTATAAGTACATATTATAATATACGATGTGATATTGGAACTTTTAAAAAACAAGCCTACACATTTCTTACAAATCGGCAACGCTTCAGTAATGCCTATGGCATGCAGAAATATATGGACGGGGTTAACTGCTCACCGTTAAGCGAGATGCCTGCTCGTTTGCCTGCTATTTCAATGAAAATATTATAACATAAAATAATTAAAATTATTTATTTAAACTTTAATATTCATGTATTTTAAACTTTTGGCGTTTTCGTTTGGCGTTTAAAGAATAATATTGTTTTTTTTCTAATATTTCTTACTTCCGAAATATGAAAAGGAATCATCCAAATGGCACAGTGGCAAAGTTGGTTTTCTAAGCAAAGGGTTATGAGTTTCCGGAACTGAACCTTTCACCGGACAAAGCGAAGTAGCTAAGCTACCACTCAGACGTCGGTTTTCTACGGGAGTGGGGTACTTCCCCGGGCGAGCCGGCCCATTCATGCTACAGACAAATAATATGCCATTGGTGACAAAGTATTCATCAGCAGCGTGACTCTACCACTACTAAAAAGTACGCACGATACACAGTTGTATGTCTATAAATTTAATGTATTTTTTTATCGTTATAAACATTTTATTTTTAGATCTAGAATTATACTTATTAGGTGATATTAAAAAACTGGTGCCTTCTTAAGTAAAAAATAAAAATTTTTAAGAAATCATAATGGAAATCAAATTAATGCAAGTCACAGGCCAGGCATTTTTTTTATAAACCACCCATATATGTCCAACTGCTGAGCACGGGCCTTTCCATTTCTGGGGGAACGGACGTTAAACCACCACGCTTGTCCAATGCGGATTAGCGGGGTTACCAGACTCGGAATAAATATTTATAGTCCATACATATATTTATTCCGAAGCGGGGATCGAACCCGCGACTATTGACTTTGCGAGCGGATGGCCTCGCCACTGAGGCAATTAGTCGTCATTTTTATTTGCTTGATCGATATTATTCTCATTTTTTTAGATACCCTAATAACTTCCCAAGAATAGTCTTTTTCCTGTAACAAAACGTAACAAAACTTGTTAGAATATTTTATAACGGACTCAATTTGTCTCGCGGCTTCACATCTCGACAAAGGAATCATTTGTCATGTCAACTTCGTCACATAAACGCAATTTTCGTCAATCACACGTAAAGAAACTTGAATTGTGCGGAGATGTCGGCTTTGTTCTTATTGTTAGACATTGTTTCGAGATTTTTGCTACAATTTACTGCGTTGAGAGCAAAACTATAGAACCAAACTAGTATAATTTACATACATATATACACCCGTGACTTTTTAATTACCCGCGAAAACTAAAATTCGCTTTTGTAAAAATATGTATGTCAGTACATTCAAATATTACAGCGTTCATACAAAAATATTGTCTTATGGGACTTCAAAGATATCCTGTAAATATTACGCGACCAAATTAGGTTGGTTTGGGTGCAGTTCATATTGGAATGATAATGATGTCTATTTGAATTAGCAAGCTTTTTTGTTGTATAATTTTTGGTGTATATTAAGGACATTTTTATTAATGGAGTCAGGCGTTACTTTGCGGAAATCCATCACTATATGGACAGTCAAAAATTTTACTTAGCTAAGATCCGCGACAAGCAAAACAATAACAGAAAATTAATAATGTGTGTTTTTCCGTTGGGTTTAGTGGATTTATTTGGAACTTAAACCAAAAACTTACCGAAAATCGGCCATCAACTCTCCACCCACCAACCACTATACACAACGCCAAACACACTATCACTTTTCCGACTTTTCGGTTGTCTTCCGTAGAGTCTACAGATACCTAAAGATGCCTCGTGTTGGGGCGAAACACGTGTCGTGTACAAGATGGAGCCATTTCGCTACAATGAATGTGAGAGGAAGGATGGATGAAAGATGGATGAGTGTAGAGGAAGCAAGGAAATTGGCCGGGATCGTAGCGTATGGAGATCTATGGTCTCTGCTTACCCTTACGGGAAACAGGCGTGACGATATGTATGTACGTATGTATAAAAAAAGTTATAACTTATTTTAAAATAAGAACAAGTTTCAAGAAGCTTCGGCGCTCAAAGTTCAAAAGCGTGAGAAATAGAAAATTCGGTTCGCCCTTCACCAACTTGAATATCGGCGTGACTGGAAACATTTTATAACTTTTTGAAAAGCTTAAAAAAAGCTTTGAAACTTTTTCACACCGAAAATATTGGCGGCTCTTAACAGCGACATCAAAACTTCTTTCGATTAGTTTGACGTGAATATTCAGAAGTTATTTCGTGGATATTGTTGTGTTGAAAGCTTTGTAAAGAAGACCATTTTTAAAAATGAAATTCGATTGATTTTAACTGAATTTATGGCAACACAATCGTCAAAGGTTTATCCTATCTATCCTATATTAGTCCACTCAAGTTCAAATATTCTTTTTAAACTTGTAGTGAATATTACTTAATACAGATTTTCATATATTAATTTGTTAATATTAATTAATTAAATTCATTAATTTTAGTTTTATATGGAAAAAAATTCTCTTATATAATATATATAACAGGATCAATATCAATATCAATATCAGCCCGCGGCAGTCCACTGCTGGACATAGGCCTCACCCAAGGCGCGCCACCTAGCCCGATCTTCGGCTACACGCATCCAGTCTCTGCCAGCCGCCTTGCGCAGATCGTCGCTCCATCTAGCAGAAGGGCGTCCCACACTACGTTTGCCGAGTCGCGGTCTCCACTCCAGCACTCGTCTACTCCAACGATTGTCGGTTCTCCGACAAACGTGTCCAGCCCATTGCCACTTCAGTCTGCTAACTTGAAGAGCAATGTCGGTGACTCTGGTTCTCCGGCGAATTTCTTCATTTCGAATTCTGTCCACCAGAGAAACCCCGAGCATAGCTCTCTCCATAGCCCTCTGAGCAACTTTGAGCTTTGCGAGGAGACGGACTGTCAGTGTCCACGTCTCGGCACCGTAAGAGAGTACGGGCAGGACGCACTGGTTGAAGACTTTTGTCTTCAGACATTGTGGTATGGGCGACGAGAAGACTTGACGGAATTTCCTGAACGCTGCCCAGCCTAGCTGTATCCTTCTGTCGGCTTCTTTCTCGAAGTTGTCTCCGTCTAATCGCACTATTTGGCCTAGGTAGACATATTCCTGGACAACTTCGAGAACTTCACCATCGATCGTGGTCGGTTCTGGCTCAATATGTTGGTTTACCATTATTTTAGTTTTATCCAAATTCATAGCCAGACCGACCAGTCTGGAGGACTCATTTAGGCCGTTCAGCATTACTTGTAGTTCTTGCAGCGATTCTGCCAAGATCACGATATCATCGGCAAAGCGCAAGTGTGAGATGTGCTCACCGTTTACGTTTATGCCACGTCCTTTCCAGTCCAATGTTTTAAAGACATCTTCCAGCGCATTAGTGAACAGTTTCGGGGATATGACATCCCCCTGTATATAACAGGATATAAAAGTTTTTTTTTTATGCGATAGAAAGGCAAACGGGTAGGCGTATTACCTGATGGAAAGCAACCAACGCCGCCCATAGACATCAGCAGCGCCATAGGCAGGGCAGATGTGTTCCGCCTTTAAGGAAAGTGTCGCCTTTAAGGATTGTGGGAAGGAGTTGGGCCTCCGGAACTCAAGCGCTCACCGGACGAAGCGTGGTAGCTATGCTACTACTCAGACGCTGGTTTTCCCCGGGCGAGCCGGCCCATTCATGCTGCAGACAAATAATATGCCAATCTTGACCAAGTATTCGTCTGCGGCGTCGGTGATTCGTACGTGAAATAAGATTCGTACGGTGAGCAATTGAGCTCCGGAGGCACAATGCCCCGTCCTCCCTTCCGCCTCCCGTAATGACACTTCTTAAAGACCGGCAACACTTCTGCACTGCCTATGGCACTACGGACGTCTATGGCCGGCGTTGATTACTTTCCATCAGGTGACACGTCTGCTCGTTTCCCTTCCTATCCCATAATAAAGGAGCTATTTATGAAATGAAATCCATAAAATAACAGTTATTAGATGATAACCAATTTGTTCAATGGCGACCTGCCTGACCTATGGTGTCAATGGTCGCGGGTCTATTCCCTACTTTGATATATAATGTCTACGGCTATTTATTCCGAGTCTCGTTACCCCATTAATCACAGAAATGCACAAGCGTGATGGGTTATTGTCCGATCCTCTAGAAATGGGTGCTGAGCAGTGGGACAAATCTATGTATGTATGTATATACTAACTTTTGCCTGCGGCTTCGCTCGCGTGGAATTTGGTCTGCCACGTTAAGTTTCGTGACAGATCATTTTAAATACATATATTTTTTTTACTTAATTTATGGTTCACAATTTTGGTCATAGTGGATTCCACATAAAAGGTAGATATAGGCTGTCGAGGACTTTTATTTGGAACTATTGAAGACAAACAATCCTACGGTACATCATCTTTTGTAACTCCAATGGTTTAGGCAGCGTACGCCAAGATAATTCTCAGAGGCCAGATTTTTTTTCCGACTTAATTGACATGTATCGTTATTATTACGACCAAAATTACAAAAATTATTACAAATTGTAGCCTATATGTTATTCTGATGTATAAAGTATATTACTGAAAAGTTTCATCCAAATCCGTCCAGTAGTTTTTTCGTGAAAGAGTAACAAACATACATCTATACTTACAAACTTTTGCATTTATAATATTTGTAGGATGAGTTTATAAAAATAAACTATAACTAAAGATCTCCATACAAATAATTTAAAATAAAATCGCCACAAATAAGGATGGTTTCTTAGATTAAATAAGCCCGTGGTAAGTTATCCATACAGCCGAGTTTGACGTTCCACTGAGTAATTTAATTATGAACTCCGTCTCGTTATTCGGGAGTGCGTACATGACTTCACGTGAAAATTGGATAGCAATGCTCGGGGCGATTCACACATTTGTACGGTCACTGGCATATTGACTTAACATATATTAGCTTTTTAATCTTTAATAGAAACCCAATCAATATTCCTTTAGTCATATTAAGCTCTAGACCTTGCTTGGAATATCATGCATTTCCGAAACGTTCACACATTTGAACAGTCACTGGCATGTTAACTTAGTATTTATTAGCTTTTTAATCTTTAATAGAAACCGAATCAATATTTCTTTAGTAATATTTAGTTCCGGACCTAGCTTAGAATATCATGCATTTCCGATACGTTTGCAGATATGAACGGTCACTGGCATGTTAACTTAGCATTTATTAGCTTTTAAATGTTTAATAGAAACCGAATCGATATTCCTTTAGTCATATTTAACTCTGGATCTTGCTTGGAACATCATCCATTTCCGATACGTTCACACATTTGAACAGTCACTGGCATGTTAACTTAGAATTTATTAGCTTTTTAATCTTTAATAGAAATCTATGCAACGTGCATTTTGCATTTCCGATAGGCTCAATCTATTGATTATAAAGAGATATATCACCTTTTTTTATACTAACAATAGAGATCCCATGGGGCCGAAAAGCAACTAACGCTCTCCGTTAGTAGCTTTTCGCCCTCGTGGGATTTTCGTTCGTTGGAATCGTTTCGCTGCCATTAATGTAAGAGGAAGGATTGATGAAAGGATGGATGAGTGTAGAGGAAGTAAGGAAGGTGTATTGAGATTGTAGAAGATAAAGATATGTGGTATCTGCTTCCCCTACAGGAGACAGGCATGACGATAGATATAATACAAATTGTATATCGAATTTATTACGAATGCTCTGAGGAGTTTAATCGCTTCCCAAATGCAAGGTTCCACCATCGGACTACGCTACTTGGCTGGCCGTCTACGTCTTTCTTTATTAATATTTTTTTCTTTCTTCTCTATTATTATAACGATAATGTATCACCAACCTACATCAAATTATCTTATTAACATTATGTCCATCCTTCGGTTGTCTGGAAAAAATCGCTATTAGTGATAATACCGCCATTTGTATATAAATATAATATTAAAATCAATAATTGTATAACTTTGTTTTTTTGTTTTATAATAAAGAATATACGAGTATACACGCGGTGATGGTGGTGATCTATCTAAATCGCACGGTGGTTGTCGGTCAGCTATCCAGTTATGACCACGACCGCTTTGAAGAGTGTAAACGAGGAACCACGTCACTTTCTCTGTCACAAACTGTCAAATTGCTATTGCTTTTCGTCTATTTTTTGTTTTGAATTGTACGTTCTGAATATAAATACGGTATTAAAATATTATTCTATACGCTTGCTTGGTGGATAACATAACAAAAAAAAAACAACATAATATAAAGTTGAGGACACACTCATTACACACGTTAATTCAAGCCAGTACTTTATTATTCCATTAAAAGTTAGAAGCGAAAATGATATCACATACACTGCGGGTATGTTTTTAGTTTTATTATCTGTGGACAGTCAGGACAATGTGAAAGTAGTTTTCTTGGCGTGAAACATATTACAGTTTATACAATAGAAACTCTCGTATTGTAGACACGTGCCATTACAATTCAATTTTTTATATGCCCGCCGTACTTGTTTGTAAACACACAATGTAATTTCTGTTAATAATATTGTGTCGTTACGATGAGAGTACTTGCTGTAAAGTGAATATATCTTCTTTCAATTTATTTTCTTTTGTTCCTCATGTATTTATATGTATGGATATACATATATTTCAATTTATATATTTAGATTTTTATTTTTATTTTTAATACAATTTGCACCAACTTCAAAACAATTAGTCTCAGTTCTGCCAACAGGTTAACTGGTAGAAAATTTCTAATGGCATTGAGTCCGCCTGCTGTATGCAAAACTTTAAATAAATAACTAGAATAAAAAAAAAATATTCCATCCATATTGATTATGTTATGTTTTTTTTTTTATTTCATCATCATCATTCATCGCATTTTTTTTATTTCATCATCATACATTCATCGCAGCGAAACGGCTCGTCATTGGTCGCTTTTCGCCCTCGTGAGGATCAGGACGTGACGGGTGGCGAACCACGTCGCCGTCATTTTTCGACAAATTAGGTATATTAAATTCGTCTTAGTGAATGCCACGAGCCGCAAGGGAGGATGGAGGTCAGCCCCAACAGAGCCCCGCATGCTGAGGTAAGGCACTACAGTACCCGGGGAGCCCGACCCCGGGACGAAGAGAGAGAAGAGGAGAGAAGAAAGGATGGGCAGGAAAGGAAATGCGGATTGGGGGTGTTACCAGACTCAGAATAAACATTTATAAATCCATATAAATATTTATTCCGATGCGGGAATCGAACCCGCGACCATTGACTCCATTGTTATGTTTTCAATATTAATAACGGTAAAAGAAGAAGGAAATAATGGATAGAAATAAGTTATGGGATGGGAAGAACAAAATAAAGGAATGACAAAAGAATTGGACCTACGGATCGCCTCAGTCATTCACCGCACAAAACAGAGTAATATGTCCGATACGGTGCGTTTTTCCCGAAACTTCATTCCGCGTACCACCCCTCTAAAGAATCAGTTACCTTCAGCGGTGTTTCCGAAGCGATACGACATTGGAACCTTCAAAAAACAACACTAATCACATCTCAAAGATCGGCAACGCATTTGCAGTTCTACGGTGTGATGTCTATGAGCGGCGTTGATTGCTTTCCATCAGACGACACGCTTGCTCGTTTGCCGCCTTCTCCATAAAATAACATGCTGATACGTAACGTCAATATTCTTATAAGGGGTGGAGTGATTAGTCTATTTATTTATTTATTTATTTGGCAATCCAACAGCCTTTTTAGTAACATAACAAATTCCTGATTCCCACAAGGGCAAGAAGCAACTAAAGGAAAGCCGTTTCGCTACTATGAATATGAGAGGAAGGATGGGTGAAAAGATGGATGAATGTGGAAGAAGCAAGGAAGGTGTGTCTGACTGTCCAGACTTTGTCCAGTGAGCGGTTTAGTTCCGGAGGCATAACCCCTCTCTCCTCTTATTATTATATTGTAGTTAGACGTTGCTCCACCACAAATATTAATAAAGTGTGAATAATAAAATGCCTTATTCAAATAAGTTATATAAAACTTGTGAAAGTTTTGATCCAATTAAAGCATTTATTTACAATTGATTTTTTTTTTCGAAAAATCAAATAATTGTACATTTTATATGTTAGTATAAATTTTATTATTATTATTAATGTATTATATTGTATATCGATGCAAAAAAGCAAAAACAAATATATCAAAAAATTGCACATTCGAATCAGACAAAAATAATGCGCAGAATGTTCTCAGAAGTCTCCGACCAAAAGAACATTTTTCACATCGTTGAAACTAACTATTTTTGAGTAATTACATATCATTTTTTTTGCAGAAGTCTCAAAAGGTTTTAACTCTGATGGTAAGTTTTCAATATGCGGTTTACTGCGTTTTTTGCGACGATATACATCTATATATATATTTCTATATATATTTCATTTAGTTAGAACATTGTGACCGCATGAAATTGCCACAGGTGAAGTTAACTTTTTAAATGAAAAAGCGGCGCAGGCATTACATTGTACGTACGTCCGCGTACGTCGTCCCTTGGAGAAGGTAATTTAATTATGAATTCCGCTTCGTCATTTAGGTGCGTGGCATTTTACATGATCACATATGAAAATTGGATGGCGCTGCCTGAGACCGTTGTCGAGTTTTTGCACATTCTCTACGCGTCTTATGAAATTCGTTTCAACCTTTGTGACTCTTTTATGTACACAACTATTTTTAATTGTCAAACTATAATAAGTGTTCTCGCCGGTGAACCAGAGTCACCGACATAGCTCTTCAAGTTAACAGACTGAAGTGGCAACGGGCTGGACACGTTTGTCGGAGAACCGACAATCAAATTTTTAATAGTGGTCGAGCCACGCTGCAGACGAATACTTTGTCAAGAATGTCATATTATTTGTCTGTAGCATGAATGGGCCAGCACTCCCGGGGAAGTACCACACTCCCGCAGACAACCGGCGTGTGACTAGTAGCTTACTTACCGCACTTCGTACGATGAGCGGCCGAGTTCCGGAAGCCCAACATTCTCCTCTCCTCCCTCTACCCCTCCCTCTTCCATTCCCACTCCCATAATGACACTTTCCTTAGAGGTCGGCAACGCTTCCGCACTGCCTATGGGGCTGCGGAAGTCTATGGGTGGCGTTGTTTGCTTTCCATCAGGTGACACGCCTACTCGTTTGCCTTGGTATCCCATAAAAAAAAGAGTAGACGCGTACTGGGGTGGAGACCGCATCTCGGCAAACGTAGTGTGGGACTGCCACTGCTAGATGGAGCGACAATCTGCGCAAGGCGGTTGGCAGAGACTGGATGCATGTAACCCAACATCTTCTCACTCATACACACGCACACGCTCACACACACATACTCACTCACATAGAACACGAACGCAAAAAAGCGAAACCGCTGTAAATGAAACAAATATAACGGCTTCATTGAATATTCGGATCAGAAAAAATACTGCATCGAATGATTTGAATCTTGCAGCTCTACAATACATAGAAAATTTTATAAATCATCGAAACTGACTGTTTGAGTGATCAGATATAATTTTTTCATAAAACTTTTTTTTCATAAAAGTTTTTTTTTTGGCTCCGTAAAAGAGTACAGGCAGGATGCACTGGTTGGTGACTTTTGTCTACAGGCTTTATGGTATGGGCGACGAGAAGACTTGACAAAGTATCCTAAATGTACCTATATCCAAATTCTGTTCTATTCAAATTCACTTTATAAATATACATAAATAAAATAAATAAAACCACATAAATAAGAGAAACTCCGTACATATCTGTCTCCATAACTTTATATATAATTGCAGATCAAAGATATTTTCAATATTTTAAAAAGTGTATTCTTTAAGCCTCGAATACGCTTGTATTTGGGGAGTTTTCGACACAAGCGACGTCATCCCCTTTGTGAGCACCGGAAGTACCCTCAAGGTACCCTCGAAGCGACAAAAGATTTTATCCGGCCTCAAGTATGAGGTAAGCCCCGAAATATTGTGCGCGGCTCGAAATACAGGGTGGAGTGTCAAGGATATGGAAAGACACTTGAAATTCTATTATTACTATAATACATTGATGACCCACGTATAAACAATGTCCATCTGTGGACTGTTAATGCTGTCCTCGATGCTCGGTTTACTTCTTTTTTTTTCAAAAGAACGCTACAAATTTTTTTATGGGATAGAAAGGCAAACGAGCAGGCGTGTCACCTGATGGAAAGCAATCAACGCCGCCCATAGACATCCACAGCGCCATAGGCAGTGCAGAAGCGATGCCGACCTTAAAGGAAAGTGTCATTTTGGAAGTGGGAATGAGAAGGGGGGGGTAGAGTGAGGGGGAGAATGTTGGGCCTCCGGAACTCGGCCGCTCACTGTACGAAGAGCGGTAGCTAAGCTACCACTCAGACGCCGGTTTTCTGCGGGAGTGTGGTACTTCCCCGGGCGAGCCGGCCCATTCATGCTGCAGACAAATATTATACCATTCTTAACAAAATATTCGTCTGCAGCGTGGCTCTACCGCTTATAAGGTTTTATATTCCTATAGTTATATTCCATTCAAGTAAACCCTTTCACATGTGACTTTTCCCTTATCGTGATTAGTTAAAGAAAAATGCGTCTCTCGTTGTCTGAAAGAAATCGCTTTTAGAAACAAGATGACCCTTTGCATATAGGTATTATAAATATTACATATAATCAATTATTGTATAATTTTCTTTTTGGTGTACATTAAAAATATATGTTCCTATCTCTTTTGTCATTGTGATTAAGTTCTTCTCCTATGTAAGCAACATCCCTTATTTTGACGATCTGCAAAAAATCACGTTTCCACTTCACCCGTTGAAGAATGTCCCTACACCTTAAAATTTAATAAAATACCAAAAATACGTAACCTATAATAAAAGAGATCTAACTACACTGTTAAACTTAAATAAAATACCAAAGATATGTAACCTATAATAAAAAAATATTACTATACTGATAAACTTAAATAAAATGCCAGAAATATGTAACCTATAATAAAAAGTATCATAACACTGGTAAAATTAAATAAAATACCAGAGATTTGTAACCTATAATAAAAAAAAATATCTACATTGATAAACTTAAATAAAATGCCAAAAATATGCAACCTATAATTAAAAGATATGTAACCTATAATATAATAAAAAAAATAAACTACACTGATAAACTTAAACAAAATACCAAAGATATGTAACCTATAATAAAAAAATAAACTACACTGATAAACTTAAACAAAATACCAAAGATATGTAACCTATAATAAAAAAATATAACTACACTGATAAACTTAAATAAAATAAGAAAGATATGTAACCTAAAATAAGGAAAATATAATTACACTGATAAACTTAAATAAAATGCCAGAAATATGTAATCTATAATAAAAAATGTAACCGCACTGGTAAGCTTAAATAAAATACCAAAAAAATTTAAATATATGAAAATATTCATTTTATGATGACGAAGACAAGGTACAGACGCTTAACGATATATTTCAAGATTCGCCAAATTTGAAGAGTCGCAATACACTTAGCGCCGGATAAAAAATTCTTTTGTCATTCTGAAGGCTTCGTTGTAACGGCGCTTGTTGAGTACCTTCTCGAATCGGATACTCGATACGACGAAAGAAATAATACGATAAATATTTCACATCGACAAATATGATGAGGTTTACTTTTACATAATTTGTATAGTAATTTTTTTTTTTATTTGATAGGAAGGCAAACGAGCAGGTGTGTCACCTGATGTAATGCAATCAACGCCGCTCATAGACATCCGCAGGGCAGTGGGCATTGCAGAAGCGTTGCCGGCCTTTAAGAGAAGCGTAGGCTTGTTTTTTGAAGGTTCCAATGTCCTATAGGTTCGGAAATACCCCTGGAGGTAGCTGGTCCACAGGGTAGTAGTGCGTAGAAAGAAATTTCTAGAAAAACGCACTGTAATGGATCGCCACTCATCCATTTTCCAGATCGATCTAGCCCATTCGTAGTACAATGGTTCTACCACTATTTGAATTATTTTTTTATATATTCACGCCTATCCCCCGCAGGAGTTGGCAGAGACCACAGAGCTCCATCCGCTACCATTCACCGCAGCGAAACGGCTTTCCATTGGTCGCTTCTCGCCCTCGTGAGAATCAGGATTTGAATTCCTTTTCCTATTTTTTTCTTATATTACATCTTTTTAAAATACACTTGTCCGTCGACCCAATTACAAAGAAATCATCACACTTACACATTTTTAATTTTATTCAATGCCGCTGAATTATAGGAAGTTCTTATTTAAGTTTGTAAAGTATGCACTCACCTACTTTCAGCGTCGGTCATTAAATTTATTTTAAAACCGAATTCATTACAGTAACTTGATGACACTCGACCTAGCTGTGATAGAATCCTCTTGAGTAACGCTCTGGCGAGTCTATGCTCTGAAGCATAGAACGAATTTGGCTTATTCCTACGCTTTCTTGAGTTTTTGATGTGAAACATCTTATCACAGTAGTGGAATGGTAGACCGAGACGTCGTCTCGATTCAGGCTATGCAGGTACTGCATAGAGGGGATCTACTCGATTATATACAGAACCAATTACACGTGGCCGTGAGCGTACGGTAGAGACCAAGCCGTCGTCAGTATCATCATCATCTACCAGGCGTCCTATGACACTTCTCTTTTTTTTATAGCCAAGCAGGCAAAGGAGCACATGCAGCCGTTTGCGATTACGTTCGTCTCTTGAATGATGGTTCGTTGCGTGTAAACATAACACAAGCTGCACGTGTAGAAGACTTGACAGTACGCTTGAAACAAATATACTAATTCTTTTTATTTTATAAGAATTTATTTCTATTTCATTTTAAATTTGAACATTACGAATGTAAAAAAAATAATATAAGATAAATGGTTTTAATGCATTAGTGATACATTTATGAATGTATCACCACAGTACCAAGCATTCTTCTCTAACAACCACATCTCGAGAGCGCTTCAACTTTTTCTCTTCCACATATCTCAACCATTCTTTAACAACGAAAAGAAATATCAGTAATATGAGTGCTCGAAACTTGAATACAGACAGCTAAATGCAAATCAACACAGCCCGACACGTGAATGTTTAAATAATAGATTAAAGCTCTTTACATATGGAGGTCTGAGTTTAATATTTAAGTGATGACCCCATTCGGGTAACCAGGGGTGTCGGTAAGTGCATAAATTTGACCCTAACAGTTCAGGGTTAATATTTGAAAAGCTTTTATTATATGGACAGTCAAAAGTTTTACTTAGCTAAGATCCGCGACAAGCAAAACAATAACAGAAAATTAACAATGTGTGTTTTTCCGTTGGGTTAAGTGGATTTATTTGGAACTTTAACCAAAAACTTACCGAAAATCGGCCATCAATTCTCCACCCACCAACCACTATACACAACACCAAACACACATTATCACTTTTCCATCTTGTAAGTGTTGTAATTTGGTAAGTTTTTGGTTTAAGTTAAGGTGGGCGGATCTTAGCTAAGTAAAACTTTTGACTGTCCATATAGTGATGGATTTCCGCAAAGTAACGCCTGACTCCATTAATAAGCTTTTATTATGTCTTCAGTGGTTCTTTTCTTGTAGAAAAGGAAACTTTTCACTATCATATTTAACCAACCTATAGAAGTTGCTGGACAAAAACCTCCTTCAAAGATTCCCATGTAGGCTGATCTCTAGTTTCTGCAAGCCACCCTACACAGGACGTTTGAAAAGATTTTTTCTATTCCAGCACTCGTCTACTCCAACAATAATATCAATAAGGTTGAATTTGGCATTAAAAAACTCAAATTCAATAAAGAAGTCAGAATCCACACACACACTCACACGCGCGCACTCACACACGCACACTCACACACGTGTACTCACACACACGTGCACTTACACAAGCACACGCACGCACGCTCGCATGCCAATTCCCGCATAACATCTTGCGGGAAGGGAGTGGCTGAAATTCAGCGCTACAGGGGAATTCTTCTCCTATTAGCAAAAGCTGAGCCACTTCCTTTGCCCAGTATAAGATTATAATATCTATAAATACACTGGATTGTTGCGTTTTATTGTTTAATGATTAAGTAAAACGTGACTGTAATGTCAATGTAAGTGTAAGTAAAATGTAATGTCGGATATTGTCCTTCAAGAGACTCAACAATATCCTAGTAATGACTAAGATATTTTTGTGGGTCTTGATTCCATTTTACTTTTTTATACAGCCCATATTCCCACATTGATGACACATCTCCTTTGCCTCTGGTGTTGCAGATGTAAATGGCGTTGATTTGTTTCCAACAAGCGACACACCTGCTCGTTTGCCTCCCTATCCCATTAGAAAGGGGAAAGACAAGTCTGCCAAGTCCGTTTTTATATAATGTAACTAAATCAGCGATCAATTTTGACAACCCTTTTGTTTTCATTTCAAGAACAATGGCCTTTCAAGCGAATGCATGCATCGTTCCAACTGATTTGTTTTTCGCGTTTACAAAAGACATCTATCTATAGATGAACCATTGAATTCAGTAAATTGAAAACCAGATCCAATGATTGATGTTTAAAATTGGTCCATGGATTAATTTGTAGTTAAAATAGACTTTTAAATTAATATATGCATATTTTTTTTAATATTTGTTATATTTTTAACAGTTATAATTATGGATGTGAATTTGCTATTAAATGAGGTCTTGAGGGAGGCCTATACTTAGTAGGGGACAACCGTAGGCTTACAATGATGAGGATGATTTTTTTGATTATTAGACCACCACTGTCATATATATCGACATATATGTCAATACATATATATCGTCACACCTGTTTCCTTAGGGGTAGGCAGAGACCACCGATCTCCATCTGCTACGATCTCATACTTTGCATGCTTCCTCCACATTCATCACTCTCGTCATGCAAGCCCGCCGGTTAAGGGTACTTTTGACCTGGCCTTTCTTAAAAACAAGAGCCATATTATGCACGGCTAGAATCGTGAGAAGATTCCTTTCCTTGACAACCTGTGAACAGATTACTGCTAGTAGAGAGAGCTTTGACGTGTGAAAAAAAATAGTGGATACCTGCGAAGTTTCTTTCGCCGTTTCTTCTCCGTTCAGATGAACCTATTTGACTGACGTTTGACGAATGAAATGTAGTTTCTTATGACGAAATAGAGAACTTTGAATTTTGATGCCTAAATCCTTCGTTAGCCTGGTTTATCTTGCCACGAAGGATTAATAATCCTAGTAATAATAGTATTTTATTACTAATAATATTGTTATTAGCACAGAATTGTGCATATACAGAATATTTCTTTCTTTTCTTTATTCATGTACATATATCTATCTACATTTCACGTATTCTCGAGTTCAAAGAGGATATTTGCATCGGATATTTTCAGTTCAATTTATCGGATCCGCGATAGGCAAGCACACGAGTAGGTACCTCACCTACGGCGTTATTTGAGTAAGGCGTTCTATGTATTGGATGTGACCCGGTTTATTATTTTATATAATACAGTTGATATGGTGTAGCCTTTTAGCTAAGTGGTATAACTGATGTAAAAAATTGTGTATTTATGTAAGTTGATTTCTTTCTGTGATGTATATATTGTGTAATAGACCATTAACAAGTGTATAGTGATATTTGAAGGTGACATTGAAAGGCGAGTGAAAGCTGGGTATGAGGTTAATGGAGCCCTGCATTCCCTTATGAAAAGTCAGAGTGCCTAAAAAAGCCTGACTGGCGGTTCATCGGGGAGTGCTTGTTCCTAAGAGTCATAAAAGCAGACAGAATGCAGTGGAAATGAGATTATTACGAGAGAGAAGTACGTGTGGAGTGACTTTGTATGATAGAATAAAGAATGAAGTTATAAGAGAGCGACGTGGAGTAAAACAAGGTGTCGTGACAAAAGTTAGTAAACAAATGCATAGATGATTTAGGTATTTAATGATAGCAATGAATGAAAGAGCACTGGTAAGAAAAATTGTATGATTCGCTATTGATTTTAATCAAATTTTTTTAGCACAATCATTAATAACTTGAAATATTTTGGTTGAATCTTATAATCAGTGGCGTGATATAATCGATGTAATACGGTATATATCGGACAAAATTCTAATTCGTTCCCACCGTTCAAGACAATAACACGTAGCAGCAGCTACGTTAGTTCGACGTAGCCGGTTACGCGATACGTGCATTAATCGACGTGTCAAGTGACACATTCATCATTCGGAACGTGTTCTAGTGTTTGTGGAGATAAGAGTGCTATGACAACTTATCTAGGAGGTACATCAAATAGCAAATATGACTCGGTATAATCTCTAGGCATTTCACATTACTGTCAAAATAAGTATGATTAATAGCGTTAGGCGTTACTTCGACCAACTCCACTCAACCCTTCGACTATACAGCAGCTGAGGCTAAAAACATTCAAACATTCATCATTCGGAACGTGTTCGTGGGTTTGTAAAGATAAAGGTGATATGACAACTTATCTAAGAGGTAGACCCAAAGCAAATATGGCTCGTTATTGTCTCCAGGCATTTCACATTAAAGTCAAGTATGATTAATAGGGTCAGGCGTTACTTCGACCAACTTCACTCAACCCTTCGACTATACAGCAGCTGAGGCAAAAAAACATTTAAACGTTAATCATTCAGAACCTGTTCTTTTGTTGTAGAGATAAGGGTGATATGACAACTTATCTAGGAGGTTTCAAAGCGAATATAACTTAGTGTTATCTCTAGGCATTTCACATTACAGTCAAAATAAGTATGACTAATAGTGTCGGACGTTACGTCGACCAACTCCACTCAACCCTTCGACTATACAGCAGCTGAGGCTAAAAAACATTTAAACGTTAATCATTCAGAACGTGTTCTTTTGTTGTAGAGATAAGGGTGATATGACAACTTATCTAGGAGGTTTCAAAGCAAATATAACTCAGTGGTATCTCTAGGCATTTCACATTACAGTCAAAATAAGTATGACTAATAGGGTCGGACGTTACTTCGACCAACTCCACTCAACCCTTCGACTATACAGCAGCTGAGGCTAAAAAACATTCAAACATTTATCTTTCGGAACGTGTTCGAAGGTTTGAAATATAAGGGTGATATGACAACTTATCTAGGAGGTAGTTTCAAAGCAAATATGACTCGTTATTATCTCTAAGCATTTCACATTAAAGTCAAGTATGATTAATAGGGTCAGGCGTTACTTCGACCAACTCCACTCAACCTTCGACTATACAGCAGCTAAGGCTAAAAAACATTCAAACATTCATCATTCGGAACGTGTTCGAAGGTTTGTAAATATAAGGGTGATATGACAACTTATCTAAGAGGTAGACCCAAAGCAAATACGACTCGTTATTATCTCTAGGCATTTCACATTAAAGTCAAGTATGATTAATAGGGTCAGGCGTTACTTCGACCAACTGCGTTCCACTCAACTCCTCGATTACACAACAACCGAAGCTAATTTATGTAAACCACCAGTATATAGGCGGACTTTCCTACCAACTTACATCAGTGACGTTGTGTTTTTATTTCATTTTCATAATCTTATATTATTATCAGTTATTGTGTTTGTGATGGCGTATTATACAATACAGTTCGATTAATGGCGTTTGCATGGAGTGATAAGAAATAAATGCGTGTATTGTACTTTTTAATTTGACTAAAAAGTTTCATAGAAGGTTTTGGTAGAATAGCCACCATTTTATCAAGATGTAACATGACAAGCTACAATGTACTAATCAACATTTCAGAACACTTGACATTATTTTATTTTACTTGACACGGACATAATAGTTATAACTTACATAATAGTTGTAACTAATTTATATGAGTATGAGTAGTTATATATATGGATGTATGTGTATGTACGATTGTGTCAGTATGAATGTCGTTACTGTGGTCCGCGATCTGACCACGTTGGTACTTGCTGAAAACCAGCGCCGGGTGCTCCAATAGTGCGCCCGGCATATGCTGAGCAAGAACCATTTTATGACACTCGTTAGATTAAAATTATTTTTTTTTTGTTTTGTATTTTTATTGAAATATATAATTATTAAGGATTTAATTTTAGTTATTGTAAAAAAAGGTGTCATAAATAAAGTTTTTCTTCTCTTCTCGTCGCCCATACCACAAAGTCTGAAGACAAAACTTCAACCAGTGCGTCCTGCCCGTACTCTCTTACGGTGCCGAGACATGGACCCTGACAGTCCGTCTCCTCGCCAAACTCAAAGTCGCTCAGAGGGCTATGGAGAGAGCTATGCTCAGGGTTTCTCTGGTGGACAGAATTCGAAATGAAGAAATTCGCCGGAGAACCAGAGTCACCGACATTGCTCTTCAAGTTAGCAGACTGAAGTGGCAATGGGCTGGACACGTTTGTCGGAGAACCGACAATCGTTGGAGTAGACGAGTGCTGGAGTGGAGACCGCGATTCGGCAAACGTAGTGTGGGACGCCCTCCTGCTAGATGGAGCGACGATCTGCGCAAGGCGGCTGGCAGAGACTGGATGCGTGTAGCCGAAGATCGGGCTAGGTGGCGCGCCTTGAGTGAGGCCTATCTCCAGCAGTGGACTGCCGCGGGCTGATATTGATTGAAATAAAGTTTTTCTATTGTATTCTAATAACCATCAAAGAAAAAACTAACGACAGGTATAGTTTTAGACGACCGATTGGCTCAGTGGCGGGGCCCTCCGCCCGCGAGTTCAATGGTCGCGGGTTCGATTCCCGCATGGGAATAAATATTTATATGAATTTTTAAATGTTTATTCCGAGTCTGGTAACCCCCCCAATCCACATTTCCTTTCCTGCCCCTTCCTTTCTTCTCTATTCTTTCCCTTCCTCTCCGCCAATCCACGGTCTGCCGTGCCAAGGATGCGTGGCTAGGGGCGAGCCTAGTCTTAAGCGTGTCGATCGTCCCGGGGTCGGGCTCCCCCGGGGACTATGGTGCCTTACCTCAGCATGCAGGGCTCTGCTGGAGCTGACCTCCATCCTCCCTTGCGGCTCGTGGGATTCACTAAAGACGAATTTAATATACCTAATTTGTCGAAAAAGACGGCGACGTGGTTCGCCACCCGTCACGTCCTGATTCTCATGAGGGCGAAAAGAGACCAATGACGAGCCGTTGCGCTGCGATGAATGGCAGCGGATGGAGCTCTGTGGTCTCTGCCAACCCCTGCGGGGGATAGGCGTGAATGTATAATAATAATAATAATAATAATATAGTTTTATTTCGCCCACGGGGAACGGCGTATAGGTAGGTAGGTTACATACATTATACAGTACGAACAAGTAAATTGAGGTAAATTTAAATAAATAGAAGGCAACGTGGCTGCGTATTCTTGGTAAAGTTCTAGGATTCACCAAGACGTGCATAATGCTCGCCAGTTCATAAAGTACGAAGTTGGAACCTTGCAAGTTAACTTGAATTTATTAACTGCGGATCAACTTTAACGTTATGTATTGTGTTGTTATTATATTTTAATTGACAATGTGAGTTATCGGCCCATACACTCCTGAAAATGAAAAATTTATCTCTCATTTTTTAGTGGGATAGGAAGGCAAACGTGCAGGCGTGTCCCCTGATGGAAAGCAATCAACGCCACCCATAGACATCCGCAATATCATAGGCAGTTCGGAAGCGTTGCCGACCCTTAAGGAGAGTGTTATTATGGGAGTGAGAGGGGAAGGGGGTGGGGAGGGTGTTGGGCCTCCGGTTCTCTGGCGGTCACCATAAGAAGCGCGGTAGCTAAGCTACCTCTCAGACGCCGGTTTCCTGCAAGAGTGTGGTACTTCCCCGGGCGAGCCGGCCCATTCGTGCTACAAAAAATGTCAAAAAGCTCGCTATCAATTATCATAAAGTATACAAGCTTCATCTAGTAAAAAGGAAAAAATGAGTCGATCTACCCCATGCCTGGGGTAGGATGACTTGTCACTTGGGGTAAGTTGACGTATGAAGTAATGGGTGCAAAATCTAGAAGAAATAGCTTAAAAAATGCCCATTGATGCTACAGATAAATAATATGCCTCTCTTGACAAAGTATTCGTCTGCAGCGTGGCTCTACCACTATCCTACCTACCACATTAAGTAAATTGAACACGAAAAATTAAACTTCTTTCCACGCAACCCTACCCTGTGGAGCGAGCTACCTCCAGCGGTGTTCCCGAACCGATACGACTTTCAAAGCTCAAAAAAACGAATCTACACATGTTTTAATAGCCTCTTCTGCAATTCTGCAATGCCTATGGCGTAGCGAATGTCTATGGGCGCCGTTGATTGATTTCCATCAGGCGACTTTCCGAACCGATACGACTTTAGAACCTCAAAAAAATAAACCTACACATTTTTAATGGCTGCTATCGCTTTTACAACGCTTATGGCGTAGCGGTTGTCTATGGGCGGCGTTGGATACATTCCATCGAGCGACACGCCCGCTCATTTTGCCTTTCTATCCCTTAAAAAAAACTAGATTTTTCTTGCAAATTGGAATTTTTTTTTAAATATTCTCAAGAATAATTTAGAGGTGTATATAACAAAATGAATATCTATAAGGAATGTAGCCTAAAAAAACAGAAAACTAGCAATGTTTTGAATTTTAATTAACCATTCCAACTGAATTAATGGTGCTAGGAAAACATTTCACATCAATAGTCCATTAATACAATCGAACCAACGACCTTAGACCTAAAGCGTCACTCTTACCATCTGAACTGTTTGAATTTGCTGCTTTGCATCTGGTGTTAAGTCAGCAAGGGCTCCTTTGACCTTTCATTTATAATAAAAGAGCTTCGTTGGCGAACAAATCAGAATATGAAACTCATAAAAATTGTTACAAAAATGGAATAAAACGTTCTACAGTTTATGAAAACCTATAGAAATACATAGAATATTATAAAAAATATCAAATCACGGTTGGGATGTTTATAAATGCTGATTGAAATCCATAGAAATTGACCCAAATAAGGCACTAGAGCCTGATGAAAATACGTTAGAAATTTGTATAACATTCTAGCAACTCACAACAAACTATTGGAACGTTCTAGAGACTCATAGAAACGAATATAAAATTCATAGTACATTAAAGAAACTTTTGAGCATTACTTACACTTTGATATAAAGGTTTTATTCATGTACTTAAATGTATCAAATAATGGTATACAAAATAAATAAATTATTACTCATATTATAGCATATATAACGCTGGAATTTCTAATGTGAAGAGAATTACTAAATGTAGTACAGAAAAGCTTAAGGCGTTTAAAGCCACGCTCACACTACTAGATGAAAGCTATAAAGCGATCGAGCCATTTGACAGCGGTTCAATCCGAAGACACAACATCCTGAGTGGCTCTCAAAATCATCGTAAGTCTTATATAATTATGATGTATTCTATGTAATTATGATGCGTCTTTCATAGTTCATTTTGTTTGATTGTCCCTTCATAAGTGTTCACGCATGAATATATCTCCGAATTCAAATCATTATATATATAGCAGATGTTGGAGGATGGTCAGCTATCCAGGTGATAGATATGAAACTTCCTTTCCATCACACGAGTAAGCGTACTCGTTTCCCCTCCTATCCCATAAAAAAAAGTTTTCTACCATTAACTGGAATGTCAAACAACTTTGACTGAATGACTTTGCGGATGTCTATCGGCGGCGGTGATCATTTATCACCAGGTGACTCGCATGTGTGTGTGTGTGTGTGAGTGTCTGTCGAAAAACGCATTAAAGGGGTTCTCCTTCATCATATCACACGCACAAACACAACATATATCTATCGCTTTTATTTTTTAGTGTAGGAGCTCCCTTATCTTTGCGTCCTTGAGATTATACGCTTGTTAAAGCAAGACATGTCACAAGTTTACAATGGAAAACTTGAATATACCCAAAATGTATAGGCGCGCTTACTAGCGAATATTTCTCACACTAAGTTTCTGGATTCGTTAATGAGCTGACAGTGTTTTTGATTGCCAATTGTTAGTGCCATGTCGTCGCTAATTGCTTTTACTTATCTGCGTGTGATATATACTAATTTATTTAGTAAGCAATACCTATGTAAGGATCAAACTTATATAAGATATTGCGTCCGTATCTTCTATTAAACTTTCTATGTGTAAGCTTTTATTAGGGGTCATCCACAAATTACGTACATTTTCTAGAGTAAGCTTTTATTAGGGGTCATCCACAAATTACGTCAAACGTTAAAAGGGGAGGGAGTCACAGGGACAGGAGGACATCATCCACAGCCTGCAGCAACCCACTACTGGACAAAATTTTTCCAAAACATTATGACAGTTTGAAATCATCATTTTATTATGACATACATAATATGTACAAAACTTCTTTCCAAGTATGACTACTTTTTGAACAAGGTGAACCACCAATATTTTGTAGTGGTAGAGCCACGCTGCAGATACTTTTGAAAAATGGCATAATATTTATCTGTAGCATGAATGGGCCGGCTCGCCCGGCGAAGTACCACACTCCCGCAACGGGAGTCCGGCGTCTGAGTGGTAGCTTAGCTACTGCGCTTCGTACGGAGAGCCGTTGAGTTTCGGAGGCTCAATATATATATATATATATATATATATATATATATATATATATATATATATATATATATATATATATATATATATATATATATATATATATATATATATATATATATATTATTTTATTGTAAACGGATGTGAGGCTTGGATGCCGATGATGATGATGGATGATGGAGTAATTTATTATGAGCGATTGCTTTACGTTAGGGAAATGCTTGCTCGTTTGTATTCCTACCTCATAAAAAAAAACTGTTTGTTTATGTATGTGTACCTATGTGTGCAAATTAAATTATTTACTCATGTGCGACCGTGTATTACACTTAAATATGTCCGACACCTACATGTACTGAAGTTCTTGATTAAAAACGGGATAAGCGAAATTCCTGGCATTTTATACGAAGGGACACATTGTTATTTCACGCCCTTGTGTTTCCAGTAGAAAATTAGGTTTAGGGAAGTAAAATTTTTGACTTAATCTGCAAGAGAATTGAAATAATCGACATACATACATACATACATCCCGTAGGAGTAGGCAGGGACCACAGATCTCTATCTGCTACGATCTAGCTAGCTTTTCAATAAGAAGAAATAAGAGAGAACGAGTAACGAAAAGCGTGTCGCCTGATGAAAAGCAATCAAAGCTGCCCATACACATCTGAGTGAATTAGTAGGATGTATTATGTACATTCTTCGACCAATATAGCCTACCTATACTCTCTTACGGTGCCGAAATGTGAACACTGACAGCCCGTCTGCTTTACAAGTTCAGAGTCGCTCAGAGAGCTATGGAGAGAGCTCTCGGAGTTTCATATATATAAATCCGCATATAGAAATCCGCCAGAGAACCAAAGTCACCGACATAACCTTTCGAATTAGCAAACTAAAGTGGCAATGGGCTGATCTCCTTTGTCGTAGATCCGGCAATCGCTGGAGCAGATTTGTACTGGAGTGGAGACCGCGTCTCGGCAAACTTAGTGTGTTACGCTCCCCGGCTAGATGGTGCAACGATCTGCGTAGGGCGACTGGCAGAGACTGGATGCGTGAAGCTGCAGTTCGGGCTAGGTGGAGCTTCTTGACTGCCGCAGGCTGTTGATGATGGTGATCATATACAGGTGAAATTTTTCTCACCAGTACAGTTTACGTGCCTGCCTATTAAAAAAATTCTAGAATGATCTCGGCAAAAAGCATAAACGATTTACCCATTTCTAATATTAGTACGAACTTGAAAATGGCTTTGTCATATAATTAAAAAAAAACTTTAATCATAAAGTAATGGAAAGTAAACAAGATGGAAGGGTAAATAAAGGAACTCGTTAAGACCGGCCGCGAAACTTAAGTAATTACCGTCAAAGGGTTATAATTAACCCTTTGTTTGGAATTTAAATTACATTTTTTATTACTTAGCCAAAAATATCTATAATGGCTTTACTCGAGTACGGTAGCCCCGTTGAGTGTTTTCACCTCAACACAAAACATTTCCAGGTGTAATAGACTCTAAGGAAGACAATCATGGTGCCCATTACACCTGGGGATGCCTCATATTAAAGCAAATACCGTTTTTTTAAAAAAGACTAAATTCGATATATTATAATAGTACGCAGAAAGATGATATATGTATTTATCTCTGCGTACAGATAATAGATCGAACCAGTGATTAAAGTTTATTTAATTTTAATTACTGAAGTGACGGGGATATTCTTATTATTAAAAAAACTAGCTATGTTATTGAATATAAATAAAATTCTTGTTAACCAATCCAACTAAGCTAATGATGCTTCTGCTTGGATATGCTTCACACCAATAGTCCACTGGAAGATTATTTCGTTGTGGTAGAGCCACGCTGCAGACGAATACTTTGTCGAGAAAGACGTATTATTTATCTGTAGCATAAATGGGCATTTTTTTAAAGCTATTTCTTCTATATTTTGCACCCATTACTTCATAGGTCAACTTACCCCGAGTGACAAGTCATCCTACCCCAGGCATGGGGTAGGTCGACTAATTTTTCCCTTTTTACTAGATCAAGCTTGTATACTTTATGATAATTTATAGCACGCTTTTCGACATTTTTTTCTATAGACTAATAATGTAACTATCAGTTGAATTGCTTTTTAGACAAATATATGCCAAAACAACAAAAATACGAACATTAAAAAAAAGCCATTTATTTGTTTTGAAATTTTTACTTAATGCCTGTACCATATTTTTCATCTTTGCAATATATTACATAAGAAACCTTCATAAATCTAATGCAGGAAGACATACCTCACAAAAGGTGAAGGAAGTAACGTTAGGAAGGTTTGCCAGTGATAAATATTGTATGTCTACCGTCTATTATAAGAACGACTATCAAAACTTTCCTTACTTTATCAATAAATTATCAAAAGTTTTATTATGAAACAACCGACCTAGCTAAAGTAACTGCAAAATGTTGTCTTTTAATTACATTTTCCAATGTTACCAGGTTCCAAGATTCAAAGCAAGCAATAAATCTCGATTCTCATGTCGAGAAGAGAGTAAATTGTTTTTAAAGTAACGCAAGAAAAAAAAGGATTCATTAAGTATAAAACAAATGTTGCTCTACAGGTCCGTTGTCAGGACTAAATCTTTTAGGTTTTACTTTTCTAAAAAAATATATTTTCTTCTTCTTAACGTACCTCTCCAACTAGTGAAGGTCGGCAGTCAGCTCCGAATACTTTTCGCTGCCTCTAGCGAGGCTAAAAATTGGCCAGCACTCACTATCTATCGAAATATATTTTAATAGTAATATATATTTGAATTTTTATATGACTTATAAATATTTAGACGCTATGTAATTAACTATCAAACAAATGTATTTAACCTCAAATAAATTTACTAGTCCCAAAGCAACTTAGACCTACAAAGTTTAGTAATATTGTAGTCCTTTCGGTTTACTAGTTCTGCGATAAATTCAGGCACTCTAGAATTGCTTTTAAACTGTTCCAGTGCATGCCTTGAAACTATTTTAAAGTTAAATGTTGTATTGTAAGGAAATTTGAATGGAATGGAATGGAAGATTTATTCAGGTCGGCTTGCTATAGAACATACATACATACATACATATCGTCACGCCTGTCTCCCGTAGAGGTGGGCAGAGACCACAGATCTCTATTTGCTACGATCCAGGCACACCGTCCTTGCTTCCTGCACACTCATCCATCTTCTCATCCATCCTTCCTCTCACATTCATCGTAGCGAAACGGCTCTCCGTTAGTCGCTTCTCACCCTCCTGGGAATCAGGATGTAACGGGTGGCGAACCACGCTGTCGACATTTTTTAACAAATTAGGTTTAGTGAAATTCGTTATAGTCAATTATCACGAGCCGCAAGGGAGGATGGAGGTCAACCCCAGTAGAGCCCCGCATGCTGAGGTAAGGCACTAATAGTAGCCAGGGGAGCCCGATCCCGGAGCTCGCCACGCTTGCAAGCTCGCCCCAGCCACGTAGACTGTGGATTGGCGGAGAGGAAGGGAAAAGAATAGAGAAGAAAAGAAAGGGCAGGAGAAAGGAAAAATTGATTTAGACAGGATGATAGGGCTATGATACTACCGCAACGGAAGACAAGGAGGGATACGGTAGTAGCTCGGAAGGCCGAGGTCGCGTACCCGTGTACCAATATAATTAACTACCGGACAGGCGGCTAGGCAAAGATACTCCCTGACCTGCAATACAGATAGTATATGTTTCATGTTTTTCACAGCGCATATACGTCCCACTGCTAAGAACGGGCCTCTCCACTTCTGAAGGAACAGACATTAACCCACCACGCGTATTCTCAATGCGGATTGACAAGGTTACCAGACTCGGAATAAATATCTGTAGGCAAAACATAATTATTTATTCCAATGCAGGCATCTGTCCGCGACCATTGACTTCGTCGGCAAGGGGTCCCACCACTACGCCAATTGGCTGTCGTATATCGTATCATATACAAATTTATTATAACACGATCCAAACTGTGCAAAGAAACATATCTCTCTTTTTTGTCTTTAATAATTATAATTATTATTAATTAATTAAAATAAATACATAACCAAGATTGACAATTAATGTTAAGGTCCCGATATACGGGCGACAATCAATCACGCATAGACATTCGCAGCACCATAGGCAGTACAGAAGCGTTGCCGACTTTTAAGGAAAGTGTCATTATGGGAGTGGGAGGGGGGAGGGGAGGGGGGTGTATTGGGCCTCCGGAACTCAACCCCTCACCGGACGAAGCGCGGTAACTAAGCTACCACCACTCAGACGCCAGTTTTCTGACGTGTGGTACTTCCCTGAGCGACCCGGCCTAATCATATGACAACAGATAAATAATATGCCATTCTTGACAAAGTATTCATCTGCAGCGTGGTTCTACCACTTAAAATTTCTTATATAGAAGAAATAAAGAATTTCAATTTGAATTTATCATTCATGTCTGGTATCACAAAAGCGCTGAGACGTGTTTCATACAATTCAAATATCGGGGGGTATTGAATTTACATTATATTGATGCAACGAGCGCTTCTGATGCTAAATTTCAACTTTGCAGCTTCATTGGTTTCTCTAGAGCGTGACTCTAATGCTGAACTGGCTTAGCGCAATATTTGCTACGTTTCAGTTGCATACGAGATTTGATCACATCGTATCGAGGTAATCATTTCATTGAAGCCATATTTAATGAAATAATACAGCATAAAAGTGCAAGAACTTCTAAAACCAAAAATATTTTTTAGTGATATAAACAAAGCAGCTATCGGATAAAGTGATAGTAAGCAACCATTACCATCCATGAACATCCATATTACTATTTTTTCTTTATGAAATAGGAGGGCAAACGAGCAAGCGTGCTGCCTGATGGAAAGCAATCAACGCCGCCCATAGACAATCGCGACACCGTAAGAGTCTCGGAGGCGTTGTTGGCCTTTTATGTATGTTTAGGCTTGTTTTTTGAAGATTGCAATGTCGTATCGGTTTGAAAAGACCGCCGTAGGTAGCCGGTTCCACAGAGTGGTGGTGCGTGCAAAGAAGTTTCGAGAGAAGCGCACCGTGGTAGATAGCCACTCATCCAGATGGTGGGGATGAAACTTTTATTACTAATGGAAATGCAGATGCGTATGAATGATGGGAGAAAAATGATATATTGGGAAGGGATTGAGCACAGACAATAGACCCTATATAGACTTACATGGCTTTGCTCCGCTAAACACCAGAAAAACTGAAGGAAAATCTACGAAGGGAAATATTAACACC
Source organism: Baronia brevicornis (assembly GCA_031353405.1). NCBI lineage: Eukaryota > Metazoa > Arthropoda > Insecta > Lepidoptera > Papilionidae > Baronia > Baronia brevicornis. The sequence goes on from JASFAT010003818.1 coordinate 425,371, forward strand.
AAATAACTGACCCGGTCAGGGACAAACAAGCCCACTCGTATCTTGAAGGCCAGCAAAGTTTTGTGATAACTACGGTCTATGGGTGGCGTTGATTGCTTTTCATCAAGTATCGCGCTTGATCGTTTGCCTACCTATCCCATGAAAAAAATTATCCACACCAAGTTATCAAACTTAACCATGATCTTAAGAGCTGTTGTTCCGCAAGTTGAAGTCCGACCAATGAGGGCATTGTCAAGGCCAACATAAGTAATAACTCATAAGAAACTAATGAGAAGAGAATAAGCAGTAAAGGGAGACGAAGAAGTTAATAAAGAAAGGAGTAAGAAGTTGCCTCCAGATCCCTTCGTTCAGTGCTCGAAAAGCGGTATCACAGTAAAAAGCTTTTACTTAACGATGATATTCTGTGAGAATTTGGTCGTGTGACTTTTCCTGTTAAAGCGAGCTTTAAAAATACAACGTCACTGATGTAAAATGGCGGGAAAAATCTGTCATCATCTTAGTGAGCAAAAGCGTCCTGGTAAATGTAAAAAAAAAATGTTTTCTTTCCACCACCATATCATCGTTTTTTTTTATGGGATAGGAAGGCAAACGAGCAGGCGCGTCTCCTGATGGATAGCAATCAACGTTGTTCATTACCACCCACAGTGCCATAGGCAAAGCGTTGCCGGCCTTTAAGGAGAGTGTCATTATGGGAGGGGGGAGGAGATAGGGGGTTCGGCCTCCAGAACTCAACCGCTCACCGGACGAAGCGCGGTAGCTAAGCTACAACTCAGTAAAGGCTACGCCGGTTTTTCTGCGGGAGTGTGGTACTTCCCCGGCCGAGCCGACCCGTTCATGCTACAGACAAATATGCCATTCTTGACAAAGTATTCGTCTGCAGTGTGGTTCTAACACATCTTATTTACTTTTAACATTATTTATATTAAATAATTTAACATTATTTTTTAACATTGTAATTCTTAGCGGTAAATTAGAGAAACGAAAACGGGGACTCTTTCTTATTTTATAAAAATTCATTAAGCAGCGTAAAAAGCTGGGAAAAAAATAGGTTGCGGAGGTTTAAAAAGTACAAAGGATTCTCGAATTTCACAAATAAAAGGTAAGTAGGTAAACAAAGAGGCAGCGTGAATAAAGTAGCTCACCAAGATTAGCGGTGAAACTTAAGAAATTACCATCAAAGAGTAATAATTAGCAGTTTGTTGGGAATTCAAATAATACTTTTTACTGAACCACGGCATAAATTTGCTTATAATGAGGATTCACCATTAAGAGAAATAACTGTGATACCATTTCGTTATTTGAGATACTTTATTAAAATTTAAAATGTAGTAACGAAAAATTTTAAAAGAAACTTTTCCTTATAAAACAAAATTTTAGACAAAAAATATTAATGAAGGCAGGCCATTTTTCACAACCCATATATCTCCCTCTAATGTCTGTCTCCTTGGTTCTTGCTGAAAACCAGCGCCAGGTGCTCCAGTTGAGAGCTTAGCTAACGCTGAGCAAGAAACATTTTGAGGCACTATTTAGATTTTAATTAATTTTTCTTCCCTCTTATATGTATAATTTAATAACTATTCAGGTTTTAATTTAAGCATTAAATTTCATTAAAACAGTGTCATGAATAAACTTTTCTATTTATATTTTTTTTTACTATATACGAGGTCTCCCCGTTTCTGTAGAAAATTAACTCACATTTATCCTAGTAGTACTAGTGGTAGAGCCACGCTGCATGTGAATACTTTGTCAAGAATGGCATAATATTTGTCTGTAGCATGAATGGGCCCGCTCGCCCGGGGAAGTACCACACTCCCGCAGAAAACACGCGTCTGAGTGGTAAATTAGCTACCGCACTTCGTACGGTGAGCGGTTGTGATCCGGAAGTCCAAGCCCCTCCCACTCCCATAATGACACTTTCTTTAAAGGTCGGCAACGCTTCCACATCCGCTTCTATGGCGCTGCGGATGTTTATGAAAGGCGTTGATTGCTTTCCATTACGTGATACGCCTGCTCGTTCGCATTCCTATCCCATAAAAAAATGCAAGACAGCGGGACATCCAGAATATCCAAATATTCTTTATATATGATATAATAGGCAGTAAAAATTCGAAATATTACGTTTTATCTTTGCGTACTAATAAAATAATTATTAAAAATTAAAAAATAATTATAGTATAATAATTAATTATATGGACAGTCAAAAGTTTTACTTAGCTAAGATCCGCGACAAACAAAACAATAACATAACCGAAAAGTGGTTTCGGTTGTCTTCCGTAAAGTCTACTATAACCTGAAGATGCCTCGTGTTGGGGGCGAAACACGTGTCGTTTACAAGATGGAAAAGTGATAATGTGTGTTTGGTGTTGTGTGTAGTGGTTGGTGGGTGAAGAATTGATGGCCGATTTTTGGTAAGTTTTTGGTTTAAGTTCCAAATAAATCCACTTAACCCAACAGAAAAAAACACACATTATTAATTTTCTGTTATTGTTTTGCTTGTCGCGGATCTTAGCTAAGTAAAACTTATGACTGTCCATATAGTGATGCATTTCCGCGAAGTAACGCCTGACTCCATTAATAATAATAATTAATTATTACATAATAATTCAAAACAGAACAAAATTCCCTTTACATGTCTAAGTACTAATAACTTATTTTTGTGATGAACAAAGAATGAAAAGGGTTTACGGATTTCTTTTTTTGTGCTGCCCGAGGGTATAAATTGCCCTGCTTGAGCTTCCATTATTCATACAACCCAAGCAATATAAATAATGATCACCATAATCATTTGCTCCCAAACATTTTAAGAAGCTTTTCAGTCGAATAATGCAAAGGTTTTTATGGAACGGACAAGAACCAGACTGTTGGGAGACTCACTGTGTAAATGAATAATAAAAACACCGTATTCTTTCTATTTATGATTATAAACAGATAGATAAATTTATTTCCTTCTGCAGTATACATTTTAATCAAGTACGTATCACATGTCATATCATATATATATATTATACATATAGAGTCAAACAGTTGTATTAACACAATAAAATAAAAACATGGGATCTGTATGACTTTATAATTCATTCAGATTCATACAACTTGCAAAGAGATAACTTTTAAATCGATATATCTTGATCTAGTTTTAAATCGATATATCTTGAACTACTTTTAAATCGATATATTTTGAACTACTTTCAAATCGATATACTTTGAATCACTTTTAAATTGGTATAATTTGTTTTGCATGACATTGGCAGTCCGTAAGAGATAACAGGTAAAACAGACTGGTTGAAGATTTTCATTTCCAAACTCTGAGGTGTGGGCCACGAGAAGACTTGACAGTTTCCCAAATGTTGTGCAACACAATTTAATGCTTCTTTTATATGAAATATAATAAATAAAACAAAATGGTTTAACTTATTCACAGGGCAAAGTTCGATAAAGATCTAGCCAACATCGTCAGACGTGCGTGGAATGTGTTCAAATAAAGCAATGAATGGCCTCGGGCGATGGCGTTCTACGTCCATACAGTTACTTAAAAGTCTGCATTATTAAATAATAAAGAAAAATGTATTATTATTAAATAACACTTTCTAACGGAGAATATCCATGTTATTTTCCTTTTATCCCTTATTCTAGAGGGGTTTATATCCGACTATTCGGCCCTCCGAGTTTTGGAGGAATAGACATTAACCCACCATGCTTCTACAAAGCAGATAGACTGAGAACGCTGTGATTGCGATTAAGCCATTAAGATTGTTATTTTAAACGTTATTTTTTTATAGTACAACAGGCAAACGAGCATGCAAGTCAAGCACACATGCGTTGCCTGTCTGACTGTGCGCCTGCATGTCTGTCACAGATGCGTTGTTGCCTTCTTTTTTTTTATTAGATAGAAAGGCAAACGAGCAGGCGTGTCACCTGATGGAAAGTAATACAACACCGCTTATAGACTTCCGCAGCGCCATAGGCAGCGCGGTAGCGTTGCCAACCTTTAAGGCAAGTGTTATTATAGGAGTGGGAATGGGAGGGGGGGGGTAGGTAAAACGCTCCAGTAAAACGCCCGGCATATGCTGAGCAAAAACCATTTTATGACACTTGTTAGATTACAATTATTTTCTTTTTGTTTTGTTTATTTGTATATTATAATATTAAAAGGTGTCATGAATAAAATTATTTCTATTTACGTAGGAAGCCTATAGGTGGCAAATCGTTCCACATTTTTATAGATCTTGTTAAGAAACTGCCGCTAAATTGGACGGTCAGTCATCCAGGTAATGGGTATGGAATCTATTTCTGTGGCACATAGTCTCATGATAAATAAATTATATTAGTTATGTAAATTTTACTGTAATATTAATTTGCGATATTAAAAAACCAAGCTGTAAAATTATTTTGGGAATAGTGTCGCTCTCAAATAAGGAAAAATCATCATATGCCAAATCAGAGAAAGTACCAAACATCGCTGTCTCAAGTTTTCTGAAAGGACTATGTGAAGCTTTTGTAGAATTAGCTAATGTGACTTGGGACGTAGGTTAACTAATTTTTCTTATTATTTTTATTTAATGGATGTTTAACCCACGAAGCTTGGAGGGTTAAATCCAGATTGACGTTATATTTAGACTCGGAATAAGACATAAATACAACAATTGTTGATAGCCTCGCTGAAGAAACAATCACAAAAAAGAAATCAAAAATTTTCAGCAAATATAAAAAAATTCGAATTTTGTAAATAAATCCACAAGTCATCGATGTACAGATTTCATTTATATATGAAAAGACTAGCTTTTCTTAGCTTCAAGCTACACGAGATTCAACGAAATCAGCCCACAAATGACGATTTTACCTTTGTATGGTGGCCATCTTGTTTTCCGCCATTTTGGATTTAAGTTTTTTCTTGCAATAATGTTGCACTACCATATTATTCGTCTCAATATTGTTTAAATCGTTAAACAGTAACATAATCTAATACTTTATCGTAATCGATATTAAATGTTTCTTCGTGTATAACTATAGCCATGTTCGTTATGTAATAGTATTTATATAACTATTTTATAAGTGCATCGTTCAAAACACGAATAATTTCGCAATCAACTATTACTGTTAAGGATTTTGTCTATTATTTTAGTTACAAGACATAACAGAGTTCTTCTTATACATGGTTACTTTGAATATAATTATAGAATAAACCGACGCTTATTAAATTTCTGAAAATACACATAGGGAAAATGTGAATAAAATTTACAAAATGTATTTTGACCTGTAGATGCCAAAATTAAATAAATTTTAACATAAAATTAAGAGAGTCATAATAGCATATTGCGGGTTTCTTCTGTGGGAAATCGACTAATATATACTTATCCCTAAATCAAACCTGAAATGCATTTTATGAATTCGTTTTAAATATATTTAAATGAATGCTTTTTATCATTACATGTTCATGTTGTTTTTTTTTAAATGGATATTTAACATCAAGCTTGTTCAAGACATATAAACGAGAATTCTAGGACTCGAAATAAAATTTCGATACTTGAAGGACTGTAGGGTATGAACTAGTAAGCGAACTCCAGGTCTACGCTGAATCTTAAAAGTTTATTGGCCGGCCAACGAAGAGCTGTGGAGGACCAGCAAAGAGGACCCAATAGATGTCCAGATACGTCGCCGAAACTGGAGATGGATACTCTCCGGCGCCATGTTAGTCATATCTCTAGACAAGCCCTCGAATGAAAACCACAGGTGAAAAGAAAACGTGGGCGCCCAAAAAACACTTGGCGGCGTACTATGGCGTCCGAAGTACAGAAGATGGGCTTATCCTAGAGCGCAATCAAAGTATGGCTTCCGACAAGTTCTAAATATAAACGAATGCTTTTTATCAATTAGTTCTAAATATAAACGAATGCTTTTTATCATTTCGTTCTAAAGATAAACGAATGCTTTCTATCAATTCGTTTTAAATATAAATGAATGCTTTTTATCAATTCGTTCCAAATGTAAACGAATGCTTTTTTTCAAGAAATATTCCGAACACAATAAAGAGTTGTATCGTAATTACTCGATTCAATTATCATTCGTTATCCGTTAGGAGAAAGGCGATCCTTGCTCCGCGGAGAAATAATAAATTTCATTACAAAACTGAATTTTCTCAATCGACTTAATTAACTGGACCTCTGCCAACAGTTCAGCCGTGAGGTTAATTGATTTAGAATCAACTCACTCGTGAATGATTTATATAAGCCATTCAGTGTTTTGTATTCAAAAATATTGCCTGAAGTCCTTTTTTCGTTTGCTTCTCTAATAATAGTAACATTTTATGTGCTAGAATGTAGAACAGACATACAACTTTTTTACACGAAGTTATACATAACATTTTTCACTTATATTATACATAATAACTATTTAAATAAATAATATTAGTCTAGGCAAAGGAAGAGTGAGTGGCTCAGCTTTTGCTAACAGGGGAAGGGATTCCCCTTTAGTACTTGTTTTCAGCCACTCTCTTCCGGCAAGACGTTGTGCAGGAGTTATAATTTAGGTAGACGGTAGGTGTGTGTGCGTGCTTGTGTGTGTGCGTGCTTGTGTGTGTGTGTGTAAATGAGTTAGTGTGTGTAAATGAGTTATTGATTAAAAAAATCCTATTAATGTTTACGTTAATACATGATGTATATTTTCTGAAGGCCAGTTCTTTACCAGTACGTATTTAAACACAATTGTACTAGGTAAGAACTAACAATAGCCATGAATAATAGGATACGGAATAAAACTATTGTAATAACTGGTGGAGTGAGAGGAATTGGATAAGCGGTCGCAGAAAACTTTCTGATAAAATATGCAAAGATCACAAATCTATCTGATATCAATCAAGAACAAGGCGTCGAAGCTGTTTAAACTCTTACATCAAAATATGGTGCTGGCAGAGCCGTTTTTTACGTTTAAGTGTTTTTACAAAATGCTCATTTTATTTCTGAGCGGTGGTTATATATAATAAACATTTGATATTTTATGTATTCCCAAAATCAGTCGATCATCCGAAGCCATTCGTATGTAAATAAAAAAGGCTTATCTCACCACATAGTCTGGTCTGATGAGTTAATATAAAAATTAAAAATAAATATGTTCAGGAATATACGGACACAAAAAGCGAAAACGCTGTAAATGACACGATACGAATATAAAATAAAAAAAATTGTTTTTATTTTATATTCGGATTAGAAAAAAAAATACTGCGTCGAATGGTTTGAGTTTCACAGCTCTACGACCAGTAGAAAATTGAAGAGCGATGAAAATGCATGTTTTTGAGTGATTAGATACAATTTTTTCAGAACACTAAAGGTTTTTTTTGGCTCTGGTGGTTTTCATTTTTTGGTTTCTTACGGTTTTGCTTTTTTGCGTCGGTATAAGCTGTGAATTGTTTTAAATATATTCCGATATTTCATTAAAATTAAAAAGAAAAGTACACCACACTCTTGCAGCTATTTCGACTTCCTTAAATTATATTTTAAGACCGTACTTAAAATTCCTCGTCGTTGCCTCTCGCATCGATTTATATCTTGAGTTATGGAAATGTATTTTTAACCATTTCAAAGTTCAATTATAACCCTTCGAATTTTATTTTAGATATTCATCGTTCTCGTTATTTTTGAAAATCGAACAGCTAGATGGTGAGACGGACTAGTTTCCGTAACTCGACGTCATCATGCGCCTATTTTGCATGTTGTCAGAATGGATGCTATTCTATGCACCCCAGCTCCTCCAAAAACTGTAGCAGCCTCTTCGGTCTGCCTACAGCATCTTCAAGCACCCTCCTCTGCACTGAAGCACGATGTGAGCAGCCGTCTCCTCTTCCTCCATGCAGGCCCTACATAGTGTGCTATCTGTAACACCTAACACAAATAGATGTTTGTTAAGTGGACCATGTCCAGTTATTACGCTGGTTACCACGCGTTCGCCTTCCCAAGTTGAAAGAGTTTTCTTGCGAGGCCATGATTGATTGTAAGCGTTGCCTCTTTGGACTGTCGACAACCGGTGCTGTTGTTCCAGTGTTCATTGAAGCCTATGTTCGAAATCGAACGGCTAAATGTTTAGCCTATTTCGTTTCTGGCCAAGTGCTCTGTATTCAAATCCTGATCAAAATGTAAAATTTGCACTAAACACAGAAAATAATTTTAAGCTCTTTGGATCTTATTTTTAGATGACGACCACGTGGTACGAATTGCGTTGAACCTACCGGAGAAGAAAAGAGGTAGAGGCCGCTCGCCATCGACCTGGTGGTCAAATATTGAAAAAGACCAAACACACCCGAAAAAAAGCGGCGTCTGAGTGGTAGCTTAGCTACCGCGCTTCGTCCGGTGAGCGGTTGAGTTTCTGATGCTCAGCCTTTGTTACATATTCAGTAATTAAATAAATACATTTTTGAAGTGAAAACTTCTATAGCCGTGTCACACGACTGGGCAGGAAAAAATCTACGGGTTTGCGTCAGCAACATGCTAGTGCGTAAGGTATACATTATTAAAATATTAAAATTATTTTTATGTTTAAAAATAGTATAATATTAATATTATTATTAATTTTTAATAATTTATATATTATTAACTTCTTTTGCTTAAATTTTTATTTGCTTATATAATTTATATAATATTACAATTAGTTTGAAATTTCAAAATACAAGTTTAAGTTTTCTCTTCTGTCTACAGTCCTCATGACTGCCTCCGATTTTTTTAAATGTAAAGCCACTTTTAACAAACATTAGTGAAGGAGATATATTGTTTCAATATTTTGTTTCTTGGTACAGAATACAACAGTTTACTTATTTATTATTATACAATTTGTCTATATCGATTGTAAATAAATAAATAAATAAACTATATATTATAGCATATGTATGCCAGTGTGACACGGGCATTATATAGTCTTGAGATTACACGCTTATTAACAAGTTGTCAGTCCCGAGTTAACAAAGTAAACTAACGCACACACAGACGTGAAGACACGCATGTTAGCCGTGTCTTGGCTACCGAGTTTCTGCACTAATGAGGCGACTGTCTTAGATTGATAAGACCTACTGTGACATGTCGACGGTAATTGATTTAACTAGTTTGTGGTTTAGATACACGATGATTTTATCTGTGGTCATGAATGACTGGCGATCCAATAATAAGTAAAATAAATAATAAATATTAGCTTTTATTAGTTTAACATATTTGAACAGTATTTAAGTAAACATAAGTAAAAAGGTATTAATATCGTTGCGTAACACATCGAAAAAATCATTTTTTTTATGAAACGATTGAAACCTCATTTTGAAATCTCAAAATCCTGGTCAAGCAAGGCATTAACAACTTTTAAAAATAAATTGACAAGACGTCTGTCAATGCGTGACAAGAACAGTTAATAGAAAATACCTGCGCGCGGAAAAGAGACAGAACGATGTCTAGAAAAGACTACACATTGCTGGAACATTTTCGAAGTTTTGGAATGCTAGAACTTTCGATCGTTTTATTTTATTACCTATATAAAGGTCCAAGGTGTGTCGAAGGAGAGTTTAATAGTTTTAAACGGAAGATTTTCGGAAGAAAATAGTAGAAGAGAGGTGGAAGTAACGTGAAGAGAAGTGAAAGTAGAGGCCGATTTCATTTATCCGATCCCCAAACCCGAGCTAGTCACAATATTTTTATCTCATTAAAAAAATAATATATCGACACAAAAAAGGAAAAGCGTTGTAAACCGCAAAATGTAAACTTAACCACCAAAGCCAAAAAATAATGTAAGAGTTTTGAAAAATTTTATCAAATCACTCAAAAACAGTTTCAACGCTGTACAAAATTTTCTTTTGATGGTAGATATTAGTATTTTATTCTAATCCGAATATGCATTATTTTTTTGACATCCGGAACTCAACCGCTCACTGTACGAAGCGCGGTAGCTAAGCTACCACTCAGACGCCGGTTTACTGCGGGAGTGTTGTACTTCCCGGGTGAACCGGCCCATTCATGCTACAAACAAATAATATGCCATTCTTGACAAAGACTTCATCGGCAGCGTGGCTCTACCATTACCAAATTTTTCAAAGGTTCATCTTCCGTCTTGAGCACGGACTTCAGTGAGAGCCCACGTCCAATTTGAGCGCTGGGCGTGTTGAAAGACATCCAGACTTTTTTCTACTAGTTTAGTTGTACTTAATAGACTAGCTTTTTCTCGAATATTTTTACACTTTTGTTTGTGTTTAAATCGAATATTCAAGTTATCTCTCCATTGCACGTTGGAAGGTTTGTATTTTATTTTTTATTGTTTTGTTGGATATTTATATTTGGTATCCATAAGATAAACAGACTAATTGGCACAGTGGCGGGGCCCTCCGTCCGCGGAGTCAATGGTCGCGGGTTCGATCACGCATCGGAATAAATATATGTATGGATTTACAAATATTTATTCAAAGTCTGGTTACCCTGCCAAAATCATTGAACAAGCGTGGTGGGTTAACGTCCGTTCCTCCAGAAATGGAGAGGCTCGTGCTTAGCAGTGAGCTGTTGGAAAAAAAGATAAACAGAGCAGTAACCAAGAATGCATCACTTTGTCCAGGCGATCCAGTACCATGCGTTTTTCCAGAAGCTTCCTTTCACATATCGTCGTTCTGTTAAATCACAAGATCATAACGGAGATGAAACTGAAGAAGAAGTTATATTTAAAGAAAATTAAATCCTATGCCACCTTTATCCGTATGAAAGTTAAATTAATTTTCCATAATTCAAAGTGTGAATTGTCAAAGCGTCGGAAGCGAAAAGGAATTCTTAAATACGCCCTTAAATTAACATTTATCGCAAATTGGCGCTCAGCTTCTCTACTTTTTAATTGAATATTCGTGACGGTGTATTATATATTATTTTATATATATTCACGCCTATCCCCCGCAGAGGTTGGCAGAAATCACAGAGCTCCATCCGCTTCCGTTCATCACAGCGCAACGGCTCTCCATTGGTCGCTTCTCGCCCTCGTGGGAATCAGGGCGTGACGGGTGGCGAACCACGTCGCCGTCATTTTTCAACAAATTAGGTTTATTAAATTCGTCTTAGTGAATACCACGATACCGCAATGGAAGATGGAGGTCAGCCCCAGCCGAGCCCTGCATGCTGAGGTAAAGCACCATAGTACCCGAGGGAGCCCGATCCCGGGACGGCTTTTATACAGTAGCAGGCGAAGGAGAATACGGGACACTCGATGGTAAGAGATCACCGCTGCCAATGGACGTCCATATCCTCGGAGGCGTCTCATGCGTACCGGCTTTTCACGAACACATACGCTTGTCTCTTGAATGGCCCTATGTCATATTTTCTCGAGAACACCGCAGGTGGTAAATCCTTCAGTTTCAGTTCATTTGCACGGTTCGTGGCATAAAAACTGCGACTAAATCGCACGGTGTTGGAAGACCAGCCATCCATATGACACGGATGGGACCTTATAGTATTGGATAGGACAACCAAAAACTTTTCGGTTGTCTTCCGTAGAGTCTACTATACCTGAAGATGCCTCGTGTTGGGGCGAAACACGTGTCGTTTACAAGATAGAAAAGTGATAATGTGTGTTTGGTGTTGTGTATAGTGGTTGGTGGGTGGAGAATTGATGGCCGATTTTTGGTAAGTTTTTGGTTTAAGTTCCAAATAAATCCACTTCATCCAGCAAAAAAACACACATTACTAGTTTTCTGTTATTGTTTTGCTTGTCGCGGATCTTAGCTAAGTAAAACTTTTGACTGTCCACATAGTGATAGATTTCCGCAAAGTAACGCCTGACTCCGTTAATAATCTTAAGTAGTCTGTTCCCAAATAAGAAAGGTTTCATGAATTGTTCATTATTTTATAACCGTAAGAGTGTTCTCTTCACAGGACAAGAGGACTCCATAAAATAAAGGGATTTTGCTATAATCCAAAGTTGACACAAAAAACAAATTACAGTCGTGGAAGGAGTTATAATTAAATAGAACATAATAGCGCCTGGACTATAATTCTCAATGTTATATATAATAATAAATAAATTATTATGTAATATCAATAAGGGTTATTAACATATATTTTACACATATATTTAACAAAGAAATAGATCAAAAGATAAGAATAATTATATGTGTGATCAACCGGCTCAGTTCACGTTTGTAATTCGAACAAAATTTCAATTAAAGAAATATATATACGTATGTTAAAATCTATATTTTATAAAATAAATCTTATGGCTTCGAGAATAAATTATAAGTTGATAATTTTTTTTACTCATTCTCAGACACATAACATCTTACTCTCAAATATTTTTCACACAACGCACTCTGAAGAAAAGAGTGCGGAAGGAAGAAAAATTAGTGTTTCCTGAATAAAAATGTTTCCCCAACCCTTTTCTCGAGTATCAGAGTGTGGAATAAGGCAATAATAGATTGTCCAATAATTTGCGATGCTTTGCGTTTCTCACGTCAGTGCTAAAACACCCTTAGGGACAACGACGCGTCTGAGCTCCTATAATGAGAGTTCAACAGCGTCTTAATGGCAGCATCTTAACAAAGCGCTGAGCAAGGTAAACTCGAGTAGGCGTATAGTAACTTAAGTGTTGTGCTGGTACGATAAAAGCTTGTCGATATTTATAATATCGATACGCTATCTATAATATCGACTCAGCAAGTTTCTAATGTTAGATAAATGATAGAAAGATATATTCTTAGATAGAATTATTGATTGTAATATTTATATACAAATGGCGGATTTATCGCTAATAGCGATTTCTTCCAGACAACCGTAGGATGAACACGATGTTGAAAAGATAGATTGATTTGATGTAGGTTGGTGATACATTATCATTATAATGATAGAGCAGAAAGAAAAAAATATAATAATAAGCAAAGATAATAAGCTATAAGCAAATATATAAGTATATACATACACACACACATATATATATATATATATATATATATATATATATATATACATACATATATACATACATATATACATATATACATACATAGTATATATATATATATATATACTCATGCACATACATACATATAAAGATATACAGGTGTTTATAAAGATAGATAGTGATTTTGACGAACTTTTTGAAAATTGGGCGAGACTTCATTTGTCTTTCCTCTAGCGGCAACAAATTATATAACCGAACAGCCTGTACTGTGAAAGATTGGAGACTGTGAATAAACTCACATACAGACAAAGACTTAATTAGATTATTTACAAAGCTGCTGCCTTCAGAGTCATTGATGGCGAATTCGACTCCTGCATGCAATACATAAACATATATTTATGACGGTACAGATTTATTTCTCTGTCTAGTATCCCACCAATTCGCCTTAAACAAGAAAGGTAGGTTTAAAGTCCATTCTTCTAGATATGGACAGACTTCCTGCCCATCAATGGGACGTATATGGACGGATATAAAAAATATCCACAGACACCACACATAGTGTGTGGTGTCTGTGGATATCATATATCGTTAATAGGATAATCATATATCGTTTGACTAATTAGCATAATACGTAATTTTAACGATTTTTTTCAATTTTTATAGCATTATCTTAAATTGTATCCGATGGAGTATTTCGATTTACCACAGAAATACCTCTTAATATACCTAAATTACAAAAATTTTAATCAAAAGAAAGAAAATGAAATTTTTAATGTTCCTTTAAAATTTACTCATATGTAATTAAGAATTCTGATAATTACGCCGACAATATGTATAAATATTTTGTAAAATTAAATACTACATTTAACATTATTATTATATACAAAATATTATTTTAATTAATATAAAAACAAATAAAAATATATATGACATATTTAAAAAGCCTTATTTATATATTTATAAAATTATGCATATCTTTTATCGATAAAATTATAATATTATCGATATTGTTTCTAACATGCCTAGTACGCGTCCATAATGCGACGCCTAATCACCTCATAAATGTTGTCGTTCATGATATAACCTGCTTTGATGCTAATATTGTCCTCAAATTACTTTGTTTTATCTTTTATCTATTATATATATTTTAGTCAGGTTACTTTGCGAAAACTTTATTAAAATCCATAAAACGTATGAAATATAAGTAAAACTAAATAAATAAGACAAACAAAAAATCCGACTTCACCAAACATTATACTAACTGAAAAGACAACAATTCACAGACAGGTCACTGTTTCTTTATTTGTATTAAATAATGACAATAATATACATACATATCGTCACGCCTGTCTCCCGTAGGAGTAGGCAGAGACCACAGATCTCCATCTGCTACTATCTCGGTATACTTTCCTTGCTTCCTCCACACTCATCAATCTCCTCATGCAAGCCCGTCGGTTAAGTGTACTCTTGACTTGACCATGATTATGTCGTAGGTCGAAGGGTCGGTAGTCCCCTACCACGGAAAACATACCTTGACCAAATTGCTGAAGTTTTTAAGAAAGGTCAGGTCAAGAGTACCCTTAACCGGCGAACTTGGATTAGGAGAATAATGAGTGTGTAGGAAGCAAAGAAAATATGCCGAGATCGTAACAGATAGAGATCTGTGGTCTCTGCCTACCTCTACGGGAAACAGGTGTGTCAATATGTATGTATGAATGTTTGTAAGTGTGTATGTGTATTAGTGTATGTGTATATGTGTGTGTGTATTTGTTTATGTGTGTATTAGTGTATGTGTGTAAGTGTGTATATGTGTATGTGTGTATGTGTGTGTGTATGTGTGTATGTGTGTATGTGTATGTAAGTACGCATTACAACTTACCAAAGTTCATTCATAATCGGATGAATAATTGAGGAACGCATAAAGGATAAAAGGCATTGATTATTACTGATAAGAAGATAATATTGAAGAGGAGACCTCGTGTCTAGATGAAACTCATTGTGTTTGTGGTTAAAAGTGATATTGTGTGTTTGTCGTTGTCGACGTGAGTAGCCGTGATGAAGTTTTCCTAAACCTCATCACGGCTACTATACGGATATACGAAGATATACGGATTTGCTGACGGCTGTTACTCGGTGAGTAATTGTCTATACACTTCTTCGCTAACTTGTCTTTCGTAGAATCTACTATACCTGATGATGCCTCATGTTGAGGCAAAATACGTGTTATTTGCAAGGTGGAAAAGTGGTAATGTGTGTTTGGTGTTGTGTATAGTGGTAAATGGAGAGTTACTGAGGGTCATTTTTCGGTAAGATTTAGTTTAAGTTATAAATCCACTTCATCTAGCAGGAAAACACACATTATTAATTTTCTATTGTTGTTTGCTTGTCGCGGATGTTAGCTAAGTAAAAGTTCTAACAGTTCACATAGTAATTGATTTCCGCAAAGTAACGACTGACTCCATAAAATATTTAAAATATCTTCCTTCCCTAACCACGTGTCGAAATACGGCTGAGCAGAAAAGAAAGGTAATACAATATTGACTGGGGACCATACTGTATATTTGATGACACTTTCCACTTAGAGGAACGGCCGGCTTCATCAGGATATTGCGTGTAAGGTGAGACGGGTCACGTACGTTATATAGCACGTCGAGAGCACTCCAGTAATGCCGTAGGTAACACAATCCAATGATCAGACACCTCGATGCCGACATATTGAATTGGAAATACTCTATGTTACATATCGACGCAAAAAAAAACTGAAGAGTAAACCGCAAAATGAAAAATCACCTCCAAAGCCAAAAAACCTTTTAAAATTTCTGAAAACATACACTTGTGATGTCTTCCTTTGAAGACTAATAAGCTGTCTCAGCGATATCTCCTTACAACCTAGGTAGCCCGTCTAAATTTAAATATATAATTACGATAGTAACACACAACCTATCTATTTCCACATCGGTTAAAAAACAAAATTAATAATACATTTCTGTTATAAAATAAATTGTCTAAATACCTTGTATTAGAACTAAAATGCAAATCGAATAAACTCAACACGAGGAGCCTTTGAATAGCTGATTGTATTGTTTCGCTTGTATGTTTTTAAATATTTAAACCAATGTGCCGTTTAGGGCAACCGGGAATGTTAGGGAGAGTATAAATATGACCATAATAGCCCGGGGTTAATGTTTAAAAAGCATTCTTTTTATCTCTGAAGTTTCATATTAAGGTACATTGCATTTTCAGTATCTAATTTTGTTAGTATTACTCAAACAGATACGACATAGAGATATTCTAGAAAGGTGCCTATACATATGTCAACAAAAGCCCAACAATGCATTTATGATGCCTCAGGCATCATAATGAGTGATCACTTACGACCATGTGACCTACACGCTCGTTTGCCTCCTCTGTCTTAAAAAAAGCCACAAAAAACATTGATAACAATTTTAAAACTTAATTAAATTGAAAATTACGTTTATTTTTTTTCATAAATTTTAGTGCCATCTATTGGCTGCAGTTTGAACTATGATAAAGCTTGATGTATCGGTCATACATACAGTTTAAAAACTTTTTCTTTCATTTTCTTTGATGGCAATTAGTTATAACTATTATGCCAGTGTCAAGTAAAATACGATAACATCAAATCTGTTGATATACAATGTAGTTAGCCTATCGCGTTACGTTTTGATCAAATGGTAGCAATTTTACCAAAACCTTCTATGGACTTTTTCAGTCAACTTAAAAAGTCATGATACACGCATTTATTTCATATCACTTCACTCATACGCCTTAATCGAACTATATTGTATAATACACCACCACAATTAAATAAAATAAATGATAATATAAGATTATAAAAATGAAATAAAAACACGTCACTTATATAAGTTGGCGGGAAAAGTCGTTTAAAAACTTTTTATTTTCTTTCATGGCAATTAGTTTTAACTATCATGCCAGTGTCAGATCAAATACGATAACATCAAATCTATTAAAATATAACTAGTTCGCTTATCACGTTAGGTTTTGATAAAATGGTGGCTACTCTATTAAAACTTTCTATGGACTTTTTCAGTCAACTTAAAAATTCGTTTACAACTTCATTAGACGCAATAATTTAGTATGAAGCATTAGAGCGGTTATTACTACTATATTCGGATACTGGAATTCATAAAAAAGAAACGACAAAGTAGGTATACAAAAACTTAATATATTAGAAAAATAAAATTACAAATTTGGTTTGATCCAGCCTATTCAAGCCCACTACCAGCTGTGGTGGTATGGTGTCTCGACGATTTTGTGCACCTTCACCAACTGGGGAACGGATACCACTTTGGGTACTGAAACCAACTTTGGAACTGACACCACCTGTGAAGTCATTTACATCGTTAAGAGTTAGAATCAAAACAAAGATTAATTTACCTGACTAGAAATTCAAAAAAAAACTACAATACTTCATCCCCACCATCTGGATGAGTGGCGATCTAGTATGGTGCTCTTCTCTCGAAACTTCTTTCCACGCACCACCATTCTGTGAATTGGGTACCTCCGTTTTTCCGAACCGATACTACATTAGCAGCTTCGAAAACCAAGCCTACACATACCTAAAAGGCCGACAACGCTTCCTTGACTCCTGCGGTATCGCCGTTGTCATCAGGTGACATGCTTGCTTTTGACACGATTGTATGGGTTAAGAGGTTTGCCCTCTTAATCCATACAATCCATATTCTATGGAAGCTGATCGAAACCAAGCCAAGGGGAGCGAAAAAAACGAGCTCAAGTTTAACCTTATGATTCGTAACTATAGAAGAAATTCGCCGGAGAACAAAAGTCCTTCAAATTAATAAGAAGATGAGATAAGTGGTCATTTTTGTCATAGAACCGACAACCGAGAAGAGTGCTGGAGTGAAGACCGCGTCTTAGCAAACGTAGTGTGGAAAACCTCCTGGCTAGATGGAGTGACGTAGTTCACATGAAATCGGTTTCCGTTGCGATGCGAAATTGTAACCTTCAAAAACCAACCCCACACGTTTATTAAATTCTGACAACGCTTGTTTAATACCTATGGCAGTGCATGTGACTATGTGCGGCGTTGATTGCTTTCCATATTGACACGCCTGGTCAACCCTCCTGGTGGTTACCTATCTCATACAATTAAATAAGTAAGATGAATCCAGCTCACCTTCTGTACTTCGACGATCTTGTTTACGGAGACGACGCTGGCGTGGCTGCCGTGACCAATACCTCCGTAGCCACCGCCGAAGCTTCCTCCGTGGCCACCGCCGAAGCTTCCTCCGTGGCCACCGCCGAAGCTTCCTCCGTGGCCACCACCGAAGCTTCCTCCGTGGCTACCACCGTAACCTCCACTGTAACCTCCGCTGTAGCCACCATAGCTTCCGTGGCTTCCTCCGAGCAGGTAGCCACGCTTATCACGCTTAGCCTCTGGGGCAGCGAAGGCGATAGCAGCAAGAAGAACGACGCACACCTGAAACGGAAGTTCATGTTACCGGTGCAAAAATTAACATTACACAAACCTCAGTTATTTCTCGCACACATTATTCCTACTATAAGTTATATCTAGAGTTTAACTAAATTTATTTCATACCAATAAAGCCACGTTATAAAAAAACTTCAACTAGTGCGTCGTGCTCGTATTCTCTTACGGTGTCGAAACGTGGACTCTGACGGTCCGTCTCCTTGATAAGCTCAAAGTCGCTCAGTGGGCTACGGAGATGCTCGGAGTGTCTCTGGTGAATAGAATTCGAAATGAAGAAATTCGCCGGTGAAACAGAGTCACCGACATAGCTCTTCAAGTTAGCAGACTGAAGTGGCAATGGGCCGAACACGTTTAACAGAGAATCGACAATCGTTGGAATAAACGAGTGCTAGAGTGGAGACTGTGACTTGGCAAAAGTAGTGTGGGACGCCCACCCTGCTAGATGCCAGCGACGTTCTTCCAGACAACCGTAGGATGGACACAGTGTTAAAAAGATAATTTGATGTAGGTTGGTGACACAAGTGCCATAAGCAAACACATAAGTATATACATATCATGTTATACACATATACATGTGTATACATACATACACACACACATATATACATTTTTATATATTGACGCATAAAAGCGAAAACGCTGTAAATGACACATATATTTTCATGACTTATTTTCATATTCGGATTCGAAAAATATACTGCGTCTCACACTTTACTACCAATAGAATTTTGTACAGCGTTGAACCTGTCCGTTTTTGAGTAATGTTTTCAGAAATCTAAAAAGCTTTTTGGTTATCAATGGAGTCAGGCGTTACTTTGCGGAAATCCATCACTATGTGGATAGTCAAAAGTTTTACTTAGCTAAGATCCGCGACAAGATAAAAGCAATAACAGAAAATTAATAATCTGTGTTTTTTGTGATGGATATAGCGGATTTATTTGGAACTTAAACCAAAAACTTACCGAAAATCGGCCATCAATTCTCCACCCACCAACCCACTATACACAATACCAAACACACATTACCACTTTTCCATCTTGTAAACGACACGTGTTTATAGTACGTACGTATAGTAGACGTACGTATAGTACGTAGGTATAGTAGACTCTACGATCGCTTTTTCAGGTCGACATGAAAGAGAAAGCAATTTGATATATAATATCATTGTACCAACACAATAGTTGTAGACCGTAACTGACTCATGCCGATCATATGAACATCTTGTCCAACATTATGCAACGATCTATAGCTTGCCAAGTACTAGTTGTTATTTAATAATAATTAATACCTAAAGACGACCAACTGGCTCAGTGGCGAGGCCCTACGCCCGCGGAGTCAATAGTCGCGGGTTCGATCTCCGCATCGGAATAAATATATGTAAGGATTACTAATATTTATTCCGAATCTGGTAACCCCGCCAATCCGCATTGGCGGGGATACCAAGCGTGGTGGGTTAACGTCCGTTCCTCCAAAAATGGACAGGCCCGTGTTCAGCAGTGGGACATATATGAGCTGTTTAAAAAAAATACCTAAATATTTTAATGTGAAATAGTTTTAAAAGAAGACAGTCTTGCATTCGCTAGAACTGCAAGATGTAACGCAAGTTAGTTAGTTGCGTATGTAAATAAACATTGTTTTCCTTTCTGAAAACGTCAGGTGCTCCAATAGGACGGCTGATTTATGCCGATCAAGAATTAAACCATTAATAAAATAACTACATAGAGACTACAGCAGACCTGAATGCAAATAGGCCAAAGGAAATATGAGAAAAACAAACGATAGAATAGAAATAATCTTAGACGAAATCATAATTACAAATGTAAAATACTTCACACAGAAAAAAATTTGAAGGGAGAAGGAAGAACAAGAAGAAAGTTTACTGACCAATTAAAAAGAATAGCAAAGATGGAGGAGATACATAGAAATAGAAAAAAAAACTTATTTCATGACACCTTCTTTTTATAGCAGCTAAAATTTAAACCTTAATAATAATATAATAACTTATCGGTAAAAATTTGGACGCCCATCTGTTCAAGTTAGGTTTAGGTAAGTGGGTTAAATTCAAAATTCAAAAAGACAGCCATATTG
This sequence comes from Baronia brevicornis, assembly GCA_031353405.1. Taxonomy (NCBI): domain Eukaryota; kingdom Metazoa; phylum Arthropoda; class Insecta; order Lepidoptera; family Papilionidae; genus Baronia; species Baronia brevicornis. The sequence goes on from JASFAT010003818.1 coordinate 445,844, forward strand.
TGCACGGCTAGGATCGTGAGAAGGTTAGGTTAGGTTAGGTTCCTTTCCTTGGATGCATAATCCTACGTGTGCTTGGTTTATCCCGCCATGAAGGATTAATAACCCTAATATTATTTTTATAGAGATTTTTTTATATTGATAATATTTTTATTAATAGAGAAATGTGTAAATATAATAAAGAAATAAACAACACAAAAAGACAATAATTTTAATCTAACAAGTGTCATAAAATGGTTCTTGCTCAGCATATGCCAGGTTTTCAACAAGAACCAACGTGGTTAGATCGCGGATCACAGTGACGTCATTGATACGGACACACACTCATACATCCATATACATATATACTATACTCATACATACACAATACAATAAAATTAAAAACAACTAAATCATGTGATAAATTCACCGCAACAAAATAAATAAAACAATTTTCTGTTTGCATACTTAAAATTAGATTTTTGTATGCAAACATATTTATAGTATGCAAGTGACGAAGAGGTGGTGTACAGGAATTGAAAGCACAAACCCTGGAACCAGGAAAAATGATAATGGAAAAAACCCACTGTAGAAAAAGCTGCCAAGAAACTCCGTGATTCTTTTTTTTCTAATTCTCGAGTAAATTTTATATACGAGTATATTACTTTTTTATATATTAGTTTTTTATATATTATTATTTATTTTTTATATTTTAGAGTATATTATAACATATAGAAATATTCGTTATTATTGCAACTTACTGCAATATTATAATATATCAACTTACTATGCTCTATCCAAATTTTTTTTTATATATTCACGCCTATCCCCCGCAGGGTTTGGCAGAGACCACAGAGCTCCATCCGCTGCCATTTATCGCAGGGAAACGGCTCGTCATTGGTCGCTTTTCGCCCTCGTGAGAATCAGCACGTGACGGGTGGCGAACCACGTCGCCGTCATTTTTCGACAAATTAGGTATATTTAATTCGTCTTTTAGTGAATCCCACGAGCCGCAAGGGAGGATGGAGGTCCAAATTTACTTTATTCTATAACTGTTTTAAATAAATAAATAATAAACTAATAGAAGGACTTTCCAGTGAGAAGCAGGAAATGGTGAATGAGATATATGTATGAATGTACATACATATGTACACAAAACAATACTCACGAATGATTTCATTTTGTTGGTTTGTTGAGGGTTGTGTTGTGGAGGTGAAGACACAAAGGACTGATGTATGGACACGGTGGTCCGTTGGTTATATACCGCGTGAAATACGAGGCCGCGAGTATTTTGCAAAACGAGCGACGCCGGGCGATTGCGCAAACGAGTGATCTTGTTATATTTCTTCATGAATGTACTCGTACATAGATCGATTATGATAAAAGTAAGTATTAAGACGAACTAATTGACTCAGGTAGCTTCGCCGTATTCGATTCGATGCGTTCATCGGCTATTTTTTTTTTACATTCCATATATGTCCCATTGCTGAGCTCCTGAGTCTCCCCATTTCTGGACGAACGGACGTCAACCCACCACGCTAGTGCGGATTGGCGAGGCCCGACGCGTAATAAATTTATTGCGATGTGGGTATCGAACCTGTGACCATTGACTCTGTAGGCACGAGCCCCACCACTGAACTAGGGCTTACAATTCCGGTATTCCGGGATGCCGAATATCGGAATCCCAGACGATTTTTGTCCGTTATTAAAAACCGGTATTTATGTGAAAATACCGGTATTTTAGTATTACATTAGTTGATAAAAATTTAATTTATGCACGATATAAATCTAATTAGATTAGCCCCCCGGCTAGATGGTGCGACGATCTGCGCAGGGCGGCTGGCAGAAACTGGATGCGTGTAGCCGAAGATCGGGCTAGGTGGCGCTCCATGGGGGAGGCCTATGTCCAGCAGTGGACTGCCGCAGGCTGCTGATGAATGATGAATAAATCTAATTAAAATAATATTAATTAATTACAAGAAATTTTTTTTTGAAGATAAACAAACAATTTCATTGTGTTAAAATCTATTTTATTTACAAAATGATGATTATTAATTGACAGTAGTGCCGACAAGTGTAGAATGAGAAAGAGCTTTTTCGGTGGCTGATTATATTTGTACGAAAATTTGGTCCTTGTTTGATGATAAAACGATTGTTTGTTTATGTTTTTTAAGAGCACACTTTAATAAACAAAACGCAAGTTATTAATATTATTTCATAAATACTTTCAATTTAATTATATTTTTTGCTTCTTTAATTATATAATGCCATACGAGCCTTATTATATGTAAAATGTAACATAAAATTTAATATGTACTTTGTTTTACTTGCACGTTTTTTTGTATCTATCTACTCCTACTCTTTATGTAATAAAATAAATAATATCTACTCATTTCAGAACAATATTTATTGGATTTCATATATTATTTGTTAACAAGTCAATATAACAACTGAGATAAGTAAAAATATAACTAGTAAATTTTTTATCAATAATACCGGTCTCAATACCGGTATCCCGATATTTCTAATTTTAAATATCAAATACCGGTATTCAGATTTTAGTTCGGTATTGTAAGCCCTACACTGAACCAATTAGTCATCATACATATACATATGTATTTATTCCGATGCGGGGATCGAACCCGCGACCATCGACTCCGTGGGCGGGGGGCCCGCCACTCAGCCAATTAGTTGTCATACATTTGCAGGCCATACATAAACATATATATATATATATATATATATATATATATATATATATATATATATATATATATATATATATATATATATATATATATATTATATATATATATATATATATATATATATATATATATTATATATATATATATATATATATATATATATTTTTATATATATATATATATATATCCAAAGATTGACGTGCAGGGAATGTCTTCCAGCATTAAGCTGCCTTTGTACTAGAATCTGTGTAAAAAAATTGGACCCTCGCCACGATAAACAAACGTTTCCCCACTACACTATTAAAGTCATCCGATACTAAACGACTTGCTGGTCGGTCTGGTTGTGATTGTAGGTAAATTATAAAAACGGTTTTATAGAAAAAAGATATTCGTGGTAACGCGTCTTCTACTCCTAAATCGCAAGCAAATGGCTGGTTGTTCCAAGAAAGGGAGGAAACGAAAGAAAAAAAAGGAGAACAGAACTTCTTTGTCTCGCTTGTGATACGGAAATTGTACTGAATTACCTCCCAATCTTTAATTGTCGGAGAGGTACTCTAGGAAGAAAAATAATAGTCTATTGGTTGTTTTTTTTATCATGCCTGTCTTTAAATCATCGAACTGCAGGTGGTACTTAACGTCGATTATCTGTGGGGGTGTGATACTTTCCGATCAAGCCGGCTTCGTGACCTTCCGATTGATGATATAATATAGCCCTACTAGAATATAGTAAGGTTGCGGTAGAATCGATCATAGTATAGCAGAGATGCTACAATACTCTTCACTATGTCCACAATTTTAAAAGATCCTTGTGTATCTGATATCAAAGTTTCAATGCCTGGGAGTTTCTAATAATATCTATCTGCGTTCCACGTATAATCTAAAACATCTTACTCCTTCACACCGCACTGGCTTTATCTCTAAATCCTTCACCTTAACGGCTATAAAACTCTGGAACGACATTCCTCTTGACATTGAAAAAGCCTCTAACACATTTCTATTGTATATATGTTGTTTTGCCTTCCGTTGATGTCTGTATGTGTATACGTATATGTATACGTATACGTATACGTTCTCATGAACACATATTGTACGTATTTTTTTATTTTCTTTGATGGCAATTAGTTATAACTATTATGCCAGCGTCAAGTAAATAAGACAATATCAAATCTCTTGAAATATTTTTCAAGAGATAGTCAGCTTATCATTACATCTTGATAAAATGGTGGCTACTCTATCAAAACCTTCTTTCTATGGACTTTTTCAGTCAATTTAAAAAGTTACAATTCAAAGATACACGCATTTATTTTATCTCTTTACTTATACGTCTTAATCGAACTATACTTACTGTATAATACACCGAATCAATTAAACAATATAACTGATAATAATAAAAGATTATGAAAATGACAAACGTCACTGATGTAAGTTGGCGGGAAAAAGTCTATTGTGAGAAGTTAAAATCTTTTTCTTTTCTTTGATGGTAATTAGTTACAACTATTATGCCAGTGTCAAGTGAAATACGATAACTACAAATCTCTTGAAACATAACCATTCAGCTTATCATATTACGTCTTGATAAAATGGTGGCTATTCTACCAAAACCTTCTATAGAATTTTTCAGTCAATTTAAAAAGTTACGATACACACATTTATTCCATATCACTTCACTTATACGCCTTAATATACTACAATTAAATAATATAACTGATAATAATAAAAGATTATGAAAATGAAATAAAAACACGTCACTGATGTAAGTTGGCGGGTAAAAGTCCATTGTAAGTAGTTAAATTTATATAAATATTTTTTTTAATCCGCTGTACGGATATGCGTAGTGTCGACATTTCTTGCGGACTAATGATGCGTAAGTTTGTCCTTGGCTTAAGTTGTTTGTAAACAATTTTGCAATGGAAGGCTTTATCAAGGCTGTATTGATAACATTAAAAGGAGTGTTATGTTTAGCAACATTGATGTAACCTAAAAGTGAAGCGTTTATTTTTTTTTTCACTAATTCAAATCAAGAACGTTGATGCTTTCGGAATCTATGGTCACGGATTTAATTGCCCATCAAGATGAATAAAAATATGTACATATACACCGTGACTTTTTAATTACCCGAGAAAACTGAAATTCGCGTTTGTAAAAATATGTATCTCAGTAAGTAACATTCAAATATTATAGCGTTCATACATAAATATTGTTTTATGGGACTTCAACGAAATCCTGTAAATGCATTAAATACTTGTACGCCATCTTCGCAGTATTTGTTTACTACTATGCATGAGACGCATGTATTCATAAGTATGGCAACAGCGCGTTCGAAAGAGAAAAAACGTCTTTTGTCGGCAGGTTGCGCAAATTGTTTTCATTCATAGTTATCCCTTCCGTACGTAAATATTACGCGACCAAATTGGGTTGGTTTAGGTGCAGTTCATATTAGAATGATAATGATGTCTATTTGAATTAGCAAGATTTTTTGTTGTATAATTTTTGGTGTATATTAAGGACATTTTTATTAAATATTTCATAAAAATAAAATTTTTTTCTTTGCCAAGTTTAATGTATATCGATAACTGAATATATTACTTAATTTATCAGGCAATTAAAAAGTCACATATCATATCAATATGTAGTGATACATTCATAAATGTATCACTAATGCTTTAAAACCTTTTATATTATATTAGCTTTTTTTCACATTCGTAATATTGAAATTTAAAATTAAAAAGAAATTGTTATAAAACAAAATGCATTAGTTCGACTGACGTATCTTGAATAAACATGTCGACGGGTGACATGTTTATATTGGTACATGTTACATGGTACCTATATAAGGTAAACCAATCGACAATTCTAGCATTCCAAAATTCGAGAATGTTCCAGCAATGGGTAGTCTTTTCTACATATCGTCCTGTCTCATTCCCGCGCGTTGCTATTTTCTATTATCTGTTCTTGTCTCGCATTGAAAGACGTCAATTTATTTTTAAAAAGTTGTAATAGCTTGCTTTACCGCAACAACATATTAATAATTTTAAAAAAAATATTACAACGTGTGGCATGCATTTTTTTATTAAATATTATTATTTTAATATACATAACTTCTGAAACAGTTGTTATTATAATACATACATACATACATACATACATACATACATACATACATATCGTCACGCCTGTCTCCCATAGGGGTAGGCAAAGACCACAGATCTCCATCTGCTACGATCTCTGCATACTTCCCTTGCTTCCTTCACACTCATTATTCTCCTCGTGCAAGCCCGTCGGTTAAGGGTACTTTTGACCTGGCCTTTCTTAAAAACTTTAGCAATTTGGGCAAGGTATATTTTTTTCCGTGGTCTTCCCTTACCGACCCGTCCATCCACATTCCCAACGTAAATTTCTTTCGCCAGTCGTCTTTCATCCATCTTCTCTATATGCCCAAACCATCTAAGCATCCCTTTCTCAATTTTTGTCACAACAATTTTTTAATATTATTAATGTAAAAATATTATTATTAAAACAGTTATTAATACAAAGATAACTTTTTTATATGCATTCTATATATCCGATCTCATGGAAGACAGCCTTAATACATCCGATCCCAAAAAAAGGTGACCGCTCCGATCCAGCTAACTACAGGCCAATTGCCATCACGTCTTTGTTCTCCAAAATAATGGAATCTGTTATTAACTGCCAGCTCTTACGGTATCTTGAGGAGCATCAGCTGATTAGTGACCGTCAATACGGATTTCGTCAGGGTCGCTCAGCTGGTGATCTTCTCACTTATTTGACACACCGATGGGCAGAAGCGGTGGAGAGCAAAGGGGAAGCCTTAGCAGTAAGCCTGGATATAGCGAAGGCCTTCGATCGGGTGTGGCACAAGGCTCTTCTAGCTAAACTTCCGTGCTATGGGTTGCCCGATAAATTATGCAAATGGATCACCAGCTTCCTGACGGATCGGAGCATAAAAGTCGTTTTAGACGGTTTTTGCTCGGACTCGAAGCCCGTGAATGCTGGTGTTCCGCAAGGCTGTGTGCTTTCACCTACTTTGTTTCTTCTGCATATCAACGATATGTTACAAATTAGTAGCATGCGCTGTTATGCAGATGACACCACAGGTGATGCCTTATACTCCGTCGTGCTAACATTTCTCGGGCACATGCCGATGAGTGTCGGAACAAACTTGTGTCTGAAGTACAGACCTCATTAGACCAGATCTCGAATTGGGGTCAGCGTAATCTAATCGAATTCAACCCCAATAAGACACAAGTTTGCGCGTTTTCTACCAAAAAAATTCCCTTTGTCGTAGCTCCTCGCTTTGGAGACACTCCCCTCAATCTTAAGCCATATATCGGAATTCTTGGAGTTGACATATCGCATGATGTCCAGTTCCGCGGCCATCTGGAAGAAAAGCCCAAGCTGGCCTCGAAAAAGCTGGGTGTGCTCAGTAGAGCGAAACAATATTTCACATCTGGCCATTGCCTCCAACTATACAAGGCACAAGTCAGGCCACACATGGAATACTGTTCTCACCTCTGGGCCGGGGCTCCCCAGTATCAACTTCTTCCTTTTGATCGCATTCAAAGTCGTGCGATCCGAATCGTCGATGACCAAGATTTTACCGCCTTTATCATGGGGAGTGCTCCGAGGAATTGTTTGGAATAATTCCCGCCGCCGAATTCCACAACCGCACAACTCGCCGTAAAGAAAAATTTCATCCCCACCACCTGGATGAGTGGCGATCTACTACGGTGCGTTTCGCTCGTAACTTCTTTCCACGCACCACCAGTTTGTGGAATCAGTTACCCTCGGCGGTAAATAGTCTAGTAGTACAATAAGCGGGTGTCGAACTAGAAATGGTCTTGTTTTGAGGCATTAAAATCCTACGCACATGAAACTTAAAACCGAAATCAGCAAGCATATTACCATACATATCCCTTAACTTGGCAGACTTATTTTTTTGAAAATCAAAATAATATTCATAGCTCTTAACCCTAATGACCCAAGGTGTCTAGAAAAAAAACTTAAAACAAATTCATGAGGGTAGTTTAAAAAAATCACATGTATCTTGTGGGATACATTGCCAAAAGCATTGATAAATATATTACGTTTTTAAATCTGATGTATCTCTACAGATACATTATCAAGAAAAGGGATATATTACTATTGTATTCGAAAATTGGAATTAAAAAAAAAAAAACAACAAAATAGGTGTACAAAACCTTAATATATTAGAAAAAACATATCATATCACATATTAATAACAAATTTGGTTTGATCCAGCCTCTTCAACCCCACTACCAGCTGTGGTGGTATGGTGTCTCGACGATCTTGTGCACCTTCACCAACTGGGGAACGGATACCACTTTGGGTACTGAAACCAACTTGGGAACTGACACCACCTGTGAAATCAATGCAAGATGTAAACAGCGTTAAGAGTTGGAAACAAAATACAGACGTATTTATCTAATCGTCATCATCATCAAGGCATTACAGCCGCGGGTGGGCCTGGTCCAGTAAATTTTTCCAGTCGTATGTTCGTTCTCTAGCCCTCACACCGATTGTCCTTAAGTCGTCCTCGATTCCATCTCAATATTTATCTAACTAGAAATTAAAAAAATATAAACTTTATTTCATATTCCATAGGCCCTAATCGAAACCAAGCCCTAAGGAGAGAACAAAATACGAGCTCAAGTTTAACCTTATGTTCCGAAACTATGGAAGATAAAACTAAGATGAAGTGACATCGGTTTATCATTTTTGTCGGAAAACCGACGATCATTAGAGAAGATAAATGCTGGAATGAAACCGCGTCTTGGCAAATGTGTGGCAAACCTCTGGCTAGATGGAGTGAAGAATTACGCAGGGTGACGGACAGAAACTGGATAAATTTAGACAAAGGGACTACGTGGTAATCCGATGAGGCCTATATCTAACAGTGGAAGACTCAAGTTAAATGTCTCCAGTATTCTGGATATACTTCCACCATGCAACGATACAGAGAAGTTCGTTTTTCCTAATGATAATTTATTTCATATATTTAGATGTAACATTAGTTTCTTTTTTTAGCTATGTAAGCTCGTAAATAGAATTAATAATTTATTTTTTTAAAACTATATAATTTACCTCAAAAAAGTGATATCTTATGAAGATAATAGTCATACATTAAAAATGCAATTGATTGCTTTCCATCATATGATACGCTTCCTTGCTTGTCTTCCTATACCATAAAAATAACTTTTATTCACATTAGTCTAAATTTCAACTTTTTCTTTCTTCTTCGATTTTATTTTTCTCTCCTAGTTTCTTTGTTTTTTGACATTCTGCTCATTACTTTTTGTTATATCTATTCTTATGAGAAAGCAGTTACTTAGGTTTTTTTTTTACAATTATCTATTAAAAATAATTAATTAGAATAGGCTGTTGTTTTCACATGATATTGGAGCCTTCAAAAAACATGCCTACACTTTCCTAAAGGCCGGCAACGTTTCTGCAATGCCTATGGCACTGCGAATGTCTATAGGCGGCGTTGATTGCTTTCCATCAAGCGACACACCAGCCCGTTTGCCTTCTTATCTCATAAAAATAAATATATATAAGTACGATGAATCCATCTCACCTTCAAAAAACAAGACTACATACTTCTTAAACGCCGGCAACGCTTGTCTAATTCCTATGGCATTGCGTATGACTATAACCGCGTTGATTGCTTTCCACCACTTGACACGCCTGGTCACTTACCTTCCAACCTCATAAAAATAAATAAGTAAGTTGAATCCAGCTCACCTTCGGTACTTCGACGATCTTGTTTACGGAGACGATGCTGGCGTGGCTGCCGTGACCAATACCTCCGTAGCCACCGCCGAAGCTTCCTCCGTAGCCACCACCGAAGCTTCCTCCGTGGCCACCGCCGAAGCTTCCTCCGTGGCCACCGCCGAAGCTTCCTCCGTGGCTACCACCGTAACCTCCACTGTAACCTCCGCTGTAGCCACCATAGCTTCCGTGGCTTCCTCCGAGCAGGTAGCCACGCTTATCACGCTTAGCCTCTGGGGCAGCGAAGGCGATAGCAGCAAGAAGAACGACGCACACCTGAGGATGGAAGTAGTTTTTGTAAGCTTCTTGCATAGGGTCGTGAAGGTATCTCTCGGCGTAATAGAATTAATATAAATTTTTAATTTATTTATTCAATAAACCAAACTTATTTACATATAATTCGGCGCCATCTGTTGGTAGATTATGTAAGAGTGACGTTGTGTAAAATGTTTGTATAAAATGAATAATTGTAATTTGTGTATAATAAATTATTTAGAATTAAGTAAAATTCATATTAATATGTATTTTGAATATCGGAGCTGTATTTTCAGTATTATTTCGCCGCCATAGTCGCAACCTCAAAAATATTCTAAGAAAATCAAATGCCGCCATAGAGGTGGCATGACGTGATATTCTACGGAACTCATTATATTGATCTCGATAAGGGAACTGAACCCATAATCTATAAAAGCTATAATTTCGCCAGGGAGCTAGTTATGTTGTCGAATATGTTACACAAATCCATACATAATTAACAAGTGAATCGGGATAATAAAATACAAGCATTATTAATGGAGTCTGGATTAATGGAGGATGGATTTTCGCAAAGTATTCGCATTACTTTGCAAAAATCCATCACTATGTGGACAGTCAAAAGTTTTACTTAGCTAAGATCCGCGACAAGCAAAACAATAACAGAAAATTAACAATGTGTGTTTTTCTGTTGGGTTAAGTAGATTTATTTGGAACTTAAACCAAAAACTTACCGAAAATCGTCCATCAATTCTCCACCCACCAACCACTATACACAACACCAAACACACATTACCACTTTTCCACCTTGTAAACGACACGTGTTTCGCCCCAACACGGGGCATCTTCAAGTAAAGTAGACTCTACGGAAGACAACCGAGAGTTGACTCGTCAGTTGATGGCTCGTGCTAAGCTAAGTAAAACTTTTGACTGTCCACAAAATACAAGCATTTATATATCGCTGCAAAAAAGCCAAACACGTTGTAAGTGACATAGTGTCAAAAAAAATATTTGCACATTCAGGTCAGAAAAAAATCCTGACTGTATCGAATATTTTGAAGCTCACAGCTGCGACCATAAGTACAAAAATCTTGTACAGCGTTGAAACTGTGCGTGTTTTTGAGTGGTCAGATACAATTTTTTTTAGAAATATCAAAAGTTTCTTTGGATCTGCTGGTAAGTTTTAATTTTGCGGTTTACAACGTTTTCGCTTTTATACTTCGACATGAAGAGAAAGAGGCGACAAATTGGCTCCCTGCATCGGAATAAATAGATGTATGGATTACAAATATTTATTCCGAGTCTGGTAACCCCGCCAATCCGCAATGGACAAGTGTGGTGGGTGAACGTCCGTTCCTCCAGAAATGGAGAGGCCCGTGCTCAGCAGTGGGACATATATGGGCTGTTAAAACAAAATGAGAAAGCAGTTTGATATATAATATCATTGTATTACCGCAATAGTAATAGACTGTATCTGGCTGAGGCAAGTATTATGTACATCTTATCCGGAATTAGGCAACCAACTATAGATTTACCGAATACCGGTTCTTATTACACGGTAAGTACTAAATAAATATTTTAATATGAACTAGTTTTAGAACAAGGCACTCAGAACTTGTATACTTTCACTACATTGCATTTGTAAGTGGTAGAGCCACGCTGCAGACGAATACTTTGTCAAGAATGGCATAATATTTGTCTGTAGCATGAAGGGGCCGGCTCGCACGGGGAAGTACCACACTCCCGCAGTAAACCGGCGTCTGAGTGGTAGCTTACCTACCGCGCTTCGTACGGTGAGCGGCCGAGTACCCCCTCCCATTACCACCCCCATAATGACACTTTCCTTAAAGGTCAGCGCCGCTTCAAGTCTATGGGCGGCGTTGATTGCTTTCCATCAGGTGACACGCCAGCTCGTTGCCTTCCTACCCCATAAAAATTATTGTATGGACTAGAACGCAAATTAGTTAGTTGTGTATATAAATAAACATGGCTATGTCCCAGAGCTGGTTGAGTTTTGGAGCATAGACATTTAGCCCAGTTCTTGTAGTTGTCCAATGAGGATTGGCGGGGCGATCCACACTGGAAATAAATAGGGAATATATATCTTTATCCTGATGCGGAAATCGAACCCGCATCTATTGATTCCGTAAGCGGTTACCGCACTACACGAATCGGTTAGGTCTTCATTATAAACATTTTTACTCCTACAAAATTGATACTTTTAATTATTTTACTTCTTATTTAAGAAATATGTGTGAATATAAGAGGTGAAAGATGGAAAATACGATAGAAATAAACTGTTAAACTATGTTTGTTATTTATTAAATGTACGGCTTTGGTTTTTCAAGTTGCGTGTCTGGTGTGCGTTTAGATGGCGGAAATTACTTTGAGTTTTATTTATTTACCGGATATATTGTAAATAATTTAAAATATTATTAATAATATAAGTAAAATAAAGAGAAGTATAACTAAAGCACACCATGGCGTTAGATTCTTCATTCAAAAAGAATACAAAGAAAACTGAATAGATAGAAAGATCTGTAAATAGGCCTAAGGAAATATCGGCAAAAACAGAGGATAGAATAGAAATAATTTAATCCTATTCGAAATTATTATTATTGCAAATATAAAATTTTCCTTGATAGGTCTTTATTATGTCAAGGAATAACGGCATAATATTATTATAAGTATTATAATCAATGTAAATAATAATAAATCATTTTCACACGACAACTTTCAGCTTAAATTTAAACTTTGCTTTCTTTTTTTATAAGCCAAGAAATAAATATTTATTATCCTTGCAACTTGTGCGATCTTATATCAACTTACTACGCTCTATCCAAATTCACTATATAACTGTTTTAAATAAATAAATAATAAACTTATAGAAAGACTTTCCAGTGATAAGCAGGAAATGGTCGATGAGATATATATATGTATGTAAATACATATATATGTACACAAAACAATACTCACGAACGATTTCATTTTGTTGGTTTGTTGAGGGTTGTGTTGTGGAGGTGAAGACACAAAGGACTGATGTACGGACACGGTGGTCCGTTGGTTATATACCGTGCGAAATACGAGGCCGCGAGTATTTTGCAAAACGAGCGACGCCGGGCGGTTGCGCAAGCGAGTGATCTTGTTATATTTTAATATATTTCTTCATGAATGTACTCGTACATAGATCGATTATGATAACCTTAGTGTTATTATTATTATTGTAGGTTTATTTCTCACATTTTTTTTTAAGGTATTACTAGATTTCCTTTTCCTATTGTGTGATCCTTTTTGGGTAAAAGCTTCCTCTATCTTGAACCAAATTTCTCTGTCTAGAGCTTGGCTCATCCAGTTTTTTCCTGCTGTTTTTCCAATGTCGTTTGATCATCTTTTTCTATTCTCTGTCGTCCTGCACTCTTTTTCCTGTTTTGTTCTTTTTTTGCATCTAGCCATTTTGTTATCTTGCGGTGGTCCCGCTATTGTACTGTACCTTGCAACATACCCTACCTATTTCCATTTACTTTTTAGACAGTATTCGAGTGCATTTTTTATTTTCGATTTCTTCCGAATCTCTACTCATCCTTTGTACTCTTCTTAATTTTAAAATACTTCTTTGGATTGCGTGTTAGCAAGACAATATTTTGTTCCTTACTTTCTCACTATACACCCAGTTTTGTCTTGCATTTTATGTAAGATTTGATAGCATACAAGAGTCCAATACAATATTTTTTATTTCGTTATAATTTCCTTTCTGTACCCAGTCTTTTCTTCTAGTTTAGTGTATTCTTCTATCTACTTCTTTTACTTTTCATTACTCTTCCCATTGAAAGAAACTAGTTCGCCGAAGTACACATATTCGTCTACATACTGTATTAATCTTCCTTCTATTTTCACTGGTTGTTTTTGGCTATTTGTCATGGTTTTGGTTTTTGAAGCATTCATATGAAGTTTTTTAGATTTCGAATTTTAGATTCTGTAGCATTTTTTCTTAGTCTGTGACCGATTCACCAAACAAGACTATGGGATCTGCGAACCTTAGGAGTGTCAATTTGTTGTTAAAAATACCTTTGATTTTTCAGTTAATACTTTTAAAAATTTTCTGAAAAACAGCTATAAAATTTTCCCCAAATTCCACAAAAATATGTCCCACTGCTGAACACGAGTCTCCTCCATCTGGAGGAACGGACGTTAACCCACCACGCTTGTCCAATGAGGTATTTATTTCGAGTCTGGTAATATGATTACCAGACTCATCTCATCACAATCGGCCCATAAATTACGATTTTAGCTTTGTATGGCGGCTATCTTGTTTTCCGCCATTTTGGTTTTTTCTCCCCCTTCCCTACGCATGTCTTACACATGCGTAAGGAAGGGGGACCATTTTTTGTTCAAGAACGACCCCGGTAAGTATTACGGTACCGGCGGGCCGTCTAGCAGTTTTTCACCACCTTCTGGCCCTCATGATTTAAATATAATTCCTCTGCCTATCCGAATATTTTGCTAGAACAAACTTACCCCCCATCTATTACGGTTTCTCCAATAACGTGTTAGGGGTAACGCAGCTTTTTATAATTTTAAAATTCCTCAAAACACCTTCATGAATAAATATCTGTAGGCCATACCGATGCGGGAATCGAACCCGCGTCCATTGACTCCGTGGGCAGAGGCTCCGTCACTGATCAAATTGGTCGTTGGGATAAATATATTTATGGCCTATAGATATTTATTCCGAGTCTGACTACCCTGCCAATCCGCATTGGACGAGCGTGTACGATAAATGTTCGTTTCTTGAGTCGTTTCTTCAGAAATAGGAAGACCCGTGCCCAGCGGTGAAATATACATGGGTGTGAAAAAAGAGTGTTATGACGACCTAAATGACTCAGTGGCAAAGCTACTGCTTCATTGTCAACAGCCGATTAAATTAGCGAATCGGTATGGATATATATATTTATAGCCTACATGTATTCACTCCGAGCTTGAATGCCCCGCCAAGCCGCTTTAAAAAAGCCAACACTGCGATATAGTAAATAGTATATAATATAAAGAAACAAATTATAACTACAACCCACTCATTAAGACTCAGAATCCTACTAAACTAATATTATAAATGCGAAAGTTTGTGAGTATGGATGTATGTTTGTTACTCTTTCACGAAATAACTACTGGACGGATTTGGATGAAACTTTACAGTTAACCTATATTGGTTATACATCGGAATAATATATAAGCTACAATTTGTAATGATTTTATGTAATTTTGGTCGTAATATAACGATACATGTCAATTAAATTGGAAAAAAATCTGGCCTCTGGGAGCTATCTTAGTGTACACTACCTAAAACATTGAAGTTACAAAAAGATTATGTACCGTAGGATTGTTTATCTTGAATAGTTCTAAATAAAAGTCCGCGACAGCATATATCTACATTTTATGTGGAAGCCACTTTGACCAAAATTGTGAACCATAAATTAAGTAAAAAGAATATTTATTCTATAGTATTTATTCTTAATGGTTATTTATTTATTCTGAGGTTATTAACATGAAATCTAACATAATGCAGAATTGATTCAAAACATTGTTGTACCTATCGTATACATAATATTTTGATAGACACATAAATGTTTGTAGTAATTACTGGACTCAAACAAGAAATCGTCGCCATAACTTTTCAACTTAGTTTTGGAGCACGTCATTCGAAGATTATCACTGGAAGATGGGGTTAAACTAGGAGATGAAAATTTTCAGATGATAGGATACGCATATGACCTTTGCCTATTATGGGAAAACTGCAAGGAAGTCCAAGAGTTTGTCCTAAGTTTGTAGGAATAGGCGAAGAAATTTGGTGTGCGGACCAGCCATGAAAAAATTGACTATCTACACATGACGCGCTACAAGAACACACGCATGATACGGGAAGACTTGAAAGTGGGAGACATAAAGTGAAAAAGAGTAGCTAGATTCAGATATCTGCTATATAGCTAGATAGGCTCGTGGGATTCACTAAGACGAATTTAATATACCTAATTTGTTGAAAATGACGGTGACGTGAATTCGCCACCCGTAACGTCCTGATTCTCACGAGGGTGAGAAACGACCAATGGAGAGCCGTTTCGCTGCGATGAACGGTAGTGGATGGAGGTCTGTGGTCTCTGCCAACCGCTGCGGGTGATAGGCATGAAGATATACACAGAACACACATTTCTTTTTTGTAATCCGCTGTACGGATACGCGTGGTGTCGCAATTTCTTGTAGACTAACGCTGCGTAAGTTTGTCTTTGGATTAAGTTGTTTGTAAACAATTTTGCAATGGAAGGCTTTTTCAAGGCTGTGCTAACTGGTAACACTAAAAGGATTGCAAGAATGTATTTCACATCTGCCCATTGCCTCCAACTTTACAAGGCACATGTCAGACCGCACATGGAATAGTGTTCTCATCTCTGGGTCGGGGCTCCCCAGTGTCAACTTCTTCCACTTGATCGTATACAAAGTCGTGTGACCCGAATCGTCGATGACCAAGATTTCACCGATTGGCTTGATTCTCTAGCGCTGCAGAGGGATATCTCATCTCTCTGTGTTTTCTACCGCTTCTCAGAAAAATATGTTATTATTATAAAGTTAAGTTTTTTTTATTAGCATTCTATGCATTAAAAGTCACCAAAGCCTATAATTTACTTGTGGATCGAGTACTGAATCAAATACAATAAGTAATATCTTTAATTTTAAATAAAATTAATAATAACAAATATAATTAAAATAATATAAAATAAATAGTCGTAAATATTTTAGTATGTTAAAAAAATTTGAAACATTTAATCCCTCTAGGGGGAGGCCATGAAAGTCTCAAAAATAAATGAAAAAAAAATATTTACGAAATAAAAATATTTTGTCACAAAACTATCTCATAATTATTTATTAATTAAAAAATATTTGGAGAAAGTATATGATTATAATTTTATATTTGTCGTTATAAATTTTTACGAACACAATTGATTTTCAGCGCCATCTGTTGACATTATGTAACACATGCATAAGCTAGACGCCATTATATAGGATTTGATGAATTAAAGAAATGGTCAACAACAAACATTAATTATATAATAATTTAATCACTAGACACGATCATAATATAAAATATTCTACTGTGTACGACTGTTGTAATGTTATATTAAGTAAAAAAACAAAAGTAATAATACTAAGTAGGTTAGCTTTGTGAAAGATATGTTTACGTCATGTTTTTTTTAATGTTAGAAGCAATGATTTTATATGTTACATCCTATTACATTGTTGCGTAATACATATAAAAAATCATTTTTTATGAATCGATTAAAACCTCATTTTGAAATCTCAAAATCCTGGTCAAACAAGCCATTACAATTTTTAAAAAGCAAATTGACACGACCTCCGCAAATGCGTAGCAAGAAAAGTTATAATGTTATAATATAGAAAATAGCTGCGCGCGAAAAAGAGACAGGAAGATGTCTAAAAAAGACTACACGTTGCTGAAACATTTTCGAATTTTGGGAATGCTAGATCTTTCGATCGTTTCACCTATATAAAGGTGCGACGGTGCGTTGAGGGGCGAGTTTAAAAATTTAATACGTAAGAAAATAGTAGATGAGAAATAGAAGTAAAGTGAAGGGAAGTGAAGCTACTGGCTTATTTCATTTTTCCGATTTCCGAACCTAAGCTTAAAAGAAGTTTAAATTTTGTTGTTTAAAGAATGTTATTTTCGTTGTAATAACGATCAAATAAAAAATATAAAGGGATCTACATCTTATCAACCCCATCTGCACTCAGCCGTCAACAACCTGAGGCATCCACTACTGGACTCAACTATACGTACCCAATTTTTGGCAGCTACCCAGCGCAGATTATAGTACGTTCTCCTCTTCACCACCCTTCTTCTCCAACGATTATCGGTTCTCTGGTAAAAATTACCAACCCATTCATCCAGTTTCGGTTCGACCTCCTTTCTACATTACAAATATGACCTAGTTGTCTCAGTGCCGAAGTTCCCGGTTTTAAATGCCTTAGATACCTTGGATAAGCGTAGTGATTTAATTTCCCTTCCTCCAGAAATATGTAAATATAAATAGTCGTTCATAAATTAAGGGGGTGAGAGGGAATCACCATAATGTCACATCTAGTGACAAGAGAGTCTTAGTGACATGGTCGTACCACGCTGCAGACAAACACTTTGTCAAGAATGGCATATTATTTATCTGTAGCATAAATGGCGTAGCATGAATAAAATAGCGGGCGTCGAACGAATCTAACCTCAAAAAACAAAGTAAAAAGCGATGTCCAAGGTTGATACCTGATTGATTCTATTAGTGGTAGAGCCACGCTGCAGACCAATACTTTATCACGAATAGCATATTATTTGCCTGTAGCATGAACGGGCCGGCTCGTCTGCGGAAGTACCACACTCCCGCAGAAAACCGACGTCTGAGTGGCATTTTAGCTACCGCGCTTCGTCCAGTGAACGGCTGCTCATGATTAATTTCCATCAGGTAACACGCCTGCTCATTTGTCTTCTTATCCCATACAAAAACACGCATTTTAAACTGCTAAAACTCTTAATTCACAACTGTACGTGTGACAAAAGAGGAAGGGGGGTTCTCCAAAATAGTGAAATAAATGTGACCCAATTTACAGATGGCCTCTTACCCAGCAGTGGGACATAAAAGGGTTGTAAACAATATTGTAATATTGAAATGAGATGAACCTACTATAATATTGGACAACCAATCATTTATATCTTATTCCATTAATAGATATTGAACTCCCATGTGATATAGTGAGATACACTCTCACTATATCACATGAATTCAAAGTGGATGAAAAAGGCTCCTTCTTTATCTTCCTTTTTACGGGCAAACAAATTATAGTGCCATGGTGCTGTAGAAATCCATGCGCGACAATGGTTACTTATCATCAAGTGTCACACTTATTCGTATGCTAACGTCAACAGTAAAAAAAAGTTAATTAAAAAGTTATATTAAAAAAAAATTAAAGTCAATTCCTACTATTTTTCCAGCGAATTATATGCTTCGACACTGACGGTATTCGTTCCTTAATTTACATATATATCCTACTAAATATCTTTTTTTTACCATCTCATATTTGTCCAACTGCCGAGTACGGGCCACTCCATTTCTGGAGGAACGGACGTTAACCCACCACGCTTGTCCAATGCGGATTGGCGGGGTTGCAAGACTCGGAATAAATATTTGTAGTGCATACATATATTTATCCCGATGCGGGGATCGAACCTGCGACCATTGACTCCGCGGGCGCAGCACTGAATTAAATATCTTATATAAGAGAAATATATTTCTCCCATATAAATCAAAAATTAATATTGAATTAATATTTGAAAAAACTGTACTGACATCAAGTTACATCCAACAAAAATGTATTTAAATTTGTTAAATGAATGAAAATCTGAACAAGATATGACGTATGTATAAAAATATTGCATTATATTACTAATAGTAGAAACTGTATGAAATAAACAAAAAGCATTTCAAAATATTGTAGATTCCTAGTAGAATAATTTAACTGCAAAAGCATATAAATGAATTAATAAATGAAGAAATGTATGATCACTTATCACAATTAAGTATAGATTTCAAATTAAGATTGGTCGAAGGACGAATTATAAAATAAAGGTATATTTTTCAACATATACAGATAGTTATTTGACTTACAGTTCGGAACGATTTCAACAACAAGTTAATTAACAATATCAGAATTCGTATGGTATTCAGATTTAGAGATATTTTACAATTATATCCAATTAAATATTGAAATGTGTTCCAATTAAATACGTGCTTCTCATGTTAAAAAAAAATATTTTAGTTTAAAAATATTTTAGTTTAGATTATACTGCATTTATAGGTAGGTATTATATTATAATTTTTTTTAATTGACATAAGAGAAATCCGGGCCCAGTGGTAGAGCCACGCTGCAGATGAATATTTTGTCAAGAATGGCATAATATTATTTGTCTATAGCATGAATGGGCCGGCTCGCTCGGGGCAGTATCACACGCAGAAAACCGGCGTCCGAGTGGTGGCTTAAGTAAATTTATTAATGTTCTTTGAAAAAGTCTTTTGAGACTAGCAATGTTTTTAATATTAGTATTGTTTTTAAACATTTGAACTTAGATAATTATTGATGAGTTAAAATTTGTTTCCCATCAATAGTGCATTTGTAAATAAGAACTTACGACCTGAGATCGCTAGTGATATTCTTACCCACTGAGCTAAAGCTGCTTTGAACTAAAAACTTACATGTAAAAGAATGAAACCAAAGAACAAATGCATTGAGTAAAAACTAACGATATATGATATTTATACTGCGATACGCAATGTAGCGGATTTTGTGAAAGGAGATCATATGATCTGATGTTACTTTACATCTAACTGAGCATAATTAATTATATAAATTAAGTGTTGAAATTAGATAGTAAATTACTTAATCTTATATATACACTCCTTTGCAAAAAAGACAGGCGCACACACACATACTCCAACATATTAGTAAAAAACTTTGACAATTACACTCCACCGTAGCCATACGTGGTAAGTTACGGTCCATCCTTTCGTAAAAGGTAAGGTCAGTGCTTAATAATAAAAAATAAAGGACAAAAGCAAAGTTTCAAGATACATACAGGACTTTTCCCGCCAACTTACATCAGTGACGTTGTGTTTTTATTTCATTTTCATAATCTTATATTATTATCAGTTACATTATTTAATTGTTTTGGTCTATTATACAATATGTTTCGATTAAGGCGTATAAGTGAATTGGTATGAAATAAATGCGTGTATCGTGGCTTTTTAAGTAGACAGAAAGAATCCATAGAAGGTTCTGGTAGAAAAGCCACCAATTTTATCAAGACGTAACGTGATAAGCTAACTAGTTATATTCCTAAAAAATAAGAAATAAAATATATAAATATTTATTGTTAAAGATATCCAACATTAGAAATATTGATCATTTTTCCTATGTTCACTCCAATTACATTTCATTAACAAAAAAAAAATTAAATTTATATTTTAAACTGAATTCAGCATTGGAAACATTGTTAAAGCCAAATGCTATTACTGGCCGTAAACACCGCAGTTTTATTTTTAAAAAGAATACGTGGCCACGTTTTACTTTTAAACTGTTATTTAAGGCTGTTAACATTTCTGTGTGAGTTCACTGGCCTGTTACTTACCCTTTTATTGTAGATTTAAAAGTAAATAGATAGCGAACATCTGAGACTCGCGTCGTTTACTTTCATTGTCTGCGAATGGTAGATGTCAACAACCTTGTGTCTACGATTGCTTTTCTTTTAATATTTTTTTTTAATTTGCATTTCCTTAGCATGTTATTGCTTGCGTGTTCTTTTCTTAAAACATTACAAAATTCGTTTTCCTTACATAGTTGTAATTTTATGATTCAGCTCTCGATTTTTTTAGAGCTTGTTTTTTTTTCTTCGAATGAATTTACTTTCGATATAATTAGAGGAGAATTCAGAAGCTACATAGACAGACATATTTGACATAAAATATTACTTCCAAAGATTCGAAAAGTAATTTTTATATTTAAAAGAAATTTCAGTTACAATCGGAATTTACTTTACTTAATCAATAAGTTAAACAAGGACTTTTCCCGCCAACTTACATCAGTGAGGTTATGTTTTTATTTCATTTTCATAATCTTATATTATTATTAGTTAAATTGTTTAATTGTGTTGGTGTATTATACAGTATAATTCGATTAAGGCTTATTAGTGAAGTGATATGAAATAAATGCCTGTATCGTTTCTTAAGTTGACTGAAAAAGTCCATAAAAGGTTTTGGTAGAATAGCCACCATTTTATCAAGACGTAACGTGATAAGTTGAATAGATGTATTTCAAGAGATTTGATATTATCATATTTTACTTGACACTGGCATAACAGTTATAACTAATTGCCATCAAAGAAAAGAAAAGAAAATTTAATCAGGAGCGCCGTTATTTTATTCTGTCTGAATGAAGTGCTTTCTGAACTACGTTCAGATCGAGCCAATATTAACTGACCCCTTGTATCTAAATATTAATTTATAGACGTTTATCGACAAACTATTCCTCTTCCATAATGCATTACATTTAACTAAAGTTGTGTGCACACTAGTATTTGCACGTTGGAAGTAAACGTGAGTAGTGTTTGCTCAACTGCCATCTAGTGTGTACTCGCCTAGATTTGACATCTATTCCAGTTCTAACTTTACCTTAGACGATAAAATAAACTCGTGTATTTCCAAACGTATAACCAAAAACTTACCGAAAATCGACCATCAATTCTCCACCCACCAACCACTACTTTTCGGTTGTCTTCCGTAGAGTCTACTATACCTGAAGATGCCTCGTGTTGGGGCGAAACACGTGTCGTTTACAAGGTGGAAAAGTGGTAGTGTGTGTTTGGTGTCGTGTATAGTGGTTGCTGGGTGGAGAATTGACGGCCGATTTTCGGTAAGTTTTTGGTTAAAGTTCCAAATAAATCCACATCATCCAGCACAAAAAACACACTATTAATTTTCTGTTATTGTTTTGCTTGTCGCGGATCTTAGCTAAGTAAAACTTTTGACTGTCTCATTTATTTAGGTTTTAATTATAGCATCAAGTTTCTGTAAAGAAATGTCACAAATAAACATTTTCTATTTCTATAGTAAATAAAAATCGACGGACACAAATAAACAGAGTAAAATACAATGTGGCGAATACATTCTTGTTAGCGCTGGGAAATATGAGACATTCACATCTCATAGTGGATGCATTCAGTTACACGCGCTGCCAGACAGCTGGACGGGGCAGGGCATTAGCAGCTCTGCACTTGATGTATGTAGACGAATTCTAGTCCGCTTCACAACGTATTGGTCCAGTCACATTACGAAATATCTCTGTTCTGTATATGAAACAAGCCTACTCATATTTTCTTCCTTCTTACACACACACTCTATAGCATATTAAGTATGCTATATGCGTGAGTATATATATATATATATATATATATATATATATATATATATATATATATATATATATATATATATATATATATATATATATATATATATATATATATATATATATATATATATATATATATATATGCGCCACCTCCTGCCAGTTACAGACTTGAAGGTTGCGCAAGTCATCTATCTTCAATCATGTCTCTCCAGCGGTACCTGGGGCGCCCCACAGGACGTCGACCAGTTGGGCGACCCACATACGCTCTCTTGACTGCGCGATCCTCCCCCATCCTCTCCACGTGGCCCAGTACACGTATAAATATAAACATAAATTATAATGGATTTAAAGGCGAGCTCTTCACTTTTGCCAAGAAACGATCTCCACTCCAACAGCGGTCCGTTTTCTGAGTAACGTGACCAGCCTATTGCCCCCTCAGTTGCTGATTTGAAAATGTATATCGGTCTTTAAGTTACTAAAATCATTATATCGGCCACTGAGTGAAGACAAAAATCCAAATGGTTTAAGCTTTCTTAAACTTTTTGAACTAACTGTGTAGTTTTTGTAAGCTTTCAACCACTTACTGCATTTTTATAAATGACATATTCAGAAAGAAAAGCGCATAAGTATGATTATAGCGCGGCAACGACACTTCACTGTTTTGTGAGAATCGTTTAAGTTTATCTGAACCATAGTGTGAGCGCAAACGCTCATACAGTTAAAACAAATCCTCCTATCACACCGTATCGTAATCGTTTATAAAATATATTTGTTATAATATGCCAGTGTCAAGTCAAATATAATAACATCAATTATCTTATTCAATTACCGTCCCGGGATTGGGTTCTCCCGAATACTATAGTGCCTTACCTCACCATGCGGGGCACTGCTGAGGCTGACCTCCATCCTCCCTTGCGGCTCATGGGATTCACTATGACGTATTTTAATATACTTAATTTCGTTTCATTACTTTTTTAAATTCGTAATCTATTTAAATAAATAAATAGTTTATAAAAACAAATACATGATCCAATGTATTTGTCGTCTCGATTGTAATATATGCTAAGCGAGAGGTACCAAGATCGATACCCGGCGCCACGCTATATCGATACCATATAGCGTGCCAGCCGTACTGCTTACGGCGTCACACGGGATCTTTGATCTTTAGGGTGTTTTTATCTTCGATGTAATTAAAATTCTTGCAAGTGAAATTAATTTATTTTTCTATTCACTGTATATTTACATCTTATTCAATCTTTATTCACACTTTATCAATATTATTTATTCGTTCAAGGAAAGGCTATTTGTTATATTCGAGACGTCAGTTGATCGAATGTATATGTTTTTATAAAAAAATCATTACTTTTTTAATTTAAAATTTTTAAATTATATGTTAATTAAATGTATATTCTTTATCTACTGTTTCTGTACTGATTTGCGGATTGATAAATAAGATTCTTCTTTATTTAAAGAATGATTTCAATTTTATGGCATAGAAAGGCAAACGAACAGTCGTGTCACCTGATGGAAAGCAACCAACGCCGCCCATAGACATCCGCAACGCCGTAGGCAGTGTGGAAGGATTGCCGACCTTAAAGGAAAGTGAAATTATGGGAGTGCGAGTGGGGGAGTGGGGGAGTGGGAAATTATATAGTATAATACTAATCTATTGTAATATGTTTTTTAATGTTACAATTACAACAATTGTTGTGATGATTGCAGTACGGTGTGATATAGTTCCAAAGGCAGCCGCATTTGTAAGCGACACTAAGCTTCACCAGCACTAAGGGTACGGTCCGACAACAACCAAAGTTAACAGATCAGTGAATTAAATTCCTCAACTTGTGCACTTGGGTGTCGCGCTATATTGTTTGCAGCGTTGCCATACTACAGTGTTAGTGAAACTTAAATGCAGGGTCTGCATCCACTACAATTTTAGTGAAACTTAGATGCAGTGAAACTTAAATTGTAGTGGATTCTCAAATCGGTAGCGTAATTCTTACTTTAAACTTCTTTCCAAGCACCACCTAGTACCTTCGACGGTCTTTTGGAACGACATTGGCACCTTCAAAAAACTAGCCTCCACATACATAATATTCCGACAACGCTTCGGTGACTCCTGCTGTGTCGCGGTTGTCTATGGGCGGCGTTGATTGCTTTCCATCAGGCGGCACGCTTGCTCGTTTGCCCTCCTATCCCTATAAAAAAACTTTTTCTTACTCTCTTTCTTTTCTTTTCTTTCTTTCTTTTTCTTACAACCCTTTGTGGGTCTTGGCCTCCTCTACAGTGTTGTACCACTCGTTCCGCACCCTGGGCAATCCAGGGTCTCCAGTTTGTAAATCTTCCCATGGCTCTGAGGTCCTCTTCAGCACAGTCGATTCCGAAAGTACGTCCCACGCGGCAGTGGACATTTTGTATATTTATGGACCGTCAAAAAGAATAACATTCATTATACATTATTCTAAATAGTCTAAAAACATACTAAAATATAATACTAATTATAGATGGACACAACATTACCATAAAGTGAAAGCAGACAAAACAAATAATTATACAAACTTAAGTGTTAGATTAAATACGGTGCGTGAATTGTATATACCACACTGTCGTAAGAATGTCTAAATCGTTGTTTCTTTTCATATATTCGTGGTACAGTTCACACAACGAACGAAGCGGGGCATCGGATCCAAAAACGCTCCTTTTTATTTCCTTGTTAATAAAACTAAAATTTTGCACCCGTGCATGTACCCTGGGTACAGCAAAATTAACACAAATTAGAATATGAGGACTGTCAATGTTATTATGTAAGACCTTGTGCAGAAATATCAACGAAAGATGCTCTTTTCTAGTATCAAGTTTTTCCATACGAAAATATACATTAGTCATTTAGACGAAATAATTTCTAAAAAATATAATGCGCAATTATCTTCTTCAAAAAAATTATTATTTTTATTTATATCCTCAGTTTATGTTTAAAAACATTATTTCAAATGTTTTTTATTAATAATGTTTTTTTTATGTTTGAAAACATTCTGCCACTATATACCCTATATGGTATTTAGACATCGAAGAACTGGGAATTTATTCTCGCAAAGCATTTCGCGTCGGCCATCATTGGAAATCGTTTCTAGAACAATTTGGCGCGCGTCTCTCTGTCCCCGGCGACATGTGTACAACGCAAACTCAGTCTCCCTTTTTTATTCAACGTCGTATTTCCACGCTGAAACAATTCCCCTCTTTGATTTGCATTGATATTTCATTTCATGTTTCCTTTAAAGAAATGAGGTTTAGATGTACACGTTAGTATATTTTGCAAAACAAATACTTTGCTGAATGATTTGAATACCTTACCTCCTTTTTCCAGAAACAAACTAGTCACTAGTAATCAGATATCAACCTTGGACATCGCTTTTTATTTGCTTTTTTGAGGTTAGATTCGTTCGACATCCGCTATATTTGTTTATTTATTTATTAAAAAAAGATTAAGCTATAAAATGACTAAAAAAAATTGTTGTGTATCGATATTACAAAATTATTTTAAAAATAACTAAACCATATTCACAAAAGAAAAGGCATGTCAGGATTTTTGAAATCATTACTTAGTTAAAATTGAATCTAAGCTTTTTGAACGCTTAGAAGTATTTTATTAATGTGATAAGAAAACATAAGTTCTTTATTAAGTTGAGAACAGGTTAACAAGAATTGGAGTAATTTAAAAATACAGCTTGTCATTCTTTAAATTAAGAGATCGTCGAATTTAAATATCGTTCCAATTTTAAAATAACTACAGTTTTATAAAACTCGCCAGCGAAATGGATGTAGGATTTAATAAAAAAAAAGCATTGGCAATTAACACACATAATCCTATCCTAGGACTGCGAAACGTAATAAAAACAACAGGCAAAGCCAATTAGAATTTCAACCGTATATCTGCAACACACCGATTAATATTGCGCAACATCTTTTGTTACTGAGCTCGTTTGTATTATACGAATATAAAATGAATATACTACGAAATTTTATTATTATGAAAGTGCGACTTTTTGGCAACTAACTACCAACCAAGGCTTTAAAAACAAAACACTTGATATGTTTTATAATCTTAACATATTATAAAAAAACCTTGTTCTATACGGATTGGCGGTGTAACCAGACTAATAAATATATGTAGGCTATATACAGATGTCTATGTTTTCGTTTTTTTTTTAAAATCGTCCGGCAGTGATTCTTTTCTGTCAGAAATATTTATAAATATAAATAACCTAATAAAATAAATAAATATCAGAGAGATAAAACGCAAGTTGGAGATCTAAGTTTTATAACTTCAACTTACAAATTTATATCGTCTAGACGTAAATTTGCTCAGAGAAAATATTGCACAATGTGGGAGGAAATTCGAATTTTCTCTAGAACTTTAAATTCAAGACTAAGGTAGGTACTACGAGTAAATTTATAGTATTTTCTCTGAGATCTAAAGTACTATCCGTAAATAGACACAATATACAAACTATATAAAATATTCGGCAGGAATAAAAATTTACTTACTACTGGTATTTGAGCATAAGATTCTGAGACGCTTTTTTGGCGCACTGCTGGAAAATGAGAAATGGTGAACTCGAATTTTTTATGAACTCGAACGAATTTTTTATGGGATAGAGAGGCAAACGAGCAAGCGTATCGCCTGATGAAAAGCAATCAACGCCGCCCATAGACATCCGCAACACCAGAGACATTACAGATGCGTTGTCAACTTTTAAGATAAGAGCAGGCTTGATTAATGGAGTCAGGCGTTACTTTGCGGAAATCCATTACAATGTGGACAGTTAAAACCTTTACTTAACTAAGGTCCGCGACAAGCAAACAAAAACAGAAGGATAATAATGTGTGTTTTCTACTGGAAGAAGTGGATTTACGGGGAACTTAAACTAAATCTTACCGAAAAAACGGCCGTCAGCAACTGTCCACCTCCCAAACACTATCAACAACGCCAAACACACAACACCACTTTTCCACATCGCACTCGACACTAGTTTCGCCTCAACACGAAGCATCATCAGGTATAGTAGACTGTACGGAAGATAACCGTTAAGTCATGGTTGCTTGTCGCAGATCTTAGCGAAGTAAAGGTTCTAACTGTCCACAAGAGCAGGGTTGTTTTATGAAGATATCAATGTCGTATCGGCTGGAAACCGCCGAATTTTCACATCGTCATTACAAAAAAATTCCAATTGTCATTAAAAAAATTTCCAAAAAGAAAAAACAGCAAATAATAAAAAAAAATTAACGTAACCGAATAGATTAAAAGCAAAATGAAAATATTCTTTCTCGTTCAATTTTAACTCACTTTAATCTCCGTTCAGAGTACAACTCGTTGTTTCAATCTTACCAGAGACTTCCAATAGAATGATTTAAATCCGATTATATTGTGAAACTTCCGCGAAAGACAGCGGGCATGTAACTTACAACACTAAATATATATAAAGGTTTAATTTCTGTTTTTTATTTGATTTAAATATTTCCCGAAGACGAGGTCCATCCTCAGAGACATGGGCACCTGTGAAAGACAGTCTTTCTTAACCATTCGTCACGCCCTAAGATACTGTGGCCACATCATTAAGAAAGAGCTCGAAAACCAAGTACTATACATTCTATAGCGTTTACAGCGGCAGAAATAGAAGGTTGTATAATCAGAAAACGTATTCTTACTTATTATTTTGTGCTAATATTGAGAGAACATCTTGCCTTCACTTCATCGTCCGAGAGGAGAGGAGCACAGAATGCTGTAGCTACCTAGATTCTAAGAGTGTACTCGTTAGCCATATAAGACCGTTAGTCTCTATTGTATGATTACTATTGTAAAATCATCCTCTCCTCTCCTCTCGGACGATGAAGTGAAGGCAAGACGTTCTCTCAATATTAGCACAAAATAATAAGGAAGAATATATATCAATATATATCATATATATTTTTTATCTAAAAAACCACTTGCACATTTATTTAGTTTTAAAATAAAATCAAATAAACTCAATAATTTGAATGAACTATTATTTTGTATTTCGTTTTTCATAAGTATTCCTTTGTCTCCGTTGTATAATTTTTTTAACATATAGATTTCATATTTTTTATCTTTTTCTTTCTTTGATAGCAATTCGTTACAACTATTATGCCAATGTCAAGTAAAATACGATAACATCAAATCTCTTGAAATATAACTAGTCAACTGCGTCTTGTTAAAATAGTGACTATTCTACCAAAATCTTCTATAGACTTTATCAGTCAACTTAATAAGTAACGATACATACATTTATTTCATATCACTTATACGCCTTAATCGAACTATTATTGTCTAATACGCCACCACAATTAAACAATATAACTGATGCTTATATAAGATTATATAAATGAAATAAAACACAACGTCACTAATGTAAGTTGGAGAGAAAAGTCATTTTTATCTGAAACATTAACATATACATATTTGTGTTTTTAAAATAGAGATAAAAAATCATAATAATTGATCCTGGCCAAATAATAAAATGTTACTTTTAATAGCAAATGTTTTTAATCTGCCGCCATATTGGATTTTAAAGCTGTAGGTAATACGCTGTTAAAACTTGTGTATAGGTTTACTGGCCAGACAATTATCCTTTTAGCGCTAAAATAAAAGCAAATAGCCAGAGTAAATGCTCGTGTAAACGATCCCTTTCTTGCAACCGATGTTATCTGTTAGAATTTTGGTGTAGATAGATACTTTTTAATATTGCGCTGCATTCCTTACAATAACTTTGAACGTAAAATATGTATTTTTATATTTCGAAATAAAAAAACAGTAGATTCACAGTATCTTCTGAATAATAAAAAACTAATTTAAGAAATCAATTCACGTGTCAAGCATGGGGTTCACGACGATAAATCTCATTTATATTTATTGTTATCATCATCATCATCAACAGCCTGCGGCAGTCCACTGCTGGACATAGGCCTCCCCCATGGAGCACCACCTAGCCCGATCTTCGGCTACACACATCCAGTTTTTGCCATCCGCCCTGCGCAGATTGTCGCACCATCTAGCCGGGAGGCGTCCCACACTACGTTTACCGAGACACGGTCTCTACTTCAGCACTCGTTTGCTCCAATGATTGTCGGATCTCCGATAAACGTGAACAGCCCATTTCCACTTCAGTTTGCTAATTCGAAAGGCTATGTCGGTGACTTTAGTTCTCTGGTGGATTTGTTCATTCCTAATCATATCTACCAGAGAAACTCCAAGCATAACTCTCTCCATAGCTCTCCGAGCGACTCTGGGCTTATGAAGCAGACGGATCAAAATACATTGTGATGATAAAAAAACATTCACATATATATGTTTAACGGTTTATTTTAAACCAAACACAATCTCATAGAACGCCCTTGTCGTGTGTACCACATAGTTGCGGTCATTGTATTTGCCCGTTGCCTAGTGGAATGTACTGCGGTAAACGCCTGGCCTCGTTACCGACCCAGATCTAAGCCGGTCCGTGATTGGCTGCCATTTCCGTACATTATTATTGTGTAATATATTCGTCTCGGTAACTGTTGTATATATTTAGACTCTATTACGGAAATAGATAAACTTTATTTATGACACCTTTTTTTTTCAATAATTAATGACAAGAAAATAATTTGAATCAAACAAGTGTCATACAATGGTTCTCAGTTGAGTTTTCAGCATGAACCAAAGTGCTCAGGTCGCCGAGCACAGACACGACATTCATACGGACACACACACACACATACATACACATATATCCATATATATACTACCACTCATACTCATATACACATACACATACACATACAATACAATAAAATTAAAAAAAGTAAGTCATGTAATAAATTTACCGCAACCATAAGAACAAGTTTTTGTTTGCATACTTAAAATGAGATTTTTGTATTTTTATAAACATATTTATTATTTTTTTAGTGGTAGAGCCACGTTGCAGACGAAGACTTTGTCAAGGATGGCATATTATTTGTCTGTAGCATGAATGGGCCGGCTCGGCCGGGGAAGTACCACACTCCCGCAGAAAACCGGCGTCTGAGTGGTAGCTTGTCTACCGCACTTCGTACGGTGAGCGGTCTGAGTCCGGAGGCCCAACACCCTCCTCTTCCCACTCCCACTCCGATTCCCACTCCCACTCCCATAATTTCACTTTTCTTTAAGGTCGGCAACGCTTCCGCACTGCCTATGGCATTGCGGATGTCTATGGGCGGCGTTGGTTGCTTTCCATCATGTGACACGCCTGCTCGTTTACCTTCCTATGCCATAAAAAAAAAGTTTGCTAGTCGCGGAGAGGTGGTGGCAAATTGTTCCAACACTTAGTTTCTGTGTATTTAAAGCTACCACGAAACGCAGGTAAGCAGTGAGATATGAATAAAATATGGTATATGAAAGAAAACTATCATCAACGCTGTGCACAAGCAGTGTGCCCAACCCCCCGTTTTGCGGGCGCACGGGGGCGACCGAAAAACGAGGGGGGGCGTTAAATGATTACATTCATCATAATCCGCATTAACCGACACGTATTTTTGTGCTGATAGTTGTCGGGTTTTTTTTCATAGAGATACCACCACAAAAAAAACTACGTAGGGTTGACCGTGACTCGAGTAGCCTGCTAAACTTTTGGTTTATAGTCGCGGGTTCGATCCCCGCATAGGGATAAATATATGTATGACCTACATATATTTATTTCGTTTCTGGGTACCCCGCCAATCCACATTGCATAAACTTGGTGGAGTAATGTCCATTCCTTCAGTAGTGGGATGGCCCGTGCCAAGCTGTGAGACATATATGAGCTTTTTTTTATATATATTCCTGCCTATCCCCCGCAGGGGTTGGCAGAGACCACAGAGCTCCATCCGCTACCATTCATCGCAGCAAAACGGCTCTTCATTAGGTGCTTTTCGCCCGCGCGAGAATCAGGACGTGACGGGTCACATATGAGCTGTGAAAACATGTAAGTATAATTTAATTAGAAGAGCCACCAACTGGCAACCATCAGAGGAATCAGGGAGGAATGGGGATGTACAATATTCAAGACTATCTCCCACCCTACTATAAAACTACGATCATTTTATTCGTATATTTTAAAAAGAAAAATATTTATCTACGAAAGAATAAATAAATATATCAAGGTTTTATATATAATATAAGGTTTTATATAATATATAATATATATATATATATAATCACTGAAATTTCTGTGCACGTCTATACGACACACGCTGTAGTTCAATTCCGTAAGCAGTTTCGATAGTACTCGCTTTGTTTTGAAAACACCTTGTAGCTGGAGAATTCAGAGATCATGTATACGCTCATCGATTTTCATAGTGCATGCACGTCTCTTGCGTTATTGAATATGTTTATTTTATTTAAATTCAAGCAATATTTTACTGCAATATTGTACAACTGTAGAGAAATGCTAATATTTTGTTTGGTATTAAGATCTGAAAGAACTGATATAACTGAGGACTGTAGTAAGGATTGATGTTCAAATGTTTTTGGTCTATTTAATATATATATATATATATATATATATATATATATATATATATATATATATATATATATATATATATATATATATATATATATATATATATATATATATATATATATATATATATATATATATATATATATATATATGTACATATATATACATATACTCAATGACCCGTTCAACTTCGTTTCAACTACAATTTATTGTGAGAAGTTACAATAGCTTTTTATGGGATAGGAAGGCAAACGAGCAGGCGTATCACCTGATGGAAAGAAAACAACGCCGCCCATAGACATCCGCAGCGCCATAGACAGTGCGGAAGCGTTGCCGACCTTTAAGGAAAGTGTCATTATGGAAGTGGGAAGGGATGCGGTAGGGTGTTAGGCTTCCCGAACTCAGCCGCTCACCGTACAAAGGGCAGTAGTTAAACTACCACACAGACGCCGGTTTTTTGCGGAAGTGTGGTACTTCCCCGGGGGAGCCGGCCCATTCATGCTACAGACAAATATTATGCCATTCTTGACAAAGTATTCGCCTAAAGCGCGGCTTTACCAATAGCAAAAAAGCTATCGGAGACGCAGCACAGAAAGCGAGTTGTAAAATCTCGCTAAAACTGGTTATGTTTTATTTCTTATATTTTGAATTTCTTTTTCGTTGTGGTTTATATATTTACACGTTCGCAAACATTTCGTTATTCAAACATAGCTTCTTTATGTTTTTACATAAAGCAAATACTGCCAATAACTGATTTTATATTTTGCTGTTAACTGCTAAAAGCGTACACTTCATTGTAGTATATTGCTAATATTTTATTTTTCTTATTCGTTTAACGGGCCATTTATCCTCCTGTAACCTTATGAGGTAGTTGCCTGCAATGCTTTCGGCTTAGAAATATATATATTATATATATATACATATATATATATATACATATATATATATATATATATATATATATATATATATATATATATATATATATATATATATATATATATATATATATATATATATATATATATATATATATATATATATATATATATATATATATATATATATATATATATATATATATATATATATATATATAT
The DNA here is from genome assembly GCA_031353405.1 of Baronia brevicornis. Classification (NCBI taxonomy): domain Eukaryota; kingdom Metazoa; phylum Arthropoda; class Insecta; order Lepidoptera; family Papilionidae; genus Baronia; species Baronia brevicornis. Next base: position 479,234 of record JASFAT010003818.1, read on the forward strand.
ATATATAATATTGGTGGGTGGAGCCAGCAGGAAAACACACATTATTAATTTTCTGTTATTATTTGCTTATCGCGGATCTTACCTAAGTAAAAGTTTTGACTGTCCACCAGATTTTATCATCACCGCATAATTATACAATACGTATATGAGACATTCTTTCAGGAAGCCATGTACAAAATTGATCACCACTTCCGTTCAGTGTGTGGGCTTATTCTCACACATTCGTCTAGTGCTTCGTACCAAATTAATTACAAGCACCGCCTAGCGAACTGTTACAGGGGCTTGCTGACAATTTATTGTTATTGCTAGCAACAAACGCCAGGCGTTATGTTCCCTTCTTGTTAACAAAGTGCTGCGAAACATAAATAATGAATTAATAATATCTATTAACGAAATAGCCTCTCGAATTAGCAAACTAAAGTGACAATGGGCTGGTCACGTTTGTCGGAGATCCGACAATCGTTGGAGTAGACGAGTGCTGGAGTGGAGACCGCGTCACAGTAAACGTAGTGTGGGACGCCCCCTAGATGCCCCTAGTTGGGCTAGATGGTGCGACAATCTGCGCAGGGCGGCTGGCAGAAACTGGATGCGTGAAGCCGAAAATCGGGCTAGGTGACAGCCTATGTCCAGCAGTGGACTACGGCAGGTTGCAGCTGATGATGATGATGATGATTAACTAAAACTAAAAACGAAAAACCCTCCGTAAAATACTATTTCCAATCAAAAGAGACGATGGCAGTCGGCGAATTTTAATTTTTTCATTGCAGAGCAGACAAACGAACATGGATGATACCTGGTGGGAAGTGATCACGGCCACCCACAGACATGCGCAACGCCAGAGGCGTTTGAGATGCGTTGCCGGCCTTTTAACATCTAATTCTGATTATTTTTTACGTTAAGTATTAGATTAATTAACTAATTAAATTAAAAGTAATTTTAGATTTTGGTTTGGTTTATTCTATTAACTTTGAGGACAGATATTTTATTTTTTTCCATAGACTATAGATATATATATATATATATATATACTTATTCGACACAGGCCTCCCCTTTTTGGGGGGATGGACATTAACCCATCACGCTTCTTCAAAAAGGATTGACGGAGGACTCAAACTCAGGACTTTCAAAACGGTAGCTTTGCCACTGATCCAATGATATTATCGTACTATATAAAACAAGTTTTTATTTGTTTTGTGAATTCTCTGTGACTGGCAGAGATTGTCTTCCGTCATTAAATCCACCTTTGGACTTTTCCCACCAATTTACATCAGTGACGTTGTCTTTCTATTTCATATTCATAATCTTATATTATTATCAGTTATATTGTTTAATTGTGGTGGCGTATTATACAATATAGTTCGATGAGGACTTATAAGTGAAGTGATATGAAATAAATTCATCTTTAGTGACTTTTTAAGTTGACCGAAAAAGTCCATAGAAGGTTTTGGTAGAATAGCCACCATTTTGTTAATACGTAACGTGACAAACTGACTAGGCATTTCAAGAGATTTGATATTATTTTATTTTACTTGACACTGGCATTATAGTTATAACTAATTGCCATTTAAAAAAAGAAAAGAAAAAGTTCACCTTTGTACCAAAAACTACAACAAGAAAAAAAAATTAAGGTATAAATTCCAAGAATATAAACTTTACATTATATATTATTAAGAATACTTTATAAGCGCCCACTCAAACCTATTACGGAACGTAACAGCCTCCTCTCTGGCTCTCGAAAAACATTATCCCTACAAAGATGGCGGCCTAATGCCAAAGAATTGTTCAATCTATTCGGTAATTGAATCAGACTTCAATCTCCGACGTAACGCCGTTTGACTGACGACTTCATTCAACAGGTCGACCAGTGTCTTTCAATTCTCTCACATTTTTTATCTTTCGGTATCTCGAGACTCTTTTTTTGCGACGTCTTTCCGTTAACAGGCCCTTTATTTTAGAAAATGAGCTCTTCTCATAACTTTTCGTGGCGTTTGTCGTGAAATCATAATCGTTTAAATAGACAAACCGTAGATTGAAGTATACGAGTATATTTTGGCGACAGACATATCTGCTGTAAGTAGAAAATGAACTTGTGGCGCCTGGCCGCTCTAATAGTGACAACACGCACCATATTGTTCGGAATAATTCTAATTTAACTGCAACCAGCAAATACCTTTCATGTGAGATATATCCTGTGCAAAATCAATAAATAGAAAGTTTCAAGTGATTTTGCATTTTCTTTAACATCAATACGTCTTCAACCTAATTTTGTTTTATACACCATTTGAAAAAGCAACTGCTGCGAATGGTCTGGGTCGTTTTTTAATTCTTTTAATGACACTATGGGTATTTATGGGCGACGTTGATTGATTTTCATTACACATACGGGGACATCCACACCCACAGGGGTGTGGGATCGAGTCTCGGGGATGAACCCCCATTGCTCGCGCAGCAACTCAAACGAGCGACCGCCCCCTGGTCCTAGATGCCGCTGCTCAATGCGGTTTTTTGGCGTCCTTTGACGATTTCGCGTCGTCGAGATGTGGCTTAATCAATTCTAATGTTAGGTCTGTCGCTGGCCCTCCCCCCTCGTGGGAGCCAGGCGGTGACAGGAGGATTTCACTTGGGTCCCCCAAGTGGACGAGCGTGGAGTTTGCCTTCCTAGCCCATAAAAAAATTGTAATCTTCTTCAGATTTGTTATATATCGTAATAGTGGTAGACCCACGCTGCAGACGAATACTTTGTCAAGAATGGCATAATATATGTCTGTAGCATGAATGGGCCGGCTCGCCCGGGGAAGTACCACATTCCCGCAGAAAACAGGCGTCTGAGTGGTAACATATCTACCGCGCTTCGTACATTGAGCGGCCGAGTTCCGGAGGCCCAACACCCTCCCCCTCCCTCTACCCCTCCGCCTCCAATCCCATAATGACACTTTCCTTAAAGGTCGGCAACGCTTCTGGACTGCCTAAGGCGCTGCGGAAGTCTATGGGCGGCGATAATTGCTTTCCATCAGGTGACACGTCTGCTCGTCTGCCATCCTATCCCACAAAAAAAATCGAGGTTTCACTGTACAATCTTTTCAATTCGCTATGTGAGTGAACAATGAAATAAATGCCAAGCGGTGGTATATACGAGTACATGCGTGGCTCACTAATTAATTCAACGCGACGAGCGTTACACGGCATGACCAACGTTACCTTACACATTTTGTATTATTCCTGACCCTAAATTTGAATAACGACAATAGCCCACGAATTTGTGCGACTGTGTCAATACACAGTCGCACTTAAATACGTGTACGCGGTTGTTTCATATTATATAATGGTGGGAGGCACTTTTGTACGTGAAAATACAAAGAGGTACAGTCGTGTACGTATTTATTTTATCATCTAACTAAAAAGTTCTTTAGCACCAATTGTGATTTGAAACTCGACAAAATAAAAAAGCGCTTTATTATTTACGTTGTAGCAGATATTCATGGAGGGCTGTAATCGCTTTCCGTAAGGTGACATGCTTGCATGTTTACTTATATTATTACAATAACTGTATACATATAATAACTATATTATTACAGAATCCGAGAACTCAATATCAAGCCGTTTTCACAATCATCAAGATTGATTGTAACTATCATGAGAAAAATCAGAAAAAATATCTATCTGAAGATCTTAAAATTAAGAACCTACCAAGAGCTTGTGCGAATAAAAAACATTTTAACTGAGTAAAATGGGTTAGCAAAAATCTTGTTACTCAAGGTTTTTATTTTTTTACTCGTTTTTTTTTTAGTATGAAACTAACAAGTATTGTACCATTTTATAATCCTGATTAAATGCGCCAACTTTTAATGGCACTTGCCAAGGCACTCTAGGACTTTTTTTTTAAAGGAGGGCCTTTCAAAGTCGGCAAATTTTGAAAATTTTAAATTCATAGTTTAACAAATAGTCTTAATTCTAGGAAACTTGGGGTAATTGTATCATTACTTTTTACTGTGATTCTAGAAATGTTATTTAGGGTTACGGTTCCAAAGTTTAAATGAACAAAATAATAAAAATTAACCACAATAACCGAAAAATGGTTACAGTTTGACCAAATTTTTATGTTTTTCTTAAATGCCCATAATTTTCAAAACTGCATGGGATAGATTTTTCTGATTTCTTTCATAATGTTTGCAATCAATCCTGTCACCCGTTTCGGCTTGACGTTGAGTTCTGGGACACTCTGTATAATAACTATATTACGCTATTATATAATATATTAAAAAACTGGGTTGGCTACAACTTGACTCAATAGTATAAGCTCTGGATTTTCTGAAGAAGAAGAAAGAAATTTACGTTACGAATATGTATGGACGGGTCGGTTGGGGAAAATCAAGGAGACCATGATAAAATTGCTGAAGTTCTCAAGAAAGGCCAGGTCAAAAGTACCCTTAACCGGCGAGCTTGTATAAAGAGAGGGATGAGTGTGGATGTTTTTTATGGGGTAGAAAGCAAACGAGCAGACGTGTCGCCTGATGGAAAGCTATCAACGCCGCCCATGTATGTATGTATAATATGTATGTATGTATGTATGTATGTATGTATGTATGTATGTATGTATGTATGTATGTATGTATGTATGTATGTATGTATGTATGTATGTATGTATGTATGTATGTATGTATGTATGTATGTATGTATGTATGTATGTATGTATGTATGTATGTATGTATGTATGTATGTATGTATGTATGTATGTATGTATGTATGTATGTATGTATGTATGTATGTATGTATGTATGTATGTATGTATGTATGTATGTATGTATGTATGTATGTATGTATGTATGTATGTATGTATGTATGTATGTATGTATGTATGTATGTATGTATGTATGTATGTATGTATGTATGTATGTATGTATGTATGTATGTATGTATGTATGTATGTATGTATGTATGTATGTATGTATGTATGTATGTATGTATGTATGTATGTATGTATGTATGTATGTATGTATGTATGTATGTATGTAGGTATAATAGATTTATTATCTACTTTTACGTTTCTACTTTATTCACATTTATCGATGCAAATAAACCTTATTAACAAGCGCGCGGATAATGCGTTCAATTCCCTCTCAATCTATCCAAATGTGTAAAATGAAACGATCGAATCCCGCATGCACTATGCAAGCCGCGTGTGGTTTCACAGTTAAGTGGTTCATATAATTACGTGTGGATGTTACCGCATCATTGCTATCCGAGCTGTAATGCTGTTATATTTTTTTATATACTATACTATATGATGCATTCTAATTCTAAACGTTGTCGCCGGAATATGTCGTTATATTCCGGCGACAACGTTTAGAATTCGAATGCATCTCGTACCGACTGAATAAAGAAAGAAAAGGAGAAAAGAATTATAAATAAAAACGAAAATTAATTTTAACAGACACTAAAATTATGATTTACGGCGCCGAAACGTGACCGCTGACAGTCCGTCTGCTTCACAAGCTCAGAGTTGCCCAGACTGCTATGGAGAGAGCTATGCTCGGAGTTTCTATGGTAGATATGATTCGGAATAAACAAATCCTCCAAAGATATAAAGTCACCGATATAGCCTTTCGAATTAGCAAACAGAAGTGGCAATGGGCTGGTCACGTTTATCGGAGATCCGACAATCGTTGGAGCATACGAGTGCTGGAGTGGAGACCGCGTCTCGGTAAACGTAGTGTGGGATGCCCCCCGGCTAGATGATTCGACGATCTGCACAGGGCGGCTGGCAGAAACTGGATCCGATAAGCCGATGATCGAGCTGATTGCCTTCCATATAACATGTCAATTGCCAAGAATGAGGATTAGAGTAACATCCCTCACTTATGAGGGAGGCCTATATTTGTCCGTGTCTTGTAACTATATTATGACGATAAGATTTTCACATAAGTTTCAACACAGAAAAGTTGATGATACGAAGGTAAAAGAAATTATAATGGATCGTTAACTAAATAAGAATATTAAAACCTAAGCAATAAGGTACAATAAAGCGTACGCCATTAGCAGTTAATGGGGAAACATAAAATCAGTTATTGCCCATATTGACTTTATGTAAATACATAAAATTATATGGTTCAACAATTCAGTATATAATACACAAAAGATATAACTTAAGTCAGGTATGTATATTTACGACTTTTGGACTATTGGACTACCAATTGGCTCAGTAGCGTGGCTACGAAGTCAATGATCACGGATTCGATCTCCACACCAGGATAAATATATGTATGGCCTACAAATATTTATTCCGAGTCTAGTCACCCCGCCAATCTGTTTAGAATAAACGTGGTGGGTTTCTGTCTGTTGCTACGGAAATATCCTGTGCCCAGCAATGGGACGTATATAGGCTGTGAAAAATATATAATTAGGAAACTTATTTTATTAGTCTCGCTAAAACTCAAAAACGGCTCGGCCGATTTGAATAATATTTTTTTTTATTTTGTACGCTATGAAAAGTTTACAAATAATAAATATATACAAAACATAAAGGAACAGCTTGAAAATGAAAAATTATTTTTCTTCCTTTTACTTCAAATTACTTTCAATAGATGGCGTTCGACGCTACTTTATCGTCTAACGGATGTGTTGTTATACAAAACAGTCGTGTATTTTGTGCGATTTTGAAAATTATTGCATACCTAAGTACTAAAATACCAGGAGAAGATAAATACAGAGGAACATAAATTGTAGGTGAAACGAAGTTCATCGGGCCATCTAGTATTGTAATATTTTATATTACAACACAAGTCTCAACTATTTACGGTATACCGTACGGTATTTACGGTATATATATATTCGTGGTAGACCAGTGCCTGAATTTGGGATGAGCTTATATCTCAGGTTCTTATTCAGCCTTTCAGCCATCGGCAACACCCGTATTATCTTCTGTAATTATGTTGGTTGACGTTGAATGTTATTTGATAACCTAATAACTAAGTAGTTATTTTTTATTATTATTTATGCTTGAAAACCTAATTAGTAAAGTCTCTTAATTTAATTATCCTACATATTATAGTTCCTAAGGGTAAGATCCACATCTGCATTGCCTTTATGATGTATAAAAGAATTTATATGATAATATTTCTCATAGCATCGATAAAATATTCATAATTTAGTCTCGTGTATAACGAAACAAACAAAAAATTAAGTAAGAATTTCCTTTAGAACGATATTAATCCGAAAGTATTTTTGCCTTTACTGAAAAACGAAATGAAGCGGGCGTCGTATTCCCAAAGGTTATTAAGCCTCCTCTTAGTAAATTTTAACTTTACAATCACTTTTTGAATAAAAATATATTATTACACACACTAAAAGTATATATATGATGAGAGTGATTTATCTTTGTCAGCGACAAAAAATGAAACATTTTAGTCAACGACAAAGCGTGTGTTATTTGTGTCAAAAACAAAGAGTGGGTGGTCTTTGTTCGCCCCTCGCTCTTCGCGAGGAGCGTCGTATATATGGCCCAGAGCGGCCATATTCAGACACTTTGAATTAAGGAGCCGCCAGCGTACCGTTTCTGCGACGAAGTTCGATTCCCACAGCCACGCCCACGATTATCTGGATCAATACTGGTGGAGGCCCTCCTGCGCTTTCATATATACAATTTCTCTTTATTAATATTACACACACGAATAGTACAGAGCCAAGTTTCTCGCCTTCATGGAAAATGAACACAAAAGCGTCAGGTTTTGTCATTGTCATTTTACTGTGTTACCGCGATTCGTACGCTAAGTATAGGGAAGGGACCTGGAGACTCAATTCCTTTGCCCTTCCTCTATTCCTTTCTTCTCCTCCCATTACTCATATTCTTACTGTTAAGTCCTTAAAAGCGCCATTTGTGGGATGTTGTCAGCTTTGACAAGTGCCACAACATCCTAATAGGCAGTCGGGCACGGTATCGATGTGATTAAGAAGTTTGGAGCCTTTCTGCTAGATAAGCTGCTTGTGCACTGGTTGGTTCTGATATATTATATATTGATGCAATAAAGCGAAAACGCTGTAAATGACACAGATCAGAAAAAATAATGCATCGAATGGTTTGAGTCTCATAGTCTCATATTTACGACCAATAGAAAATGTTGTACGGCGTTGAACTTGACTGTTTTTGAGTGAATTTTTTTCAGAAATCTTAAAAGGCTTTTCCTTATATATCTGGTGAAAAGAAATCAAGGCGGTTGCGCATTTTTACGTCGATATGCACCTTGAAATGGCTACGAGATCTCATCTGCCCTATAACCACCAAATAAAGCACACGTTTGTTCACAGTCTTAAAGACTTGCAATGCTTCCATGATTCCTGTGGTGTTGCGGTGTCTAATTTTAAGAATGCAAACATGTTCTTTTGGTTGCGGTGAATTTATTACATGTTTGAGTTATTTTTTATTTTATTGTGTTGTATGTGTATTTATGTGTGTGTCCTTCTCAATGTCGTCACGTTGGTTCTTGTTGAAAACCAGGGCCAGGTGCTCCAATAGAACGTCTGGCCTATGCTAAGCAAGAAACGTTTTATGACAGTTGTTCGATTAAAATTATTTTCTTTTTGTTAGTTTATTTGTATATTATAATATTATTACGATTTACATTTTAGTTATTTGAAAAAAAAATATGCCATGAATAAAGTTTAATCTGTTTCTGTTTCTATTTCTATAATATTTTAGATCTTAGCAAGGTTATTTTGAACACTATAAATTTAAAACTAAATTCAGATTAATTAGCTAGTGATTATATGGCCAAAAACTTGATAGCTCTCTTCCCATTAATCGTTAAAATGCAATTACTTTAAAATCCCTTTTAGTCTCTGGAAACCCCGATAAGATAAAGACGTCATTCGTACCTGCCACAAATCACCTTCTACCACATTCCTCAAAGTAGAAACGCTATAGAAAAACTCGAATCCTTTGGCTGATTAAATTTGAAGGTTTTTAATCTATTCAAAGTGATGTTAAATACGACCCCATAAATCCGAGCGTTGCTTCCTTCCAAGAATTTCCAAGTTTAAAAGGCGCTCGGTATATCCAAAGCTTTCACAGTTAAAAATCACCTTATAAGGCATCTTCCCAGTTAAGAGGTCAAATTTCATTTTCCCTAATGAATAATATTTCAGCATTGCGGAAAATATCTTAAAATCCCTGAAATAACGTCGGCTTCGTGCTGCGTTTGAATTGGCAAGTCAACTTGAAAAGTACTTATATACTCGCATATGCAAAGCTCCGTCTAAACTCCGCGACCTAGAAATAATTTTATCGTGAGTTGCGCAGCCGTTCTTGTATTCGGCAATCAGTGGGCTAGTTCACCATTTCCTTTTATTTCATTGTATAAAAAAAAATTGCATCCAAAAATGGCAAAAACCGAAATTTCAAAAAACAAACTAAAATTTATATTTCGCTTAACAAAGCACGGTATATCTAAAATGTATAAGCTAGAATACTGCTATTTAACTGATCGGCAAGTACAAGAGCAATGTGAACGAAGCATAAACGAGACTAATGCCCCTTATCTCAAAAGCAATCTCCACCTCATTATTTCCAACTCATCAGCCGCATCCGAAAACGCCTCTCCCAAGGACTACCAACTCACTTTCCGCTGATAGTGTCATTTTTTAATATCACCCTATTAAGACGGGATTAATTTAATCTAAGTCGGTCATTCGTTTTTTATTCATCGCGCGCTGGACATTAAAGTTTTAATTAAATATTCAAAGTGAATCTTAAGATGCGAAACAGGTTTTTAAGAAAATTCGCATAACTTAGGAAATATTTATCAAATAAACACTTAGATGGTTGTGGCGAACAGTATTATTTTCACCTGGCACCACTAGTTTAAGTTGGCTATACTGTTTTCTGTTTGTCATGTTGCCAATGTTTATGTATGCTGTAAAAACTTCTCTAAACGATCCGTTAGATTGTGCTCATGGTTGTTATCATTTTAATATAACTTATATTAAAATGATAACAACCATGAGCAACCTTTCCTCGTATTTAGCCGTTTCATTGAATGCATATTTATAATGAAAGTCATTCTTGGTGATGAAGATTTAGTTTAAGTTCCTCATACACTTAAACTTAAACTTCTTCCATTAAAAAACACACATTATTATTTTACTATTTTTATTTGCTTGTCGCGGATCTTTGCTAAGTAAAAATTCACACTGTCCACATAGTAATGGATTTCCGTAAAGTGACGCCTGACTCAAACGAAAAGTGTCTAAAATATAAAATATATTTTGTGTAAGTTTAGAGCATTTTTTTTTTTAAATATATAATTTTTTTGCGTTTCATTTCATCACAATATCTATCTTTAAATACTGAAATATAATGTATTATTATTATTATTATTTAGCATTTAATTAAAACTTCAACTCATTAACATACATACATACATATCTTCACGCCTATCTCCCGTAGGTGTTGGCAGAGACCACATAACTCCATCCGCTACGATCCCGGTACACCCTCCCTGCTACCACACTCATCCATATTTTCGTCTATCCTGCATCTCACATGCATCGTAGCGAAACGGCTCTCCGTTAGTCGCTTCTCCCCCTCGTGGGAATCAGGACCTGACGGGTGGCGAACCACGTCGCCGTCATTTCTTAACTATGACGAATTTTAATAAACTAACTCATTAACCTTAACCGGAATTTAAATTTAGTAACTAAACTTTGTATAATTAAAATCGTTGAGGATTGCGATGGCTGCCACATGTGTCAACTTGTGAAGAGGTGCTGTTTTTGTAGACTACTCTATCCGGGCCTTTCTCGCATTTCATATTATTCTTTATTCTCTTATACTTGTAACTAGATCATAATTAATTGTTTTTTTTTATGAGTTAGGAAGGCAAACGAGCAGGCGTTTCATCAAATTTAAAACAACCAACGCCGCTCATTGACATCTGCAGCGCCATAGGAGTGTTGCTGGCCTTTAATAAATATGTAGGCTTATTTTTTGAAAGTTCCTAATCATATCGGTTTGGAAACACCGCTTGAGGTACATGATTTCACAGTGGTGTGTAGAAAGAGGTTTCCGTGTTTTAAAACGTTCTGCGATGTTTAATTTGTATACATCGCAGAACGTTTTTCTGGTTATCTGTGACACTGGCTATCTATAATGTTTAATTCATACATTCATACATACATAAAAAGGGAAAAAAACTAAGAAAAAAAGGATTTTTGCGAAAAAGTATTTAAAGGAACCTTTTTCTTTGGTAGAAACTTTATTGTTAACAGACTAAGATTTGACAAATAGAACATTATTTTTTAAGTTGATAATAAATAATTTCAATAATAAAAATATATTATAATTGTTTAATTTCCCAATAAATAAATAAGAACAAATCAAAAAAAAGGGTTTTCTTTTCGTTCAAATCACTTTTTACGTTTACTGTTGAGGATAATTAGTATGGTAATGTTTATAATAAAACGAAAAGTTGAGAACATGGATATTTTTGTTTTTATGGGATAGGAAAGCAAACGTACAGGCGTGTCACCTGATGGAAAGCAGTCAACACCGCCCATAGATATTTGAAGACAGAAGTTGAAGGTTCCAATGACGTATCGGTTCGGAAATATCGCTAGAGGTAGCTGGTTCCACAGGGTGGTGGTGCGTGGAAAAAAGTTCCTGGAAAACCGTACCGTACTGGACCGCAACTCAATCGAGAGATGGTGGGGATGAAACTTTTCCCTGTGGAGAGTTGTGCGGTAGTGAAACTCAGCGGCCGGAATTATCCCGAACAATTCCTCGGAGCACTCAACAGGTAAAAACGGTAAAGGAAACTGAGAGATGAGACATCCCTCCACAGCTCCTAAGGATGTAGCCGTTCGGTGAGATCTTGATCATTGATAATACGAATAGCCCGACGTTATATGCGGTCAAAGCGAAGAAGCTGATACTGGGATGCCCCGGCCCAGAGATGAGAACAGTATACCGTATGCGGTCTGACCTGTGCCTTGTAGTTGGAGACGATGAGTTGGCGTGCAATACTCTCTCGCTCTACCAAGTACACCTAGCTTCTTAGAGGCCAGTTCGGCCTTATCTGCCAAGTAACCGCGAAATTGAACGTACGAATAAATTATATGTTTATATTGTACTGAACAAATGGTATTACAAGAGAAAACCGCTAATTCAAATTAAATAGGAGACTTCTTGAAAAAGGAACATTAATATTGTTTAAATATTTTGATAATGACACAATATTAAACCCTATAAGCCATTTATTTGTAAGAACATCTTCAATACAGATAATCCAGATAAAGCCGAGCTACATTCGGCATTAAAATGGTGAGATAACCTGTGTTACGATCTTACGTTGAAGGGTCAACTTTGTCTACCGTAATGAGTAATATTCCTGAACTACGGCCGTTTATCTTGGGATTAATAAAATAATATTAACTTAAGGTTCGTTTGAACTGGCGAGCACACTTGAATGTCAGGTTTTTGTGAGCTAGGCAAGTAAACGAGCAAGCGTGTCGCCCGTCGAAAAGGAATCATTGCCGCCCGTAAACATTTCCAATATCATAGACTTTGCAGACGCGTTATTATATTTATTATTGTATTGTCTTTTGAAGACTCCAATGTCGTATCGGTTCGAAATAACCCTAAAGGCAGTGTTGGCAACCGTAAAATAAATATCGTACGATGTACGATAGTGAGTCGTTATCGTATGCAAATGTATGATAATATTAAAATATCCTAAAAAACTTTCTAAACTAAATCAAAGTTTAAATTATGCAGTAAGTCGTCGTTAGGATCGTTCGGTTTCTTAATCGGGTCGGTGTTTTCTACGGGAGGGGTGTTAGCCCTCCTAAACCTCTTAAAAATACTTAGTTTTAATATTACATAAATATATATAAGACCCAATTTTAAAACATATTATATAGTAGTCCAGCAGTGGACTGCCGCAGGCTGCTGATGATATAGTAGAAATTTATACACGGATTTATAAATTTAACTGGCAGGAGGTGGCGCAGGACAGGGCGCGATGGCGTAAGATCTGTTCGGAGGCCAAGATCCATTTTGGGTCGCTGCGCCAACAAAGTTAGTTAGTTATATCAAAATTTAGATAGTATGGAGTTTTCCAACAACGACACATAGAGACACAGTGTCGATATTACTTGTTTTGTCATTTTTATATAATATATGTATGAATAAATGTAATAATTGACTGATTAAATTTATAGCCATTGAAGTTTTCTAAAATTTTTGAATCGCATGAATTTTCACGCCATCTAATACGCGGTGTAATCGAAAAATAACGTATCAAGCGCAATATAAATTCGTGATAATATCAATTTTATTAATAATTAATGCTTTTTTACGTTATTTGAGTATGTACGATATTTTTTTATCCGGTACGATAATCTTACGACCTTGGTACTATCAGCGCTATTTTCAGGTTGCCAACACTGAAGGTAGCTGATTCGTCAGAGTATGTAGAGGAAAGAAATTACGGGAAAAAGGCACCCTACTGGATCGCCAACCATCCAGATGGAATCAGCACTTGAATGTAACTGACGAGTACTAAACCGTTTTGAATGGACCACAATCGAGACTAATGTTCTTTATCATAATAGCAATCTCCGTCTCATTATTTCCAACTCATCAGCCGTAACAAAAATTGCCTCTCATGAGGAACAGCTACTCAATTTTTGCTGACAGTGTTATAATTCAAAAGGATTACTCCCTCATTATTAATATAATATGGATAATTTATTATTCAAAATACTAAACATTATTTCTTTTTATATAGAATAGCAGGCAAACGAGCATGCGGGTCATCTTGTGGTAAGTCATGCCTGCTGTCCATAGACATCCACAGCGCTGGAGCCATCACAAATGCGTTGCCGGCCTTTTGGGAACATATATGCTTCTCTTGAATGCCTCTACGTTATATCACACCGCAGATGACCATCGTTCGACATTTGCACAGTTCGTGGCAGAAAATCGTCTACTTGTCTTTCCTTATTTAATATAATATAAATTAAAAATATAAATCGATATTCTTGTCACCAGAAATCGTTCGTGTTATTTATAATGTGTGCATTAACAAATAATATCCGGGGAAATAGAGTCGTCTCTTTTCTCCTGCAGTAATTACAAACAGTACTTTCTCCTTCGTGCACTCGCCATTGGGCCAGTGTGGGTGTGTCCACGCACTTCATGTAGAAATATTCGGATATATTTTAAAAAGAAAGATTTGTTTTATAAACAGTTCGAAAAGTTAAATGTTGCGTTTCGCTAAATAAATATATTCTTTTTTATTTAGAATTTACTTATAGTAAGAAATTTGAAATAGGGAATCTTTATTAACCTATAACAAATTATTTATTATTAATATCATTTGAAATAAAATAGAAATTAATATAATTTAAAATCTGTGTCTATATGTCCGTAATAAAAATAATACGGCCATCTATGTTTAACTTCCCATACGACTGTTTCATTGGGATTTTAAATGATGTCCGAAGTTATATATTATTAAGCAAAAGAGGGCGCTTTAAAAATTATGATATATTTAATCGCTATAACTTCCTTATTTGTAAAACAGTAATATTATAAAACTAAAACAAAATATACTGCTCTGCTACTGTCAAGCTTCTAATCAAATTTATTTTGTTTTCAAATTGAATTGTCGGTAAAACAGGAAAGAAAACGTCAAAGTTATCTATGATAAAGTAGGTATTATTTATAATCACGACATCTTGTGACACGCAAAGTAAACCATGACAATCATCTGATTACTGTCAGTATTGTTGACAAGATGACGTAAGCATGTATCGGCTCTATCGGCTACATTCATGTAAGAAATACATATAAACGTTATGAAATTTTGGAAATACTCTTTATAGTACATTTTTAACTCCGAAAACGTAGATGAACTTAATATTTTACCATCAAAATTTATTTTAATACCATCTACTGACTAACTTTGAAATAGCTTCTGCTATCTAGATAAAGTAGTTATCAAACAAAAGTACTTAGTTCAAGTTTTCTCCACGGCGCTCACAACCCAAACAATGAATTCCAACATGGAGGTAATGTGCTACATAGTTTGAAAATGCAGGCCGTGTCATGCTTTGAAAAAAATCATTTTATACACGATTTTGGTGGAAAATGTCGGACCCTAAACGTGCTACTCTTATAACAGTGGGTGCTCCTAAATGTGCAAAAAATAATGTGAATAAAACTGTGAGATTAACTATAAATTTGGATGAAAGCAATGAAAGTAAATATACAGAACTGAATTACAAGGTACTAGTCATAGGAGAAGAGGTAAGTTATAACAGAAAATCATAGCAATTTACGCAACCATAATGCTTTTTCAGTTCTTTGTAGTGTGGAGAATAATGTGAAAAAATAATAATTGGGTTAACTTTAGCTGTTAGGCGGGTAAATATGGTTGGAAACGGGACTCTGCTGTGATCGCTGAGAATATTTTTTACTTGTGTTACACAGTTTTGCATTAGGTTTGTAACATGATTTTGCGTCCATGAGCCGTAAGAGAAGCCCAGATATCGGTCGCCATGTTTGCAACAATCTTAGAAGTACGTTGACAACATAGGACATCATTCCCAGTGAGCGATGTTTTGACCGCACAGTTCATCTGAATATTTTTGTTTTTAGAAGTGCATTGTGGTTTTATTCTATTATTTTTTATTCGATTAACACGTTGCATTATTGATGACGACAATGATAGGTATATACCATAGTAAAGTTAGCGAAAGTAGAAATCGACATTCGATGACCTAGCCTAACCCTGCATATAACATTGTAATCGTGTCTTCAAAGTTCTTATTTTTAGATTGATTTCTACGTTGACAATTTATTAACATTTTTCTTGAATTTAGAAACATCTGTTACACATTATTACTTGTTACATATAAATAGAGGAAGTGAGATATCCTGCGCGTGTGTGAGTGGGTGATTTATTTATTCACGTATGGTTGACTATGTCCTAGCGTCATAGTTTTATTGTTTTACATTAATGTAATGGACCAATGCAAATTATCAAGACCATACTTAGGTTATGTATTTGTTTAGAAACTCGATTTGCATTGTTGCCAATTGCGTTCGGGTTACTCAGCTTGGCAGATCGGTTAGCGACCTTTACTTGTTGGACTATACTCTAGGGATAAAATGCATATTTCTGTTCCGTTTCTGTAAATCGATTACATGGTAAATAATATACTGCATTGATTATATACCTATTACGTGTTCCGAGTTGCGTCTTGTGTGGTTTCTATTGTATTATAACATGTGATTGATGACTGTTCCGTCGTTCTAAGTATCAAATGTATTTCTTTTAGTATCGAACGACGGGAAGATATAGTTTTTAGGTTATTTTCGACATCGCTTGGTTATTTTTAGGGTTTTGAATTCCTAATGGTGTCCCGTGAAAATAATGTTGTTCTCAATGAGAAATAAGGTTAGAATTGTTGATAAATAAATACGGATTAGGTTACATAAAGTAAATAAATAAACCGATATATTTTTAATACATTTTTATATTTTAAGCAAATACTTTTATCATATAATGTTACGTTACTTATCACTAATGACGAGTTATTGTTTTCTTTTTCATGAGTATGATTTTGAATATCTTTTTTTTTCTGTGTTTTTTAAATCACATAGTTATTGTTGCTTGCATATTGAAGTTATTTAGCGCATTTACATATGCGAGAAAAATGAATAACACTGTAAGGTAAAGGCTTTTCATTCGTATTTGCCTGGCTGTAGGGGTGTCAACATTCACATTAATTTAAAATATTTTAATATGACTCTCATTTAAGAATAAATTAAAACTAACTGTTACATAATAATTATATTATATAATTCTAAATGATTTAAGTTTTATGCGGAATGATTAGCTTCGTAGGTTTGCTGCATAGGGAAACTAGCTTTTAGGAAAGAGCAGCGGCCTATTCCCAACCGTGGGATAAAATAAGGCTCTTAATAATATTTTGGACATTAAGTATAATTTACAAATTCTACTTTTTAATTGAGGTTAATTTGACATTTGACAGTGATTTTTACTTTATTATTATTATAATATATAATAAAATAAAAGCATAGAGCTATAATATGCGCTTGGTGGTTGGCAGAAATTGAATGCGTGTAGTTGGAAATTGGGCTATGTAGCGCGCGTTGGGGGTGGAATTTGTCCAGCAGTGGACTTCCGCAAGCTGACTTCCTATTATAATATTTAATTTGATGCCTTTATTAGGGCTGTTCTCGCTTTCGGTACCAAGGATCTAGTTATCATTTCCCGCATTGGGATACATATTTAATATAGCGTTCGCTGTTTGTCCATGTGGGGTGTGTTATACGGACAATATAAGGGCGAAGCTATGAGTGCTTAGCAGTTAATAAAACTCTGGAGACCGTGTCTTGGTAAACGTAGTATGAGACGCCCTATGGCTAAATGGAGCGACGATCTATGTTTTAGCGGCTGGCACAAACTGGATGCGTGTAAAAGGTCTGGCTAGATGGTGCGCCTTGGAGGAAACCTATGTCCCATAGTGGACTGTCCTAGGCTATTATATATTTGTGCTAGGAAATTATATTTAGGTGTTTATATTTATTTTGTTAATACACCGTGTAAATAAAGACACACTTAGCACAGTATTTAAGGTACCATACTTTTAAGCCAAGAGTTCAAGGTTCAAATAGCTCGAACATAAATATTTGTTTTAAACACAAATATTAGTATCATGAAATCCAGATGTTATCTCTATAGATAATTATAATTTTTTGCACTATTAAATTTCTACTGATGTTGTTTATCCTTCTTGTATCATTATTATATATTTTGATAAATCATCAGTACAGCTGTGACATTCCACTTCTGGACTGGATTTATCAAGATATATTATTATATATCATGATAAATCATCAATACAGCTGTGACATTCCACTTCTGGTGGTCATTCTCCTTCAAAATGAAAGAGGGGTTGCCGGAATTCCCACGCTTGGCGGGCGAACTGGAGATTGGTTTTTATTCCCAGGTTGACGTTGCTGTCCAACTTCTGGTATTAGTTCCCAGAGTCGCGTTGTATGATGCCTGCTGAAAAAATATAGAGTGACCCTATATACCTGGATAATTTTAATACAGGTGTATCCTGATACACAGACGCGTAGTGCTTGCGTCACTCTTGTTATTACTAGAAGAAGCATCATGCATGATGAACAACATTTCGGGTCTCACGTGACTGTGATACACATTGTAGTTGGGCCATAGTCGTTACTTTGCCGCGATACCCGAGTAATCGTGACTTAGTAGGGCCTTAGCTATTATATTATATATTTTTTTTTACCTTTATATCGACACCATAAAGCAAAAACGCTGTAAATGACACAGGTTTCGAAAAAATTTTGATTGCGTATTCGGATCAAAAAATACTGCGTCAAATAGACATGTCTCACAGCTCCGCGCCCAATTGAAAATTTTGTACAGCGTTGAAAGTGACTGTTTTTAAGTGATTAGATACAAGTTTTTTTTTGGCTCTCGTGGTAAGTTTCATTTTGAGGTAAGTTTCATTCTACGTTTTTGCATCGATGTATAGGTAAAAAATATATAAGTACTTAGATAAATCATCATACACAAATCTTAAATTCTCCTATCTAAGTTATTACGTGTCCTCTGGCTTTCTCGGAAGTACTGCTGAATCAACTAAATTCGACGTAAATGAGGCTTTATTAGACAAATACTAAGAATACGCTTTTTATAACAGATTTAGGTATACGGGGTACGCGTGTCACCTGAAGGTCAAAAGTAATCACTCTCCCATGGATACTTTTCTTTATGGTGAACTTTTATTTATTTGGGACCAGCTAACTGCCCGAAACGCCTTAAAAGTAATGTGTGGATGTGTCCTTTACAGTTTCGTCGATATGATTCGCGATTCTATACTCCGTTCCTAGAGCAAGCGAAAAAACAGACAATGACAAATAGTATTATGTTTGCGACGATAGAAAATGATACCTATCGCTCTCCATACATTTATTTATCGTTAACGATTATTAACGCGTTTACAGTACGAGGTGGGGTGAACGACTCTCTCATGTCGCTCACACTACCTCGTACTATAAACGCGCTATTTTATAATTACATTGTTTATCGCGACTTCGTCTAATAAATATTCATAATAAAGTAATAAGTAATAACCAAAATTTCTCAAAGGTAGACAACGCAATACCTATGGCACTGAAGATGTCTATGGGTGGCGTTGCTTGCTTTCCATCAGGGACACGACTGCTCGTTTGCCTTCCTATAAAAAAAGTGTAGGCTATAAAAAGTTTAAAGATCACATTAGAGGAACAGATATTCAAATTGTAAAAATGCATGGTTGTTTTGATTTTTTTTTCACAATACATTGCCGACCTTTCAGGAAGACTTGATTCTAGAAGAGCTCAATGTTAAAAATGAATGGTGTCGTCGAAATAAACTATGCAAAAATAGAGACACTTAAAAAAATAATTAAAATTAGCTCTAATGTGATTTAAGGGACCCCATTTGTGAATATATCATTATCTCTAAGGTCCTGCGATCTCCGATCGTAACTTCATTCCTTTCGGACGAGAAAGTGGCTTCTGTGTTCCCGCATAAACTCTAGGCACTCCAATATAGTGAGCTGTTAATCGGGATTTCTCGATAATTCTATAACCGAATTGCCATACACATTATCACTTTCTCGCCTTGAGGTAATTTTATTTGTGATAGTCAGTTAACAACGTAGGGTGAACGGCATTAACTTGTGAGAACCCTACACTATTGGCACTTATATAGGATGTCCGGTGGCAAAACTCGATTATAGGTCGAATAATCAGTGAACGCGTACTTACTGAATATTTTCTGCCAATATTGACAGAATATCCTACCTTCGCGCGCATGGTTTCAACAATATGGCGCCACGCCTCACAATGCTAGAGACTATGGCTATGGCTTCGTCGGATTTATTTCCTAACATTAATAAGCCGTTTCAGCGATATCCCCTGGCCACTCATGTCACCGGATTTCACCCCTATAGACTTTTTTCCGTACCTAAAAGTAGTCTATAAGACAAACTCGACGACCATCTCAGCACAAAATAAATCTCATTCACGAGGTTACTGGCATCCTGATGTCACTACATCAACGAGTGGCAAAAATATATAATATAGCTATAGTAATATAGCCAGTTTCCAATGTGCCCGACGCGGCTGTCAACATTTAGACGAAATAACTTTAAAAAAATAAAACCCGCACTTATCTTCTTCGTTTTTATTTATATCATGTGCAGTTTTTATTATTATTTACGTTTGGAAATCTAATTTTGCCACCGGACACCCTATATTACCCGCATAAACTTTTTTGTATGTAAAAATTATCATATAAAGTACCTGGTAACTGGACTGTGCAAGTCATAAAAATGTTGAAATCTAGTACATCGGAGTGTGTTAGTGTAAACTGGAAAGATATGTAATCCTTTCACATCAGAGCAAAAACGGCGAACGTCGAAACTGCCCTATAGAACTAGTAAAGTTGATCAACTATAATAACTTGAAATCAATGTACTGCGATCAATTCTTAGATTAAAGTTGTATTGCGCGAGAAAATACATTTGGCTGTATTAATTCATTAATTCATAGTACCCTACATTTGAATCCACAGTGAAACTAGAAGAAGAAGCAGAAGCGTTCCTGACTTGCATATTCTTAACAGAATAGGGAAGCAAGATGTTCACTTGATGTGAAGAAAAGACCGAAACCTACCTTTATCTATGTATCTTCTGCAGCAATGCGAAATGTCTTTGATACTACAACAAATTTCCATCAATCTCCATTCTACACACCATTATGCCTTTTCTGGCTTTGATTTGTGTCAAAACATAAAAATGTTTTTTTTTTATAATAATAATATAGGTAACAACCCAAATGACTATGTGTAGTATAGTTTGAAGTCATTTATCATCCGATGACTCATATGGTTTTTTGCCTCTCTCTTGAATTAAAATCTAATAATCATAACCTCTTATGGAGAGACTGGAAAAGTTCTGCATAAATGAGGAAGTAATATTTAAATTTTTATAACATTCTTGTTAAAACTTAATACACATGTATTATAATTTTTTATATAATTAACAAAAATGTAATATCTCCACCTCATTTCTTCCTTGGAGTATTTTAAGAGGTTAATATGAGATCACATAGCAGTTGAAACACACCAGTATGTATAGTAATAGAAATGACTGAGTAATAGAAAGCACTTTGCAATCCCTTATCTGTCTAATAAGTAAAGGGATTAGGACTACACCCCTCATTTGTGAGGAAATTAACTTTTAGCAGCACACCTTTATAATTTTATTGATGATGAGAATTATATCATCATCCCCTTTTATCTTTAATTGAGTCTGTATCTACATTTACTATCGAATTAGCTCTGTGGCCAAGCTAAAACTTTTCGAGTTTATGGTCACATGTCGATGGATAAAAATATGTGTGGCCTACAGATATTGACTCTGAGATTGGGTGCCCCGGAAATCTGCCTTGGATAAGCGTGATGGATCAATGTCCACTCCTACTGAAATAGGAAGCAGGGAGACATGTATGGATTGTAAAGAAAATTACATTAGCCGTAGACTGCCACAGGCTGTTAATGATAACAATAAATTTATTATTAAATGTGGTGATAGATTCAAAACTTAGATCGGGTAGACAAGTTATTCGTACTATAGTTTTACGCTACCTTATTAAGAATTTTGATGGTGACAGACTATGGCTTAAGAGTCATAATACAGTTCTAACTATTCAATAATGCAGTTGTACATTTAAATGCAGTCTGCAAAATCACTCAACAAATAAAGAAGATATTCATTAATGTATGACTGATGATTAATAATATGCCATGAAATTGGTGTTTATTTTTCCATATGTGCAATGAAATGTCAAAAACCTCTACTAAAACGAGAACTCTACAGAACTAAAAATACAAAAAAACACTAAACAGATGTTTATATATCTTCTTCTTCTAAGAATGCCTCTCTGACTTGCGAAGGTTGGTAGCCAATTCAGCACAACTTTCCTCCTCCTTAGCGAGGTGCAGCAGTTCTGGAGCATTCGCTATCCCAGTCCACTCCCTGATATTACGGAGCAAAGGCTTTCTTTTTCGACCAACTTGACTTTTGCCCGCAATTTTGACCCATCATGATCAGTTGCAATAACTTGTACCTGTCATGTCTCATGATATGACCCAGGTAAGCAACTTTGACGATCTATACAGTTACTGTCAATCATATTTAAAAGAAACTAAATATAATATATATAACTAATGTCACTATATTGTGTTATTTGGCATGAAATAAAATGTAATCAAATTAGAAATGATAATTGAAATGTTATTACCGATGTCCATATGTTATTCTCTTCATTAATTTAAATGATGCTTTCTTTTGGTCGGGTTATATCTGTCATTTCAACCCTCAAATGTCCATTCCACCTTATGCTTCCACACAGTCACATTTCTTACCATACATACAATAGAAAACCAGAGTTCCAAATTTTAATTTTAAGAAACATAACCTAAACAGTTTAAGTGTGTAAGATGCTCAATTTTTCTAAATAATCATGCATTATTGATATGAACAATACAGTTTATTTTCTTCTTACTCGTTGTTCACTCAATCCAGAGAACGATGACTCTATGTCTTGGTAACAATGAAGTAACCAACACAAGAACTGTTGTCTTTTGGGGCTGTAAGGAAGACAAAAAATCAGAATCACTAGAATGTCGACATTCTCTACCTTTTTTTTTAACGGGCCATTTATGTCCCACTGCTGAGCATGGGCCTCTCTATTTCTGGAGCACGGATGTTAACCCACCACACTTGTCCAATGTGGATTGGTGGGGTTCATTACTTAAAGGGGAATAATAAGTGGTTTCTTAATATATTAATTTGCATACAGTCTCTTTGTATGACTTTTTATGTTTTCTTGAAAATATTTCTTCTTTAATTAGTCCGTCATTACCGAGAATCATGGTCACTAGAACTCCTAAAATGGACAATCTGTCTCCATCGGTTCAGTCCAAAGTAAACCTCACCACTTGTTGAAATTTAGAAGAGAATGTGCTTAAAGATGGCTTCCTTCATTTGGTTAGATCGTCTTGTTGGCCCTCACACTCTCTTTCATTCAGTATTACAAACCATGACCAGCTTTTCCAGGTTACCATCTCCTCTTTGCATTTTTGAAAATCTTTATACTGTTTAAGCCGAGAATAATTTAGGAATCAGTAATATAAATAATATTTTTAATATTTACAATTATAAACAAAGATATTTATTTTTCATATTAAGTATTATTTATTAGGAAAAATATTGTAGTAAGATAGGAAAAATGTAAATAATTTAATTTGATATCTGACTGATATCTTTCTAGTTGTAATTTTAATTGTGTCATAGTTTATATATATAATGTTATATAATCAGATAAGATTCAGTATGTATAAGTTGTATGCTCATATCTCTAAATTATAATTTTTAAATGTTTCTTGGCCGAATCTATCTCTCTTTACCTGCATATCTTATGCAGCAATGCAAAACATGACTTGGCCTCCAATACAACAAGTTGCCATCACTCTCCATTCTACGAAATTAAATTACAAAACATTTACTTTTTTTAGCTTAGTTTTAGCACTAGATTGCCCAAGAAGTCATTTTGACTGCTTTTTAAATTTAATTAAAAAAAAGACTATATAATGACGCAATTTCTTAATATTTTGAGATAGCATACTAACATACAACTTTATGCAAACCCACAAAGTTCTTAGAAATTGTATCATTATAAAAATATTTTTTTTCAATAACCAGACAGTCAAAATAACTTTCTGGGCAATCTAGTATTAAGGATTTATATGCTGTGATTTTAAATTTTGTTATGTTGTTGTGTGTCTTGTTTTGTCTGCCATTATTTGAGAACAGAGATTAGATAATTTATGACTTTTTCTAGGATTTTATTCCAACATTTAAATTACAAAAAAATTTTTAGGGCTTATAGGAAAGTTATCCTGAAATTCGAACTGCTATTACCTATTAATACATTTAAATGATATCATAAGTCCCTGATATCGTTATTGTTAAATATTCATTGTAATTGTTGTGTATAGTTGTAACTGGACTTCAGGTTTACCTTAAATTATTTTGCATGTTTGTTATCTTATATTTTATTTATTATATTTATATATCTATAGTCTGTAACTGTACCTTTTGTAATAAAATAAAATAAAATATATACAAGTAAAGATCTGTTAGAGTTTAAAATTATTTGTCTATAGGGGTCCTAGTTTAGGCATCTTATTTTCACCACAAATATGGTCCCATGGATAGTCAAGAACAATGAATGATAAATCTGTTATATAAAATTAAGTTTAATATCGAAAAAAAATATACAAAAGGAGTCTACTACTTTATGCATCAATCCCTCCATCTTTGGAGTTCTTCTGACAAAGTTTTAGAGATCCGATGATTAACAGTTTTTCCATTTGTTTCAAGAAAATTTACAATTCTGACTGTTTTATTTGAAACCGAATAATGCAGTAGAAAACAGCTTTTGGAAGCCAAGTGTTACTTCAATTATTACATTGGAATAAATATTTGTATGGCTTCCATTAAATATATTTGTTATGAGTTTAGGTGTGTGTATTTAGGTGTTTTTCTACAGTGCAAAATTGTGATGATAATTTTATATATATCCAGTGTTGCACATATTGAATTGAAATGGATATTGTAATTGTATTTGTTTTATCTAATCGCAAGTAGGGTGACCATATATAAAGTAATGATTTGGATATATATAAAATTTCCTTACATTTGCAAAAAATAATAAATTGTTGTATATCAGATGCCAGACCGATTGGCTCAGTGGCGCGGCCCTCCTCCCACAGAGTCAATGGTCGCGGGTTCGATTCCCGCATCCGAATAAATATATAAATGGATTTCTAAATATTTATTTCGAGTCTGGTAACCCCCCTAATCCGCATTTCCTTTCTTGCCCTTTCCTTTCTTCTCTATCCTTTCCCTTCCTCTCCGCCAATCCAAGGTCTGCCGTGCCAATGGATGCATGGCTAGGGACGGTCCTAGTCGCAAGCGTGCCGACCGTTCCGGTATCGGCATGCAAGGCTCTGCTGGGGCTGACCTCTATCCTCCCTTGCAGCTCGTGGTATTCACTAAGACGAATTTAATATACCTAATTTATTGAAAAATGACGGCGACGTGGTTCGCCACTCATCACGTCCTGATTCTCACGAGGTCGAAAAGCGACTAATGGAGAGCTGTTTCGCTGCGATGAATGGTAGCGGATGGAGCTCTGTGGTCTCTGCCAACCCCTGCGGGGGAGACGTGATAATATAAAAAAAATAAATATATATAACAGCTGCCAGAGAAGTTCCAATTATATGTACAACGTTTGGGAATTTCTCTAAGTAGCTACAAATCTTGAAACTTACTAATTCCTGGCGGAAAACTGCATATACTCTTTATTAAATATAATATACTCTGAGAGAATGTGGTACTTCCTCCGAGGCAATTTAAGCATATTACATTACTATTTACAACTGAAGGGTTTACTTCTGGGTTTATTTCCGAAAACTCACAAGTGCCTAAAAAGTCCCGATAGGTCGGAACAAATCTTGATGTTTTGTAACTCTATACCTGAGATTTAGTCACTTCAAATTCGCATACAGAACGAAGAGAATTATTTAATTGGCTTACTTACGTAATATTAATCGTAATTTTGATTTCTTTTTTCAGAGAAAGAAAAGAGTACAAAATGGCAAAACTACAGGGCTGGACCCATTCTCAGACAATGACGATGACGTGGAAAGAGTTGCCAGGAAGTTTGAACAGAAATATGTAAGTTTTTTTTTTATAATCGTAGCGCAGTTAGCAGTAGAATTCCTATGTGATACAATAAGGATAAATCCCATGGTGTACACCAGGGGTGAGCAACCTTTTTAATCAACGGGCCAATTTAAATTTTAAAATTTTTTGGCAGGCCGCACATAAAGCATCATTTATTAATAATTTGTTTCGGTTTAGTATGTATATATATATATATAACAGATCCAACCTGTAGGAATCTCGAGTGGTGTGTGTTGATTAGATGAATTGAAACACTTCAACTGACAGTAGATTTGGCAGTTTTTATTCACTTTCACCTGGGAGTAGGAATGAGTGAAGGAGGAGATATATATATCTCCTCCTTCACTCATTCCTACTCCCAGGTGAAAGTGAATAAAAACTGCCAAATCTACTGTCAGTTGAAGTGTTTCAATTCATCTAATCAACACACACCACTCGAGATTCCTACAGGTTGGATCTGTTACAGTAAAATGGAAATATATTTTTTACAGGGTGGCAAAAGCACATACGGTAGACGTGGCAGGTCGAAGCGTGACGATTTCGCTGACATCGGAGCGGGATACGATGAGAACGATCCCTTCATTGATAACACCCACGGCGTGAGTACAGATTTAGACGTAATTGTAATGGTTTGACCAATTTAACTAAATAAGTGATGCTGGTAACAAAATAGTTAATAGGAAAGGCCGACCCATTGCCTGACATCTAAGATATATCTCAAAAAAGCAAGCCTACACATTCATTTAAGGCTGGCAACGCTTCTGTAATGCCTATGGCACTACAGTTGAGATCGAAGAGATCTATGAGAACTCTTACTTACGTACCATACGTATAAGACATACGTTCACAAAAGTAAAGCAACGCATTTGTGACCCTTCTAATGTTGAAGATCTCTATGTGCGGTGGTGGTCACACGCCATCAGGTGACCCGCATGCTCGTTTGCCTGCTCTGCTATAAAATGTGTGAGTGGACCTTTCTAGAGACTATTTTTATTTAATCTAGAATAAGAAACTGTATTTGTAGTTGTCTGCTTACTCTGAATCTTAATATACCTTATTCGTTAAAAAATGACGGCGACCTGGTTCGCCACCCGTCACGTCCTGATTCCCATGAGGTCGAGAAGCGACGAACGTAGAGCCGTTTCGCTATGAATGTGAGAGGAAGGATAGATGAAAAGATGAGTGTGAAGGAAGCAAGGAAGGTGTGTCGGGATCGTAGCGAATGGAGATCTGTGGTCTCTGCTTAACTGTGTGTATGTATGTAAATTGGATTTTTCAAAGTGTTTACAATTGATCGTTATAGCTATATTTAAGCATAAGAAATATTATTATACTCAAATAAAGTTTTTTACATACTTAAAAATATTCAGGCATAGTTTTAAGTAAATAAAAAGTGTTACTCATTTAAACGTGCCGCGTAAACGGTTTATCGTGTCACCTTAGATCTCGTGACGTCATCTGACCCACAATGTCACGCGTTTTTTTTTTATTCTCTTCAATGGCAATTAGTTACAACTATTATGCCAGTGTAGAGTAAAATACAATAACATTAAATCTAATAAAAATAAATGACGTGATAAGCTGACTAGTTATATTTCAAGATAATCTCTTGAAATATAACTAGTCAGCTTATCACGTCATTACGTCATGAGAAAATAGTGGCTATTCTACCGAAACCTATGAACTATTTCAGTCAACTTAAAAAGTCACGATACACGCATTTATTTAATATCACTTCACTTATACGCCTTAATCGAACTATATTGTATAATACGCCACCACAATTAAACAATATAACAGATAATAATATAATATGAAAATTAAAAAAAAAAAACACTACGTCATTGATGACAGTTGGCGGGAAAAGTCCGTCGCACGCGGTCTGATAAAACATATTACAATTTTTAATAATTTTTGGGATAATTTTAAATTATAAGTCGTTATTTTTTCACAAAAAGACTTGTTCGTAATGATCATATTATTATACAAACATTTTTTCGAAATATATTTTAGTTTTTTTTTTTTTGATTACTGTATTGTATAATTACAGTACGATGAGATGATCCCGCCAGAGTGCGACACATTCTACGGCGGTTTCTACATCAACAGCGGGCTGTTGGAGTTCAAACCTGTGCCTGAAGAGCAGAACGTTGGTTCGGATGGCGAAGTCAACACCAGCAGGAGGAATAAGGTTGGTTTTTGGTTGAACAATGTTACGTAAAGTCTTAATTGGCTCTTTGTTTATATTTCTTTAGGATTGTAATCGCAAGTTTAACATCCGCATCGGGATAAATTTGTATTTTTTTTTTCACAGCTCATATATATCCCACTGCTGAGCACGGGGCTTTCCCTTTCTGGGAGAACGAACGTTAACCCACCACCCTCGTCCATTATAGATTGGCGGGATCATCAGACTCGGAATTAATATCTGTAGGCTATACATATATTTACTCCGATGCCGGGATGAACCCGCGACCATTGAGTCGAAGTCAATTACTTATCAATTAATATATATATACTGTGAGGAATACCCACACTGGATGATTAAGTGGGTACTTATCGCCATTATCAATAAAAGCAGCGTTCGCGCTCAGAACTGTTCACTTTGTTGTTAGTAGTCGTAGCGCGCGGACGCGTGCTTGAATCACTGTCGATAGCTTAAGGTCATGTTAACCATTGTTTTTTTATGTAAGCCTTGAACGTAAGCATTTGAATTTTAATTTATTATTATATATTTACAGAGGCGCATATCCTCAAGCAGTAGCGAGAAAGAATATTCAGAGAGTTCATCCGAGTCGGAGAGTCAGGACGAAAAGGATCCAAAGGCAATTGTCAATGGAACGGTGGATTCACATAAGACAGAACATCAGAAGAAGGTTAGTTTTGTTACATTTATTCACACACACGCACGTACACACACTCACACATCATGAACATTCTCAGGCACATGTTGTCGGCGTAATCGGGGGCAGTCCAGAAATTACATCAAACAATTTGATTTGATTTATGGATAATATCCCTCTCATATATGTGTCACATTTGGTTCACCCCGTTCGTGGTGTGATATTTTGCAAACTTTACATTTAGAAATGATTTAAATAAAACAACACTTCCAAAGTTATTTAACATATGACATAATTTATGGATGGCCCTTAGCCCATCTGTACTTCCACTTGGCACCATTAGCCCACACACACGATGCCCCACACAATGTCGTCCTACGTCTGTTTACACTCTCAAAGAATTTGATAGAGTTGGGATATAATGAGCATTATTCTCTCGTCTGATGTAAATCGACCTGTAGTTCATAACGTATTTAATATTTAAAGTCATATCAACTTGCAGAAAAACAAAAAGATTGACAAGCAGAAGCCCAACAAAATCCGGAGGAACGACTCATCGGCAGCTACTTCGGGCAAACAAACGTCGGATGGTGAGTTGTTGAAGACAATTTTATACCACCCCATATATTTCTACTTTGTAGGGAATGGGGGGAACACTAAACACGCTTGTGAAAGGCGTATTGATGGGAAAAATGACCTCGGAATAAATACCTGTTGAACAGCCCCGTGACTGAGTCAATTAAGTCATTAATTATAATGACTTAATTGACTCAGTCACGGGGCTGTTGCTTACGGAATCGACGGCTGCGGTTTCCATATCCGCGTCGTACCGCATATGTATGACCTACAGATATTTACTCCTATCTTTACACCCCTTCACCCCGCCTAGGACGTGCGTGGTGTATTATTGTTCGTCATTTCAGAAATGGGGAGGCTCGTGCTCAGCGGTAAGATATATGTATATGGACTGTGAAGAAATACATATGTATACCTCTGTGAGCTGTAATTGATCGTCATAAAAGAAAGCTTCATCCTCTCCATCCGGATGATCATCCAGTAGGGTGCGTTTTTCCCCAAACTTCATGCCAGGCACTACCATTTTATAGGACCTTCAGCAGTATTCAGCTGATCTAATACATACCTTAAAAACAAGCCTACTCTTATCTCTATGGCCGGCAACGCTTTTGCATTGCCTATGGTGTAGTAGTTGTATATTGGCGGCGTTGATTGTTTCCCATCAAGCGACATGCTTGCTCGTTTGCCTTCCTATCTCATAAAAAAAAAATATTTTGCTTTGCCTCTAAGCCAACTAGATTTTATTAAATTAAAATATAGGCAGACATAAACAGTACATGATTTGATAATATAAAAATGCAAGATTGACCGATCTTAAGGCGAACCTAGTTTTGTGGTCGAAGGATTCGACCATTAATTTTTAATTTTGTTTATAGATAATGCTCCAGCGGATGGTGAGAGTGCAGATTCGAGGACATCCCAGTCGGACTCGCTGACTTCAAAGCCAGCACCCAGCTCGGAGAACGTGGCAACTTCGGACAGCTCAAGGTGATTTGTGTAATATTTTCATCTTAAACTCGGACGAGACAGATAAGACCCTGATTGTATATAGATATTGGCGTGGAAAAAATTGTATCTGATCACTCAAATACACAACAAACAGTCAGTTTCATGCCTATACACATTGTTTTTATTGGTCGTAGAGCTGTGAGTCTCGGACCGTTCGAGGCACTATTTTTTCTGATCTGAACATGCAGTAAAATGTTTTTGACATCTGTGTCATTTATAGCGTTTTCGCTTTTTTACTTAGATATAAAATATGGATGACTCTGTATATTGGTGTCGTGATTGTGTTAATGTGGTGTGACCTAAGTGTACAAAAACCAAACAATATTAAATATAATTTGGTTTGTTTATGCCGTTACAGAGATGTGGAGGCCAAGGCAGAGTTGAAGTTACCTCAACCGGTGTGTGAAGTCTTGGAGGAATTGGAAGTCATGAGCCGGCAGCTTTTAAGCAACAACCCCACACCCGAAGAGTTGGAGACCAAGAGTGACCCATATATTATAAGGTTAGTAATTTCAATTTTGGAAATAAATACCTTGGCGCACACGAGTGACCCTACTAAATTGAGACATCACACCCCCTTAAACTGAGACGTCTCACTCTGACTCTTAATAACGACGACCTACATACGCTATTCTGACTGCCCAATTCTCCCCCCATTAGTCAACTTGGCCGAGCCAACAGAGTCGATGAGCCGTAGTCCCTCCGTCTTAAAGCGAGACGTCACACGTTCCACCTTCTCTTAAAGTGTAATGTCATGCCCTATCTCTTAACACGTAGAGCCCGGCGCCGAATTAGCTGCCCTTTCCATTCAGCCGGCAGCCGGCAGCCGGCAGCCTGCGAGCAATACGATGTTGTAGGGTATCGCTAAGTGATAAGGAATTCTTCTTTGTGCGCTATTATATATATTTTAGGTGTATATGTGATTCCGTTGACTATATTTTCGTATGATGTATAGGAAAGCCACGTACTTACCTCCAAGAGGCGACAGGGGTATAAGAAGCTAGCATTTGTGCTATTTCTAAATACCGCTGTTATACATGCCTTGTTTATGTATCAAGAAGTGACAGGAAAAATAATATCAGTCACGGCATTTTGCAGACAATTGACGGATGAACTCACATGGCTACTAGATGAGGAAACTCCAATCCAACGTGAAAAAATTATTCATAAATTATATAAAAAGGAAAGAGACGTACGTAAACTGCGAAGGCATTGTTCGAAGTGTTATGATAACAATTCGAAACTATTTAAACGAAGGAAAGCTACAAATATTACCCAAAAAGCTTATTACATATTGTAATATGTGTAAAGAGAAGCCGCATTTATGTTTAGAATGTTATTGAAACAATTTCATTAAAACTACACTTGATCACATTTCATTGAGACTATATTTATTTTTGAACGTTAATACTGTCGCCAACCGAACGAAAACTTTAGTGCCGGTCCTCATGGACCGGCGCCGGCCACACGGAACGTTCACTGCCGATCCCCAGGGGCCGGCGCCGGGACCAACGTGTTAAAGTGCGACGTAATTTATGGATGGTCCAATTTGTGTACGGTTGTGCAGGCTGGAACGCGCGCTGTCCAAGTGCGCGGCGTCGGGGCGAGCGCGGCGCGTGGCGTGGGGCAGGGCGACGCGCGCGCTCGGCACCTCGCGGCACCGCCTCGTGCAGCGGGCGCGGGCCGACGCACGTGAGTACGCCGTGTGACCGCGCGGTGGGGCGTGTACGTAGTCCGCGCGTGGGGCGTGTACGTAGTCCGCGCGTGGGGCGTGTACGTAGTCCGCGCGTGGGGCGTGTACGTAGTCCGCGCGTGGGGCGTGTACGTAGTCCGCGCGTGGGGCGTGTACGTAGCCCGCACGTGGGGCGTGTACGTAGTCCGCGCGTGGGGCGTGTACGTAGTCCGCGCGTGGGGCGTGTACGTAGTCCGCGCGTGGGGCGTGTACGTAGTCCGCGCGTGGGGCGTGTACGTAGTCCGCGCGTGGGGCGTGTACGTAGTCCGCGCGTGGGGCGTGTACGTAGTCCGCGCGTGGGGCGTGTACGTAGCCCGCACGTGGGGCGTGATCGCCGACGGCAACTAATTGTAAAATACTACCTGTAGACAAGAAAATCTAATACATTATTGGTCTATAACACTAATATAGATATATATACGATTATAAAATATATGTATAATAAACATGAGGAATGATCAATTATTACAGGGAAAGATTTAAAAACATTCTAGTACTTCGGCGCCGGAGGGTATGCCCTATCCATCTCCATTTTTGTCGACGTATCTGGACATCTATTGGGTCCTCTTTGCTCTTCCTCCACAGCTCTTCGTTGGCGACCATGTTATCCGGCCAATATACTTTTAAGATTCGGCGTAGGCAGCGATTGATGAATACCTGGAGTTTGCTTTCGTACTTTTCGATGTCACACACATGGATAAGTACGAAGTATGTGTTTTTCTACTACTGAAAAATTGATTTTACTACGTAACCATTGACGAGGTGACGCCATCGCGTGTTACATCTGTCAGTCTGTAGCAAAATTGCAGGTGACAGTGGTAGAGCCACGCTGCACACGAATACTTTATCAAGAATGGCATAATATTTGTCTGTAGCATGAATGGACCGGCTCGCCCGGGGAATTACCACACTCCAGCAGAAAACCGACGCCTGAGTGGTAGCTTAGCTACCGCGTTTCGTACGGTGAACGGCTGAGTTCCCGAGGTCCAACACGGGGGGTGTCCTCTCTCTCTCTCCCCCTCCCACTCCCATAATGACACGTTCCTTAAAGGTCGGCAACGCTTCCGCATTGCCTATGGCGCTGCGTATGTCTATGAGCGGCGTTGATCGTTTTCCATCAGGTGACACGCCTGCTTCTTTGCTTTTCTGTCCCAAAAAAAATATCTCTACTCCAGCCGTTGACCGGCCCATTGTCAATTCGATTTATTAATTCCCAAGAGCTATATCGCTGAATTTGATTCCATAATCACCTCAATAGCACTCGCAGTGCAGATTCTTACGAAATGAAACGTAATTTTGTCTTTACAGCACCATCAACTTCCACCAATGCTCAAACAACCACTGCCATTAGTGTAACAACAACAACACCAACGACGCCGGTAACAACGGCAACCACAACAACAACAACAACAGAACCCGCCAAGCGCAAAGCCGAAGACGATTTAGACAACATAGACATCAACAGTTTGACGCCCGAAGAGAAAGAAGCGAAGATCGCGGAGACTTTGCAGAGGTGAGCTTTTTACAACAATTTTAACGTAGATACGTGTCGAGATTTTTTTTATGGGATGGGAAGGCAAACGAGCAGTCGTGTCACCTGATGGTAAGCAATCAACGCCGCCCCGTAAATATCCGCAGTGCCATAGGCAGTGCAGTAGCGTTGCTGGCATTTAAGGAAAGTGTTATTATAGGTGGGGGGAGGAGGAGGGAGTGTTGGGCCTTCGGAACTCAATCGTTCACCAGACGAAGCGCGGTAACTAAGGTACCACTCAGACGCCGGTTTTGTGCGGGAGTGTGGTACTTCCCCGGGCCAGCCGGTCCATTCATACAACAGACAAATAATGTGCCATTCTTGTCAAAGTATTCGTCTGCATCGTGGCTCTAACACTACAACAATGGAGATTCCATATCTCCATTGTTGTTGTAGTATCCAGTCAATTCCTGCGATCCTTTTAATTTCATCAGACCATCTTTGTCATTGTCTCCCTCGTCTAGGCTTTGCAAGAGGGCCAGTCCAGGCTATTACTTTCTTGGCCCCATTCTAAACACACAAATTGCATGGACGAACACCAATACTTGGAAAGCGTATTGGTCACAAATTACATTTACAATCACCCAGACTTATTGGGGTAGGAATTCTGTATAATATAAATTTATTCATGAAATTACTATTAAAGAAATTATTATATGGACAGTCAAAAGTTTTACTTAGCTAAGATCCGCGACAAGCAAAACAATAACAGAAAAGTAATAATGTGTGTTTTTCTGTTGAGTTTAGTGGATTTATTTGGAACTTAAACCAAAAACTTACCGACTGACCGATGGTAGACTCCACGGAAGACAACCGAAAAGTGATACTTTTCGGTTATCTTCCGCGGAGTCTACTATACCTGAAGATGCCTCGTGTTGGGGCGAAACACGTTCATTTACAAGGTGGAAAAGTGATAGTGTGTGTTTGGTGTTGTGTATAGTGGTTGGTGGGTGGAGAATTGATGGCCGATTTTCGGTAAGTTTTTGGTTTAAGTTCCAAATAAATCCATTTAACCCAACGGCAAAACACACATTGTTAATTTTCTGTTATTGTTTCGCTTGTCGCGGATCTTAGCTAAGTAAAACTTTTGACTGTCCATATAGTGATGGATTTCCGCGAATGTAACGCCTGACTCCGTTAATAATCTTAAAGAAATTATTATAAAAGAAATTAAATAAAGATACATTTATCAATGTATCACTCCAATCAATACTCTTTACAAGAGTTGTAACTCGAATGCAGCCGGTAGTGCACACCAAATTTCTTAAACATATTGATTCCTCAGGCTGAAGGCGCTAATAGATGAAAACAAACCGGGGATGATGGCCAGCTACAACGCAGAGTGTCAGAGGGTACAGGAGGAGAGGTAAGTGGTGAACTGCGTCTGATCAAATATTGAGTAATAATAATAATGCTTTATCACCACACAAATGACATGGAAAGACGTCTAGACTCAGAATTAGTACTGACAAGCCGTACAATATTTTCTATGGGATAGGAGGGCAAACGAGCAGGCGTTTCACCTGATGGAAAGCAAACAACGCCGCCCATAAACATCCGCAGTGCCATATCCAGTGCAGATGCATTGTCGGCCTTTAAGGAAAGTGTCATTATGGGAGGGGGGAGGGCGTTGGGCCTCCGGAGCTGAACCGCTCACCGGGCGAAGCGCTGGTCGTCACCGGCGTGATCCCCAAAGATTAGTGCCGGATGATCACTCCACACTGAGTAAACAATATACCTCATGAATGAAAGTAGTTGAACACAAGATTGGGTGATTAAAAAAACTATATAAATGACTAATAGATACAAATATTTATAATACTAAGGACTTTTTTGCTTTAAAAGTTGGACCGAACGTATGTTATAGATGAATCAATTATAATTTTAATGACAATGTAACAGTTTATTAATAATTTGTAACCATAATCGACTTATGTATTTAGATCTCTATGTATGTAATATTTAATGAAATTTGTACGCCATAAGTGGCAACGTGATGGAGCTTTTAAACGTCTTTTTTCATCTTGTTATTCCTCACATTATGCAAATAGAGAATTATTATTAATAATAATAATACGACTGACTAATGGAGAGAGAGATGAATGTGGAGGAGGCGGGAAGGGTGTGCCGGGATCGTAGCGGATGGAGCTCTGTGGTCTCTGCCAACCCCTGCGGGGGATAAGCGTGAATATATAAAAAAAAATATTTTTTTCAAAATTTCAGGAAGAAATTGCAGATAGCCTCCCGTACCGCCGGTGCTCCGGCCGTCGAGAAGCGACTGCCCAAGCGACGGTTCCCGTGGTGCTCCCGGAGCCGCGCGCTGTTGGGGTGCTTGGCCCGGCTCGGGGGGACCGAAGCGCCGGAGTTGCTCGCCTCGCGTGCTCTGCCGTTGTTCCCCAAGGGCTTCGCTAGGATGCCCACACTACTACGGCAGGCTGAGTAAGTGACCAGAATACTGTAAACGCTGCGCTGAAGAAATCAAAATACCTAGTACTACACTACTTACTTAATACTTTGACTCGTTCAGCTTTAACCCATTGAAGACGGTATGCGCTGACAAGTGTCCAGCCTCAGTTCCCGCACATTTTTTATTATTATCACTACAACTGTCATTTTTTTCGTGTCTTTATGTTATCTTTAATATATGTACAGTCAAAAGTTTTACTTAGCTAAGATCCGCGACAAGCTTGTCGCGGATCTTAGCTAAGTAAAACTTTTGACTGAACATATAGTGATGGATTTCCGCAAAGTAACGCCTGACTCCATTAATAATCTAAGTTATCTTTAATTGCAATTACACAATATTGACACGGAAAACACGGAAATTCACATTTTTTTTGGAATCTGATATTCCAAAAAAAATGTGAATTTCCGTCATCCGTCGCCAACAGTTCAAAATAAAAGACGGGAAGTCCCGTCTTCAAATTGAGTCCGTGTTAAAATTACAGTTATTTTTTTTTATGTAATAGGGATATAATATAATATTTTTATAGAAATAGAAAAACTTTATTAATTCACCTTTTTTTTGCAATAATTAATCTTTGCTCAAAATCTTAACCCCTTCAGACCTGAATTGACAATGGTCAATGGATAATAAAATATATTTTTTTTACTAATTATTAGTAAGACGGACATCATAAAAACAAATGTTTGAAAAATCATACATATTTATCAAGTTTTCCGAATTTTCCGGCATGTGCGCAATTTTGCACACAAATGGTGGAAGATTAAATTAAGTAAAATAAAAATATTATAAGGCTTTAAACATTATGCGCATACTTCCGCACACGAGGTCCGAAGGGGTTAAAAATATTAAAATATACAAAAAAAAAACGTCATAAAATTGTTCTTGCTCAACATTTTTAGATATGTAGTGTGCTCTACAGAAAAAACAATCCTATTACAGATATCCACTTTACAATCACACTCTCCCACCGGCTAGGCCGAAAAGCCGTAAAAGTTTCGTACAGTGCACAAAGGCTTTAGAAAATGCCCAGCTGAAGAGAGGGTTGTACAGGGTGGAAAATGAAACATCCTGCGTCGTAAATAAATAAAATAATAGAAACTCTTGCGTTCCATACTAGTGTTCGAATTTGTGATGCTGAAATCCATGAAAAAAACAATTTTGAAAAATAGTATTATGTGGACAGTCAAAAGTTTTACTTTGACAAGACAAGCGACTTGTCGCGGATCTTAGCTAAGTAAAACTTTTGACTGTCCATATAGTGATGGATTTCCGCAAAGTAACGCCTGACTCCATTAATAGTATTGCCTCAGTGGCGGGGCTCTCCGCCCGCGGAGTCAATGGTCGCGGGTTTGATCCTCGTATCGGATTAAATGTGTGTATGGATTACAAATATTTGTTCCTGTGAATCTGGTAACCCCGCCAATCCGCATTGGATAAGCGTGGTGGGTTAACGTGCGTTCCTCCAGAAAAGGAGAGGCCCGTGCTCAGCAGTCACTATTTTCTTTTATGTTATCTATAACTAGAACACCGTGTTATTTTAACCGCTGCCACCGTGTTGTGACCAGTGAAACACGACAGTACGTCAACAACTGCTTTAGTGTGATATACCCACCACCTACACCCACACACAGATAACATATACAGCACACTAGATCCTTCAAGAAACAACCTTAAATCTTGCTCAACGGCTGACCATACTTTTTTTGTTAATTTATTTATGGACCATCAACAGAAGTTACTTTATACATTATTATATTTATATATTTTAAATAGTTCAGAAAACATATTTACTAAATTTATGTGTAACCCTAGTTAAAGACAGACACAACATTAACAAAAAGTGAAAGCAGACAAATTAAATTTTATATATAAACTTAAATATTTGATTTAATATGGTGCATGAATTATCATAGAGAATGTCCAAATCTTTGTTACTTTTCATGTGTTTGTAGTACAATTCACACAACGATTACTACAATGCATATTGTGTGGTACATGTTTATTAGAAGAATTGATTTTTTCTATCTCTACTCTATCATTTGTCTCTGCTATAAAAAAACGTTTATATCATAAGAAATACTTTTCTTATTTCAGCTTAAACAAAGAAGTAAAGGCGACAGACGCAAAGCGTCAGAAATTCAATTCAGTACCGCAAGCATCACACGTCAACCCTCAGCCAGTGTCGTTCTCTGAACAAATACAATTTCCAAGCTCTCTTACAGTCACTACAAGTGTGAAAACCACTGAAAAAGTCGAGACTGATGATAAAGATGCAAAATATAAAGTTAATCCAGCGGCAGTGTTTGGTTCAATAATAAACAGTTATTCTCTATCTAGTGGTGTAGTAATAGAGAAACTGGAAGACAAAAAGAAGGAAGCAGCATCACAGATTATGGAAAGAAATAAAGAAGACTTGCACATTCCCCCTAGCAAACTTACATCTATCACCATCACACCTGTACTAAACGAACAGAAATCTGAAAAGAAGCTAAACAATAATATGAGTAATGACAAACAAAAAGAAGCATTGATCCGTGTTAAATCACCTGCAGCTCTTAATGAAATGGTCCACAAAAAGGAGAAAGACAAACACAAAAAGCCAGAAAAGACCAACAAAGAGAAAATAATTGATTCTCCATTGCATGTAGATACTAGTTACCAGCCAAATAAAAAGGATCCTAGTCCGAAATCAAAAGTTGAAGAGGTCACCCAGAAACATATAGAAAACATGAGAATAGCAGAGAATAATTTACCAAGACCTGCATTGGTTCCTGTGCGCCATTCACCCACCTTTGCGAAACCGGACAAAAGACCTCCGGAGGTGAAAAAGAAGAAAGATGTCGTGATAGTTTCAGATTTGGACCCATTAGGGGACATTCAACAAGAACCATTAGCAGTGGACGACAGTAGTAGTGATGTTGAGGTTATAGAAGAAAAAAATATGGACAAATGTGAACCTAAACGCAGTGATAATAGGAGTGATACAGTGCCTTCGAGAGACAAAGTGAGTGTACATGACAATCAAAAGAAAGTGAACAGTGTGAAACACGTAAAGGATGTTAGTTCAAGCAAAGATGGTAATGAGTGCTTGCGGAAGAATGACGCTTTGGAAGAGCCTACGAAAGAGGAGATTGATACGCTTATGAGGAATATTATGGCGATGGAGGTAAGATACATGTTTTTTTATGGGATAGAAAGGCAAACGAGCAGGCGTGTCATTTCCACTGCATTCAATTTGTGGTTATGACTCTTCTGCCAAACGCAACTTTGACTACCATAAATCAGAGTTGGTACAAGTACTCCCCGATAAACTGCCAAACGGGCCTTTTTAGACACATTCTGACTTTTCAAAAAGAAGTGGAGGGCTCCAGTAGCCTGATTACCAGCTTTTACTAGCCTTTCAATGGCAACTTCACATATTTTTTGCTATATGGTTCCATAGCCTAGTTCTTTCCATCCTCACCACATCTTTCATTGTCCAACAAACATGGCTATCCTTAATTTTAAGATAGCCATTAGTTCATTGTTAAGACACTTCATATAACCAGGTGAAATTGATGCTACAATATTCCATGAAAACATCTACTACTACTATAACAAACTCTAGTAACCGATAAGCTATTATGCAATCCTTTTCTGTGCCTAATTGTCACCTTTATTTGTACAATTCTGTATAATAAAAAAATATTACCAATAAAAAAAGATTATAAAAATAATATAAATTGGGTTTATTAAATATTTAAATGTAGACAGCACATTTTTTAAAATAACAAAACACATTATTAATTTTCTGTTTTTGTCGCGGATCTTAGCTAACTAAAAGTTCTAACTGTCCACATAGTAATAGATTTCCGCAAAGTAACGCCTGACTCCATCAATCATCATAAATATTTAAATAAAATTATTTAATGTATAACAAACATTATCTAGTTTGTGTCTAACGAGTGTTTACACCATGTCCTCTAGTTAGACAGTACACTAAGAAATCAAAAAGTATAAACAGGCAGACTAGTAAACCACCCCAATGTTCTTGCTCAAACTCTTATGAATTCCAAAGGAACAAAACTATGCTTAAAACGTAAATTAAAACAGGATTTCATAGACAAATAACCACTGATGACAAAAAAATAGGGCGCAACATGGGTCGCTCACCTAATATACTACTTCATATCGCCTGTCCAACCCACTGCTTATTAGGAAATAGCATAGAAATAGAAGAAACTATTCATGACACCATTATTAAAACCTTAATAATATTATAATATACAAATAAACACAACAAAAAGAAAATAATTTTAATCTAACAAGTGTCATAAAATGGTTCTTGCTCAGCATATGCCGGGTGTTCTATTGGAGCACCTGGCGTTGGTTTTCAGCAAGAACCAACGTGGTCAGATCGCGGACAACACTCATGACATTGATACGGACACAAACATACAATTAAATTAAAAGCAACTAAAACATGTAATATATTCAAATTGTCCCTCGGAAGTAGACAGATCGCAGTGCAATGAGAGATAAAAAAGAACCATTTTTGGTAGGAGAAACCAAGCCAACAAAGGATTAAGGCATCCATATTATTATTTTAAAAGTTTCTAAATGTAAAAATATTCAAGTAAGAATTCTGAGTGTCCTCAAAAAAAAATGGATTTCCGCGAAGTAATACCTGTTACTCTATTAACACTGGATTGCCCAAGAAGTCATTTTGAATTTATGCTGCATTTTAAATTTCTTTAGAAATAAACTATATTTATACTGATCCAATGTCTTAGTATTTTGAGACAGCATACAGTTGTACTAACATACTACTGTATGCAAAAAAAATTCTATGAAATTCCATTTTCTTTTTTTATTAAATAAACAAAATAACTTGATGTGCTATATATAGTGTTAATAAGTGGACAGTCAGAACTTTTACTTAGCTAAGATCCGCGATAAGCAATTTGCTTGTCGCGGATCTTAGCTATGTAAAAGTTGTGACTGTCCACATAGTATTGGATTTCCCCAAAGTAATACCTGTCTCTATTAACACTGGATTGCCCAAGAAGTCATTTTGAATTTATGCTGCATTTTAAATTTCTTTAGAAATAAACTATATTTATACTGATCCAATGTCTTAGTATTTTGAGACAGCATACAGTTGTACTAACATACTACTGTATGCAAAAAAAATTCTATGAAATTCCATTTTCTTTTTTAATAAATAAACAAAATAACTTGCTGTGCTATATATAGTGTTAATAAGTGGACAGTCAGAACTTTTACTTAGCTAAGATCCGCGATAAGCAATTTGCTTGTCGCGGATCTTAGCTATGTAAAAGTTGTGACTGTCCACATAGTATTGGATTTCCTCAAAGCAATGCCTGACTCCATTAATCATAGTTTTAATAATTTACATGTGAGAAACAGGACGATGTTTCTTCAATTAGAAAAGTACAAAGGTCAGCACCGAATAACCTGTTTGTTTCTATACCATTCCAGCATTCCCAGGAGCAAACGAAATTGAACTGCAACTCTTACAGTGGAGTCATAACTAGTGGTGAGTTTTTGTCACTTTGCATTTATTTAGTGAATATCATTTCAGAGTAATAAATTTTTTGTTTCTTTAATGTGTTGTCCCTTAAAATTAACTTAAATTTTAAAAGATATTAGTCAGTATATATAAATATAATATATGTTCTTAATTTGTTAGATCTCTCATCGTTTTCTTCATGGATTTATATACTATATTGTTTAACTGTGGAAAGTAAACAGTACCCAAGTATTCGACAAAGGTGAAATTAATCATTTAACAACTTAAATAGTAGATGACTGACTGTATCTACGGTGAAGGAAGAAAGAGATACAGCATTTGATGCGTTTGCCACTTGTTATGGCGTATCGCTCTCTAATAATAATCATAAATGAACTATTATAGATGTATATAAAATAGTCAATTCCATTGAGTATGCCGAGATCGTAGCAGATGGAGATCTGTGTTCTCTGCCCACCCCTACGGGAGACAGGCGTGACGATATCTATGTATGTATGTAAATGAGAGTAAAAATATAAATAAATTAAGGCTAAATCTTGTATATGGACAGTCAAAAGTTTTACTTAGCTGTCCATATAGTGATGGATTTCCGCAAAGTAACGCCTGACTCCATTAATAATCTAAATCTTGTAATAAAAAATTAAGTACTCATTTATATTTTCTTATACATAGATAAATTTATTTGATACCCATAGTGAGGTATTAGGTACTAAATATAAATATATTTGTTACCTTACTAGAAAGACCTAAGATTATTAATGGAGTCAGGCGTTACATTGCGGAAATCCATCACTATGTGGACAGTCAAAAGTTTTACTTAGCTAAGATCCGCGACAAGCAAAACAATAACAGAAAATTAACAATGTGTGTTTTTCCGTTGGGTTAAGTGGATTTATTTGGAACTTAAACCAAAAACTTACCGAAAATCGGCCATCAACTCTCCACCCACCAACCACTATACACAACACCAAACACACACTATCACTTTCCATCTTGTAAACGACACGTGTTTCGCTCCAACACAAGGCATCTTCAGGTATAGTAGACTCTACGGAAGACAACCGAAAAGTGACTTTTCGGTTGTCTTCCGTAGTTCCAAATAAATCCACTTAACCCAACGGAAAAACACACATTATTAATTTTCTGTTATTGTTTTGCTTGTCGCGGATCTTAGCTAAGTAAAACTTTTGACTGTCCACATAGTGATAGATTTCCGCAATGTAACGCCTGACTCCATTAATAATCTTAGGTCTTTCTAGTAAGTCTAAGTAAAACTTTTGACTGTCCATATAGAAAGACCTAAATCAAAGGCCATGGTCGCGGCTTACTTTTGTCGTTTTTAATTAATCATTTATACTATCAGTCGTTAATTCGACAGAGATCTCTATGTATGATTTTCTTTCATGACTTGTTACGCGGGTATGAACGACAGATGCTCTGCAAAGCCAAATCTTAAGTCAGTTTTTCTATCAAGCCTCCCTGGACCGAATATAATTGATAGTGGATAACTATTTTTTATTTCTAAAATTATGTTTTTACCTGGGCAGTATATTTTCATTGGAACTGAGATATAATATAAAGGAAAATCTATGCAACGAATATCTCTTTCTTCTTTCCACACATTGGTCAACTGGTCACATTGGCTGACAGTCTGGTGTTGATCTATCATCGAAACTTAGTGTACTAATTGAGTTTGTTGAGATCGCATGTTTATGGCAAAGAGGCAATATAGTGGTTAAACATAGGTTTGTATGATAGGAACCGCGCACATGGACCGGATGGATGAATTTTTGAATTAACGGAGAATATTGGAGGTCGAAATCCTTTCCCATTTATTCTTCCTTGTCCCCCTTCCATACAAGATAAGATGGATCGCCTGTACCCCATTTTGCGTTTGCAGTGTGACCTGGGTTTGATGCCTATTGAATAGACGGTAACTCGAAGATGTGTCTCACGGTCTACCCCGTGGTCATGAAACGTAACTGTGGAAAATTATACACATCTAATTCTCATTTTACCCGATAGACAGTTCACGAAGAATTCGTGGTACAAAACAAGAATTAGGTGTAATCAATATCAAAATAAAAGTTTTTTGTTGGTTTAAAAATTTATTTACTCTTACACATTTCATTTTATTAAATATATCGATTGTAAAAAATAAATTATTCTCTAAAAGAATGAAAATAATATTATATCTGGATTTTATTTATATAAAAATAACCTAAACATAACACATTTTTATACATTGTCATTTTTTGACAATAAACGCATACGTTTGTGCAATACTTGAATATCACTACAATCACTAGATTTATTTTATCATCTTGCGAAATTATATCTGGATGATCATCTATATTCTTCTGTGCTGATCATTCAGTAGTTTTCTCTTTGTCTTAGATACTTTTTCTAAAAGTAATTTAAATGCTTCGTAAACGCGTCGAAATATCGTGCTCTATATGTTTTGAGATTCATAGAATAGTAAAATCGTGTTAAAACAATTCGTGTAAAACGAGAATTTTTTTTGCTTTTTAACTCGTGTTACATCAAATTCGTGTAAGTAGACTTTCTCTCGCTATGGCTGAATATCTTCCCGTCTCTGGACCATTGTAACCTTCTCGTTAAATCCTTTCCCTCCCATTATTCAAATCCCTACCCTAAGGTATGAAACATCTGCAGTGCCTTCAGTACAGCAGATGTTCAAGGGCGGTTGTAGTTGCTTGCCATCCGATGATATGCTTGCGTTCTCCTATCGCCTCCAAATATCGTTAAATAATATTTATGGAAGTACAAATGTTGACTCTAATCCGACTGTGTGCGCGGTCCCTATACTATAGTTTAAATGCAAACATGGTTTCTGTCGCTCAGCAAAGCACGAGAAGTCTTCCAAGCAAAGCTACAACGCAGCGAGCGCTATATTCGGACATCCGCGTAGCGATAAAGATAAGTTGTAAGTGACATGTGCTGCTGACGCTCTTTCCCACTGCTGGGCTGCGGACGTTAGTAGTTTGTGGGCGATTGTGAATGATGTAAATTCAAAGTAACAAAATGTGTAAACAAAATTTTAAT
Organism: Baronia brevicornis; assembly: GCA_031353405.1. NCBI lineage: Eukaryota > Metazoa > Arthropoda > Insecta > Lepidoptera > Papilionidae > Baronia > Baronia brevicornis. Next base: position 523,910 of record JASFAT010003818.1, read on the forward strand.
AATACATAATTTGTATCGTGTATATAAAATGTATAATATGTATCACGTATAAAATATATAATTTGTATCATGTATATAAAATATAATTTATATATAGTTATAATTTAATGTGTATATAAAAATAAATAATTCGTACAGCATATACAAATATATCTTTTTTGAGTGAACTTACTTTTTTATTTTTGGAAACCAGTAACGCTAAATATTACAAAATTTCTTTTTATTTATATTTATAATGCTTTGGCTTTAAAAATATTAATATTATTACTAGTAAATTAAAATGACTCTTGGCTTGGCTTTATTTTTGGGGGGAAATTTATAATTTAAAAATAAATCAATCATTGTAGCGTGCCCGCCGTACTGCTTACGGCGACATCCGGGATCCTTTGGGAGCTTCTTCAAACAAAATTCTTCCAAAACGATATTGATTTATTCTTGGTCTTCATTGTACATTTATATATTAATTATAATCACACTTTATCAATTTACATTGGGTGACATGTCTATCCAAAATACGTCACTTGAACTAATACCTTTTGTTTTATAACAATTTATTTTTTTTCCATTTTAAATCTGAATATTACGAATGTAAAAAAAGTAATATAATATAAAAGGTATTTATTAATGTAACACTACATCATTTATTTATTTATAAAAAAAAATAATCCTATTTATAATCAAGCATAACTTAAATACTAAAACATACAGTTAATGACGAATTTCTCATCTCATTAAAACAAATCGGAGAGGACTACCGACAGAAGTGAAAACTTAAAACTCTATTTTGAAATTTTAAACTAATTGTTATATTAAATATTCAAATTTCATAATTTTTGAATTAAAATTATTGACATTAATCTGATTTGCACATCTCTCGGCACCCCGAGCAACAAGTATAAATATACATGTACAACACTAATATTATATAACACGTGAGGATGATAGTTACAGAAGTACTGCTATTGCTACAGCATGTTGCTGACGCGACTCACAAAACTTTCCATCCATGTTCAACGCACACACATACAATCGGGTATATACAATGTGTTGGCGTGATGCGTGGACGTAGGCAGCTGCGCGCGCATTAACTGTGTTTAAAGTACGTCTATAACTATAGATATATCTTAAGCATTAGCATGTTGCTGACGCGAACCCACAGATTTTTTCCCTACCCAGAGTCGTGTTACACGGCTATAGAAGTTTTCACTTCAAAAATCATATTGTATACAGTACAAAAATATGTAAATTTATGGTGAAATTTAACTGCGGAAATTGTTAAAATATGTATCGATAATCAATATAAAGCAATGGGGTACATCATTCATGATCGCCCGCTGCATATCGCTGTATTGAATCGCATTAATACATCATATAATTCAATCTTATATAATCCATTTTCATCGTGTAGTTATGTCATTTGTACAGGAATGAACTTATAGTATTTACCATTGCAATGGCATTACCTTATTTCTTAAATTTTTAAATCATAAACTCTATGAAAAATCGTGGTATAAACTGAACTTTTAATAACCTAATTAGGGCACTGAATTTTGATTGCTTTCCATCAGGCGGCACGCTTGCTCGTTTGCCCTCCTATGCCGTAAAAAAGGGGCAAGTAATATAAAACGTAGATGAAAAAGATGTGTTTGTGTCTTCTAAATGGAGTTCATCTTTATTGTAAGTTTTATATTGTATCTACTTATTTTCTTTACGACTGAAGAAGGCAAACGAGAAAACAGGTCATGTACAGTCATTGTACACCATATACAAGTATTTTAAATAATCTATTGTAAACTCTGTTGGCGATCTTTTACAATAAAATAAAAAAATATTGCCACATAGGCACAGAATCATTGCAAAAAAATGTACAAAACTTGGAATGGATTTAACTCAGAATTGAATACAATTTGCACGATTACTCACAATAAGGTTGATATTCCACGTGCTGATTCATGAATCAATTGAACTGAGTTTAAGGATCGTCATAATACCACAATTCAGACCATAAGATGTACCCAAAAATTGGGGCCATTTTTCTACGTAAAAAGGTGCGTCTTAGAGTCCGTGAAATACGGTATACCTTCTACTCAATTATTTTACTGAAACAGGTGCAGCCATAAAGTTTTAACTTTAAAACATGATTTAATTTACATGCTTTGGCATAAAACTAATGCTAATTCTTTAGTTATTCTATCTTTCGCTATCATGCTTTGTAAATAAGTGTTCTACATACATATACATTTCGCTATTGGTGTTGGCATATTGAACCACATCATCCATTTTGTCATTTTATAATTATATATCGTAAAAAAATAAAATGAAGGGACCACTGAAATTGCTTATAGAAGTGCGCTAGACTGGCAATAGAGGTTTTTTAAATTTAATTTCAACCTTTTGCAATTAAAATACATTTTTTTGCAATTTCAATTCACCCTTTTGCAATTTTAATTCGTCCTTTTGCAATTTTAATTCATCCTTTTGCAATTTAAATTAATAATTTGGTAAATAAAAAATATGAAATCAAAAACTATTTTATATTATTTAATTAAATATGGACATTAATATATGTATAAAAACTGTATACACATAAATTAATAATAATAATTCAAGTGTTTGTAGACTTTTTGTCTAATTTAAAATTTTTAACTAAAATCCTTGTTATCTTATAAAATTTGTTCTAGCAAAATGTACTTAATATCAATAGTCCAATGAGAGAATCGAACCTAACACTTTGGAGCGTAACCGTAATCCAAATTGATTTATTATAGGTTTTTGACAACAGCCAATCTAGCGCACTTATAAGTCAGTGGGCTACGTGAAAAGGATGATAACCAAGCAAAGTTTTAATAGAAGCTAGCATAATAATAATAATAAAAGAGTGACGATTGTTTTAAGTATTTTTTTTAAGTTCATTCATACCGCTAGCTCTTTTGGTTATATGAAACGGCTATTTCATATCGCAATGAAATGTAATTTATTTATATATATATATATACATATTCGTACTTCTCCGTGCGTTTATCGCTATCAACCTTTTCATCCTAACTGTATATCGACAAAAAAGCGAAAATGCTTTAAATGACAGATATCAAATTATTTTTTCTACGTCGATTGGTGTTTGTCTTGCAGCTGTACAACCATTACAAAATTTTGTACAGCGTTGAAACTGGCTGTTCATGAGTGATCAGATACAATTTATTCAGAAATCATTAAAGTTCCTTTGGCTTTTGACTTTTTGCAATTGACTACGTTCTCGCTTTTTCGCGTCGATACGTATATTTATCTATGTACGCTGTATCTGTTTAAATACAGGACATTTGGATGGTTTTCTATAGAAATTTACCTTGTTTCAGCACAGAACGAACTTCTTTGAACAAAATGGATGGATGTAGTGCCATCACAGGTAAATAATAAAATATTGTTTTCAATAATTATTACCCTTCCTTATATTTACTTTTTTAATTTTTTTAAAATCGATTAGCTTGTTTAAATTGTTATTGCCTGTTTATGTCACTCCGGAAAAAAATCAAGAAGAAAGCCACTATAGTGGCGCGTCATGCCTAAGAGGTTATAAAAAATCACGTCGCATTAAAAACAGCAAGACGAAGTCCAAATAGCTTTTTTTAAGGGGTAGTAAGCCAAACGAGCAGGCGTGTCACTTGATGGAAAGCAACCAACGCCGCTCATGGACTTCCGCAGCGCCATAGGTAGTGGGGGAGGTTGTTGGGCCTCCGGAATTCGGCCGCTCACCGAACGAAGCGCGGTAGCTAAAACTCAGACGCCGGTTTTCTGCGCGAGTGTGGTACTTCCCCGGGCGAGCCGGCCCATTCATGCTACAGACAAATATTACGCCATTCTTGACAAATTCTCTACAGCACACACTTTGGGAACCTCTGGTATAGAATACTTAAATAATGATATGTTACGTCTGTAATACGTCACACCTATAACGACCGTGATACTGGCAACCCTGTTGATAAAGTTCGCCAATGACTGGGTTGACGCCACGTTCGGTCGCCATAGACAAAGCCTGGCCGTTATGTTGGCAGCCCGTCGGTAAAGCGAGCCGATGGTTGGTTTGACGCCAAGTCCGGCCGCCATATCTCTGACGTAACAGTGGCAGCCCTGAAGGCAACGTTGGCCGCTGATTGGGCGGGCTGACGTCACGTTGAGTTGCCATCCCACTAGCGCCTTATTTTAGTCACTAATATATAATTAATTTAATCAATAAATAGATCAACAAAATAATTTTGTGATTCAGTTACTACACTATAACTAATTTCAGTCAATAAATAGATCAACAAGTTCATTTTGTGATTCAGTTACTACACTATAACTAATTTTAGTCAATAAATAGATCAACAAGATCGTTTTGTAATTCAGTTACTACACCTTAACTAATTTTAGTCAATAAATAGATCAACAAGATCGTTTTGTAATTCAGTTACTACACTATAACTAATTTTAGTCAATAAATAGATCAACAAGATCGTTTTGTAATTCAGTTACTACACTATAACTAATTTTAGTCAATAAATAGATCAACAAAATCGTTTTGTAATTCAGGTACTACACTATAACTAATTTTAGTCAATAAATAGATCAACAAGATCGTTTTGTAATTCAGTTACTACACTATAACTAATTTTAGTCAATAAATAGATCAACAAGATCGTTTTGTAATTCAGGTACTACACTATAACTAATTTTAGTCAATAAATAGATCAACAAGATCGTTTTGTAATTCAGTTTACTACACTATAACTAATTTTAGTCAATAAATAGATCAACAAAATCGTTTTGTAATTCAGGTACTACACTATAACTAATTTTAGTCAATATGTAGATCAACAAGCTCATTTTGTGATTCAGTTAGCAATGAACACTATATAAGGGGAACCTCTCACCGAGCCTTGTCAGAAAGAAAATAAAGTAATTGTGACATTGCTTCGTGTTTCTGTTCCCTCCTGTTTCAGATATAAATTCAAATATGCCCACATATGCATTTCATAAGTGGTAGAGCCACGCTGCAGACAAATACTTTGCCGAGAATGGCATAATATTTGTCTGTAGCATGAATGGGCCGGCTCGCCCGGGGAAGTACCACACTCCCGTACAAAACCGACGTCTGAGAGGTGTTTAGCTATTGCGCTTCGTACGGTGAGCGGCCGAGTTCCGGAGGCCCAACACCCTCCCCCTCCCAATCCCAATCCCATAATAACACTGTCCTAAAAGTCGGCAACGCTTCCGCACTGCCTATGGTGCTGCGGATATCTATAGGCGGCGTTGATTGCTTTCCATCAGGTGACACGCCTGCTCGTATTGGAACTGTTTCCTATCCCATAAAAAAGAATTTGTAGGCACTGAATATATCTACACAAAATACACACTAAAACCACATATGTTGCCATTAGAATTAATATCATTATTCAATTAAACAAAACTTAATTTTACATGTATTGCAGCGCCATCTGTTGGTGGCTTATGCTTATGTAAGCTCGTTTGCCTTTCTATCTCATAAAAAAAAGTATATGACTCATATTTATTGTTTCAGGTTAACACGCAATCATCACAATTAAATTTATACCGTACACAGAGGGCGATTGAGAAAACTAAAAAATATTAAGTCATAATATGTCTTATAGATTGGTTATATTATTTACTGAAAATCAGCGCGTCCAATCTTCATTACTGCTATCACTTTATATTTACTTTTAAGTTTTGTTATCGCTATATAATATATTGGCTGTACAAAATGCGCTAGATACCAAAATTTATGATGCATTTAAATCCCACTTCGGGCGGTATTTGTTTTCGGGAAAAAATCCAAGACTAGTTTGTTACGAAATAAAAATAGTATTATTACAAAAAAATATATATATATATTTTACGGCATCTATTTAGGGCGTAAACGATTTAGTGAAGTGTAAAGCCGCAGCCACACTAGGCACTTGATAGACTTTGTTTATTAAATATGAATTATTGTCAATTTAAAAATGACTTATTTATACGCAGTGTTTTATCGTTTTATTTTAAATTCTGTAAAAATAAAAATATATATGTATTTATTTTATACAAATTTTTCATCGTCTCTCAAGTGCCTAGTGTTATTTTAAAATTGATGTCTGTCTCATCCGTGTATTTAATTTCATATGTACTGTCCCTGTATAAAACGCTCGTATTTTGTATAAATGTTAAGACTATATATTTTACACGATTATGTTTAAAAAAAAGATGCTTGCTGCTCCACGTAATTTTAGATTTTATTAAGCTGCTAGGTTGTGTCTAGAATCTTCGGCGTTGATATGATAAGACGCATTTTAATTGACTAATATTGAAAATGTTATTAATTGATTAAATATCTCGGAATTAAAATATTTCCTTTCGTTACTTCTATCGCTAAATAACTCTTGCCGATTAGTTATTGCTCAGTATACAAGTTCCGGCAGTGTGACCACAATCCTTATGACTTTTTCAAGTCTTTACTAAAGTTGAGTCAACTAGTGAGGGGATGATCAAATCCACAAAACTGAGTAACTGAGTAAAAGATACCAAGCCAACAGTTTTTTTTTATTTACACCATCATCAAAGCCATCTATTAAAATGCATTAACCCTTTCGGTACGGACGCATTCCACGTCGCGCCGTCCCCGCTGACCGAGCAGTCGCGGCAAGCGTCCGTACTTGCGGAACAACTGCAAGCGCCCGTCAGACGCACAATACCACGCAGTATCTTACGCAGAGCGAGTGCAGTCGCTCGTAAAAAAAATGCTTAAAAAATTATAACATAATGCAATAGAAAATATTTGCTCATTTCGTCAGTTTATTATTAGGCAGCGTAAAACAAGTGCAAAATACTTGCGATGGATTACCATGGAGATAACATATATATTCTGCTCATGAAGAGTCGCGAGTGACCTAAGTCACCGTTCGTACATGACGAGCGTCAAATTTTGGGTGACCATAGTCACCGCTCGTACAGAGCGAGCGTCAGGCGTTGGGTGACTATAGTCACCGCTCGTACAGAGCGAGCGTCAGGCGTTGGGTGACTATAGTCACCGCTCGGACAGAGCGAGCGTCGGGCGTTGGGTGACTATAGTCACCGCTCGGACCAAAAGGGTTAACCTTAAGATTTTGGATTGTGCTATTGTGGATTTTAATATTTGGTTGGTTTGGTAACTTTAACTCGGCATTCACATTTTTGTGGTTTGCGATACTTTCTGACTGAGCGACTCAGTTAATTTTTTAATGTATAACTTCGTCTAGATTTCACGATTTCGACAAAATTGTAACTACATCGGCAACCAATCTATTCTTATACCATTTTGTCCGAAAATTATACCAAACCAACAGCTTTTTTTATAACACCATCATTAAAACTCAAAGCCATCTATTAAAATGTAAATACATTTTAATAGATGGCTTTAAGTTTTAATGAAGACATATCGTCACGCCTGTCTCCCGTAGGGGTAGGCAGAGACCACAGATCTACTACTATGCTACGATCTCGGCATACTTTCCTTGCTTCCTCCACACTCATTATTCTCCACATGCAAGCCCGCCGGTTGAGGGTACTCTTGACCTGGCCTTTCTTAAAAAGTTCAGCTATTTGGTCAAAGTACATTTTTCATGGTCTTCCCTCTATCGGCCCTTCCATCCACATTCGCAAGGTAAATTTCTTTTGCCAGTCGTCTTTCATCCATCCTCTCTATATGTCCAAACCATCTAAGCATCCCTTTTTCTACTTTTGTCACAACACCTTTTACTGTGGAGTAAGAGTGTGGTTGCTCTCTTATATCTTCATTTCTTATTCTATCATTCAAGGTTACACCACACGTACTTCTTAATGCTCTCATTTCCACCGCATTCAGTCTGATTTCATGCTTCTTCTGCCGAAACCAAATTTCACTACCGTATATTACCTATTTTAGGTTTAATACAAAATGTATTAAACCTAAAATAGGCCATTGTGGATTTAATTATTTGGTCGGTTTGGTAACTTTGACTCGGCATTCAGATTTTCGTGGTTTGCGATACTTTCCCACTGAGCGACTCAGTTACGTAATTTTGTGATGTATGACTTCGTCTAAATTTTTTTCGGCGACCAATATATTTTTGTACAATTCTGTCCGAAAGCCCAATTTGAAAGACAATTTACAATTTCAAAAATTGTGTACACTAGAGTTGTCTATCATGAAGTCTGTGTTAGTAGTAATAAATGTATGTTGTATAAGAACCCACATATATAAGGACCCACTGTAAATTTAATGTTATTTAGGATTCAATTTATTTCTCAATATATACAGTAATATTTTCATTTATCACTGCCTATTCGTTGTTCACATAGAGAAACATAGATTTAAAACTATTCACCCCTCGAGGGAAAATCGAACGTAGATAAGGAAAATAAAGTGAACGTATCTCTCTCCGGTCGTACTGTTTTGTTTTATGCGCGTGTGAATACGTTAGAAAGAGTACTACATGCAATTAAGATGCCCTGCAAAAGTCAATGTAATATTTTTCTCGATTAGGATGCAGTTGCAAAAAGATTTTCAAGCCCAAAATTAAAAAACTTTGTCAATTATTTTGATTAAAACCTAAATAATGTTATACAAATATGTGGACAGTTAGAGCGTTTACTCAGCTCAGATCCGCGACAAGCGAACAAACACAGAAAAATAATAGTGTGATTTCTACCGGAAGAAGTGGGTTTACGGGGGAACTCGGACTAAATCATACCGAAAAAACGGCCGTCAGCAACTCTCCACTAACACTTCCAGATTGCACACGACACGTGTTTCGCCTCAACACGAGGCATCATCAGGTGTAGTAGACTCTACGGAAGACAACCGTCACGTCATGTTTGCTTGTCGCGGATCTTAGCTAAGTAAAAATTCTAACTGTCATAGTAATGAATTTCCGCAAAGTAACGCCTGACTCCATCAATCGTTACACAAATGTCATAATTCAAAAAGAATCATAATTCAAATCTAAAAAGTGTCACAAAATGGTTCTTGCTCAGCGTAGTAAGTTGGGCGTACTCATATGAAGATTGGAATACGTCTCTATTGGAAAAGTTAAGAGTAATTTATCGGTGTGCATAATAGGGTTCATATTTTAACCATTTCTTTATACAAAAATTAAGAGGAAGGAATCCTCTTTATTTCATTTTACACGATATATTTTAGAATAGATAAGAAACGCATGGGGGAAACCGTTATAAACCGCAAAATTAAAACTTACCACCAGAGCCCGAGATCTTTTAAAATATCTGAAAAAAAAAAATTGCATCGGTCAAATTTTTCCATTGGTTATAGGACTGGGATGTGGACTCGGATCATCTGTGTCGTTTACAGCGTTTTCGCTTTTCGCTGTCGATACATTGTATTTGTTGTAACGATCAATGTTTCCTACATAATTCCGTTGTTTTATTTAGGAATATTATATTTTTGGTTTGTTATACGAAAAAAAAAACATCGCTTGTTTATTATTCTACATTTCCGTATATGTGACTCCATATTTTATAATCTACCCAACCGAATGTAGTCGAAACTTAAAACAACGCACCGGTCTTCATAAATCATAATGGTACGCTCCGCCATTGTTAGAAAGAGATAGACATAAGAAATAATATGTAATGTCTTTTTAATAGAAATCAGCAAAATATTGTGACCAAGTTTGTCATATAAGGAAAAAAGTTGCAGTCTTAAATACAATACACAATAACAACTTGAGTACGCGCGTATAATATACGCGTTATACATCATTACACATCTCAGTGTGCACCCGGCTTTATTTAGTGGAGCAGTGATTTATAATGAATGCACTATATATTTATATATTCATGCGCAATATAATTATGTTCTGTATATCATGGCGGATTTTTATTGTCAGTTATTTAAATAGATTATGTTTTTTTTAAGTCCAGAATTCCAAATTATACCCAGTATAATATTGAAATAAATATTTATAATGAATAGACATTCAGTTGTTTAATTTTGAGTCCACAAGCTCAAATTCCCCACTCTATTTTTATAGATATATAAATAGTAAAGAAAATCTTGGGCTACGTAATATCAGAGAGTGGACCGGGATAGCGAGTGCTCCAGAACTGCTGCACCTCGCGAAGGTGGAGGAAAGTTGTGGTGAATTAGCTGCAAACCTTCGCAAGTCGGAGAGGCACTCGAAGAAGAATAAATAGTATACATGTATGTATATAAAGGTATTTGCAGGCAATGCTTCTGCATTACCTATGGCACTGTGGATGTCTGAACGGCATTGATTGCTTTCCATCAGGTCACACGCCTGCTCGTTTGTCTTCCTATCCCATAAAAAAAATGCAAGTCGTTGATTAGAAGCAACGCTTTGTAATAAGATATTATTTTCGAAAATTGGTTGGGGTATATACAGAATGACAATCTACATAAGGCTGTAAGTATAAACTAAGAAGAAATCCTTTTAACGTTGATGATTGTGGCAGAAAAATGTTTGTTATCAATTGATCGCCGATTTGTAGTCTAAAATGCTGCTCACTACCTGACTGGCTCAATGACAAAGCTATTGTTTTCGGAGTCAGTAATCACAGGATATGTATGTTTTTTTGGGATAGGAGGGCAAACGGGCAAGCGGATGGAAAGCAATCAACGCGGCCCATAGACAACCGCGACACCGCAGGAGTCACGGAAGCGTTACCGGCCTTTTAGGTATGTGTAGGCTTGTTTTATGAAGGTGCCAATGTATCGGTTCAGAAAGATCGTCGAAGGTAGCTGATACCACAGAATGGTGGTGAGTGGAAAGAAGTTTCGAGAGATGCGCACCGTAGTAGATTGTCACCCATTCAGATGGTGGGCATGAAACTTTTTTACGGCGCGTTGTGAGGTTGTGGAATGTGGTTGTCGGCGGCGGAATGTATGGCCTACAAGGCCTTTACAGAGCTATTTCGAGTCGGCTTCTCTTACCAGTTCTCTGCACACTAGTCGCTTAGTGGATTAATGTCTATTCCCCAAATCAAGAAGCCTTATGCCCTACAGTGGGACATATGGACTATTGAAAAGAAACAGTAGTGTGTTAAGAAAACTTAATCTGTGGCTTTCTGTCTTTCCATCATGGTCTTATAGATAGGTCTTGCAACGAAGCCCAATTTCAGTGGTGAAAGATTAGTACGATAGTGTCATAAGTTTTATTTCGCGTCAACGCCGCTGTACGTCGTTGCTATCGATGTGTGCATGCCGAGTGACAAGCGACCGTGAGTGGCTTGTTCGATTGGTTTACCGCTTTATTCGTTTCATTACATTTATTAATGCAGTCAGGCGTTACTTACTTTGCGGAAATCCATCACTATATGGACAGTTAAAAGTTTTACTTAGCTAAGATCCGCGACAAGCAAAACAATAATAGAAAACTAATAATGTGTAACTCAAACCAAAAACCCACCGAAAATCGGCCATCAATTCTCCACCCTATCATCTATCACTTTTCCATCTTGTAAACGACACGTGTTTCGCCCCAACACGAGACATCTTCAGGTATAGTAGACTCTACGGAAGACAACCGAAAAGGTCTTTCGGTTTTCCACTTAACCCAACGGAAAAACACACATTATTAGTTTTCTGTTATTGTTTTGCTTGTCGCGGATCTTAGCTAAGTAAAACTTTTGACTGTCCATATATTCATTACATTTCTTTATATTAAAAGGCGCAAAAGAGACAGAATGCTATTCTATCTTCGTTGCACGGTACACACATCTATCGTTATGCCTCTGGCGGCCGTTAATTAAAAAGAATAGCGCAACTATTATACCGACGTATCCCCACTATTGTTGGTGCAAAACCTGTGTATATGGCCGTGCTTACAATTCTGTGCCACACCTATCAATATAAAAATATATAAAGGAAAATTTAAAAACTTTACTCGTAACTCGACAAGTGTGCAAATAAAACAACATAACATTTATGAATATTTTTTTTATTAATTTCACAAAAGTATTCATTTAAAGCCACAATTTGAAGGCTTTCAAGCTGTTAAAGCGATGACTTGGAACACCCGTCACAGTCATCAGATAGTGAGGTTTAAAACTGTAATTCAGAAGCTATCTACCTACTACATTAAAAACGTTTATATTTTTTTATAGAAAATACTGATGTACTTCATCCGATAAAAGGCAGTCCAAGCTTTGCAATGTTCCAACTATTGCGTCTAAGGGCTCCCGCACGCGAGCGGTTGAGACGCTCGACGCTTCAACCGCTCGCCAGCCGCTCTATAAACAATGACATTAAATTACTTAACATTAACGTGTGAATAGAACTATATTTACGTATTGTAGAACAGCTCTGTGTATAGTTTATATCGACATATTTATAAAGTGAAAAGCAACACTGATTCTAATAGGTATTTCGAATTATGTATACTTTTGAAGCTAGTTTCGTGATATCTAATCCAACGCCTTACACTAAGTAAGATTAGAGATGCATATGAGCTTTAAATCTTAGTGTTCTTAAAACAAAGATAAATTTCTATCTATATTACGCGTTACTGATAGATAAGAATTCTAATTTGTGATTATTGTAATATATACTTTGGTTAAATGATGAATTAAAGCTCATTCATCTCATACATATAATTAAATATCCTATAAGTGGTATAGACAAAAACATTTTTTTTATATTTATTTATTCTCGTCATTGGCTATGGAACTCATTTCGGACTTAGAAAACTTTTATGTGGGTCCCACACCGTCTATATTATAAAGAATAATCATATTATCCATCAACAGAGTCGCAAATGGATATACGGTTCATATTTATAGACTTTATAAACCGGCGACGTGTTAGATCTTACCTAAAATTTACGCAGTTAAGGATATTTAGGTACAAAATATATCATTATTAAAAGCTCAAAGTTTCCCAACACCTTGTTACGATGAGGCTAACTGTACAAAATATAAATAAAGATCTCTTTAAGCCAAGAGGCCAAATGAACTATTCACGCATAATTCTTATACACTGGGGATCAATATATCTTTTGAATACGCCAATCTCAACGGAAAATGGCAGATAAATACCCGAAAGCTTTAATAAGCTAATTATCATAAATATATCAATATATCAATACTCCACGCGGTGACATACTTAGAAAAAATATTCATCTTTTGCAATTAATAGATATTTTATACAAGCTTAAGCAAAAATAAATTCTTTATTTATATCCATAAGGTCTATTTTTTATAAACTATGCTACATGCCAACTTTTACACCAAACAGATTATCAATAATCGATAAGGGCTGATACGATCTGGCCACCAAAACTTATGACTTATCATCCGACTGTTTCCAACCTAACCCGAAGTTAGAAGGCGATAGACTATCGTCAGCCATCGCCTCACACATTTCAATTCTTCATACCGTGCTCACGATCAAAAATCTCTCCACTGTAGACAGATACTCGGTAAACTGCTAGAAAACATTGCCAAGTCGGACACAGCGAAGTTTACCGACATCCAGCTACCATTACATGTACCATTCTCGTTATCTATATTAAAATTAATCATATTCCATATTTTATGTTTACAAATTCTATGTACAGTCCCACTGAAAAGTAGCCTAGCCATCGACTTACACGCTATACCAAACTTAATTAGTTTTACATAGATACCTAAGATAACATGTATAACTATTGTATAATCGATGCAGATCAAACTCCGAAACCAAGCTCTAGTCTGTAAATTCAACCCTCATTTCTATGTGATAGTTACAATCACAGAATCTTGGATTCGAACACTGATGAGTTTCGATACATAAGAATGTGTAGTACATTTGAAAACGGACAATAACCTCCATTGTAACGCAAAAAAGCCGTTTTGATTTTAAAGATTTTGTGATAATTATTCCCGCCGACCTTTTGCGTCACAACTATATTTTTATTAGTCGCATAAATTTACAAAAGCCTAATGTATACTACCGACTAGGAATTAAAAGGTAACTAACATATGTCAAACCACAAACTTAATGATAAAACACAATTTATTGACTTACAATTTAAAAAAATTAACCCACACAAAAGCGATTATTCACAGTTAAAACTGTGGCGTTCCAACCGCTTAGTGTATAGTCACCCTTAGTTGTATTCAAAATTAAAAAGTTGCACAGATCACTATTATACGTAAAATAAATGTGTACAACCACTATTAAAGGACGTTTCATTTGAATCTATATAAGTTTGTCAGCGTATTTGCCGTGCAAATTATTTAAGCAGTAGCTTAGGATGGTAACATTATTTCGCGTATTAAAGTTGTCCGTGACAAGCTGGTTCCTCGACCGAGGGATAGATGGCGGTGCTGCGCAACATGTGACGCACGTACAAACGACGAAAGATGGCAGCACGAAATAATTACGATGAACTGATATTACATTCGCATAAATTATGTATATAATAGTAGCCAAAAGTTGAAGCCGCGAATATGGATGAAATAATGAGAAATACAAAAACGAAATAAGCTAGCTAGACAATGCAGACCTGAGAGCATTGGCGTGCATTTCATTTATCTTCCACTCATAAAAATAAACTATAAACATTACATAAAAAAAATTATATTGTGCACATCAACATTGTGATTTTATTTGAAATGCTGCCTCTTGTAAGCGAGTCAATTTTATAAACAACAAAGAAAATGTGTTTTCAAGCAATCGTTTGCTCGCTAAAAATAAGCTTGAACGTTGTCTTATTGTTGCCATATCTCGTATTAAATTTAACCCTGAAATTCAAATTACACTCGTCAATTTTTTTTTAAAGAACGAAACGCGATGCATTTTTATTTTTTTTTTCTTTGGTTTTATTTCGAACAGTATTAAAAACGTAGCATTAGCAATTCTTTTTTCCCATCTATGGTTATAAAAGAACCCCTTATATGAACTGCAATTGGCAGGAGGTTGTGCAGGACAAGGCATGCTGGCGTAAGATCTGTTCGGAAGCCAAGATCCATTTTGAGTCGCTGCGCCAACGAAGTTTGAATCATCTTCATACCTTGTTTTAAGTAGTAACCAATTGAGGCATACATTAATTTCAAAATTAAACAGTTACGGGGAAATGTAGAGTACGGCAAAGGCAGATGTACGGTCTATACTATTTCGAACTCAAGATAGATCGGAAGCCGTGTCAAAATAACCCAGTAGACTGTGGATAGCGGTGTAAGGCCGCCCGCAGACGGCGCGTGTAGCGAGCGTGCGACAGCGGAGCGCTGTGTAGCCCTACGCGGCTCGGCTCGCTTCGAACATGTCTAGAAAGGAAGAGAAACATTTATATATTTATACATACATATCGTCACGCCTGTTTCCCGTAGGGGTAGGCAGAGACCACAGATCTCCATCTGCTACGATCCCGGCATACCTTCCTTCCTTCCTCCACACTCATCCATCTTTTTATTCATCCTTCCTCTCACATTCATTGTAGCGAAACAGCTCTCTAATAATAATAACATCGCAAACGAAATTTGCCAAAAATCATCAATCATACTTTACTCCCTTCCTCCTCACTCATCACTCTCCTCATGCAAGCGCGCCGGTTAAGGGTACTCTCGACCTGGCCTTTCCTTTTTTTGTCAGTCGTCTTTATCCATCCTCTCTATGTGCCCACATGCTCGCTATTTATAATAATAGGAATGGCTTTTATTCACACTAAATTACAAAATTAATTTTATTTTAAAATTAAAAAAAAATTAAAAATCAATATCATGATGAACATATCGACAAAAACGTTGTACCTCAATGAACGAGAGCGACGCTCAGTGATTGGGCACTCAGGAGGCGCGACGACCAGTCAGCGAGCCCACGAGCGACTTGAGCGCCTGCCCCAGCGACGCGCGCCCCGCCTCCCCCGCACCCGCGCCCGCGCCCGCCAGCGCCACCGCGCTGCCCCCACCGTGCGCGTCCAGACACTTCTGGTAGCGGAGCTGGGAACATAAGAAAACTGACACAACGGTCGACAACGCATGTCTGGACGATTGCGAATAACGAGCAAGCAATAATAGGTTGTCCGGAAAGTTCTATCTGTCGGCAGCTAGTTACTCATAAAAAATAGCGAGTACACAAGTCTACCTCACGACGACCAATTGGTTCAGTGGCGAGGCCATCAGTCCGCGGAGTCAATGTTCGCGAGTTCGATGTCTCCATCGGAATAAATATATGTATGGATTACATATATTTATTCCGAATCTGGTAACCCCGGCAATCCACATTGGACAAGCGTGGTGGGTTAACGTCCGTTCCTCCAGAAATGGAGAGGCCCGTGCTCACCGGTGGACATATATGGGCTGTTAAAAAAAATGTCTACCCATTACGTGGTCAATGTTACGTGGTCGCGGTCGTGATCTCCTCACCTTGCAGGCGGCCTCGATGGTCTTGCAGAGCGCGCCGGAGGAGGGCTCGGCGTGGAAGGCGTGCGCGACGAACGCGTCGTGCGCCGTGTGCACGATGAACGCGCAGCGCCGCACGTCGCGCCCGATGCCCAGGAACGACAGGTAGCGCACGCGGCACTCCACCAGCGGGCTCGACTCCTACTCGTTTTAAAAATGAAACTCTTTTTAAAAATGAAACTAGTTTTAAAAATGAAACTCGTTTTAAAAATGAAACTCGTTTTAAAAATGAAACTCGTTTTAAAAATGAAACTCGTTTTAAAAATGAAACTCGTTTTAAAAATGAAACTCGTTTTAAAAATGAAACTCGTTTTAAAAATGAAACTCGTTTTAAAAATGAAACTCGTTTTAAAAATGAAACTCGTTTTAAAAATGAAACTCGTTTTAAAAATGAAACTCGTTTTAAAAATGAAACTCGTTTTAAAAATGAAACTCTTTTTAAAAATAAAACTAGTTTTAAAAATGAAACTCGTTTTAAAAATGAAATTCTTTTTAAAAATGAAACTAGTTTTAATAATTAAACTCGTTTTAAAAATGAAACTCGTTTTAAAAATGAACTCGTTTTAAAAATGAAACTCGTTTTAAAATGAAACTCGTTTTAAAAATAAAACTCGTTTTAAAAATGAAACTCTTTTTAAAAATGACTATTTAACATTTTTAAAGTTAAAAAAAGAAACTCGTTTTACAAGAAACTAGTTTTATAAGAATAAGTTTAAAAGAAACTTATTTTAAAAGAAACTCATTTAAAAAGAAACTATCCGCTCACCCCCTCCTCGGTGATGGTGATCATGGAGGGCGCGACGGCGACGGCGACGGGGCGCCAGGCGGAGGGCGCGCGCGCCGCCGCCAGTCGCTCGAGCGCGTCGTTCAGCACGTCCATGCCGGTGGCGCGCGCCACCTCCGCGCTGCCGAGGTACCGGGCGCGCACCGTCTTGCGGGGCTCCTCCATCGGCGTGGGGAATGACGCGCCTGCACACCAACATGACAGTTATTAGTGCGTGGTATCCTCGTATTTCTATAGGACAGCATAGTCCAACAATTCTCAACCTATTTTACTCAGCGACGCACTTTTTTTTTATAGCGAAGCGGGCAAACGAGCATGCGGGTCATTGACCCTGGCCTGGCAGATACTTTGCCGGCCTTAAACGAACACACTCATTACAAATAACATGCTGTACCATATTCTTTACAAATTTACAACACCCCTAGATATTACACGAAAAATTTTTGATAATTGAAGTTGTATATTGTTCATATCTGTCTATGCGAGGTCACAATAACAAACTGTTGCCATGGTGCTAATTATTTATTTTGATTTTGTACAAGTACGTCACGCAACCTTAACACAACCGCGATACATACAAAGTCCAAGTGCAGCGGTAGCGACATCTATATTCTGTATCTGCATACTATTCATAAATCGAGCGCAACTCGTTTGCACGCATCGCACTCGAGCGCAACTCGATTGCATGCATCGCGATCGAGCGCAACTCGTTTGCACGCATCGCGATCGAGCGCAACTCGTTTGCACGCATCGCGTTCGATTGATTCGATTCGAAGATGTTAATACTGGTAGCCCATTGGCTTTAACAGCTTTATAGAATACTGGGCCCCAGCAATTATCTCAGGACTAAGCCTGCGGGTAAGTAAGATGTATATGGGAATCTGCACAAATCGCTGATTCCAGGCTCGATGCAGTGTCACACGTGTGTGTGAGTCGATTCTAATTTCGTCATGACGCTACGTTAAACGTGTAGGGAAGGATTGGACGTAGGTACCTACGGTCCCTATCGTTCCCCTAGACCCTAAGGTCTAGGGGGTGAGAACCGACCAGGCATGTAAAAGAATCTCGTATAAGCGGCCGGTGTAGAAATGCTCCCTACTGCCGGAGTGCATGTAAGTATTAGTGTCGTGGGTGGATACGAATGATGCAGTTTCGTCGTCCGGGTCGTGTAAGACGTTCCGCGGGCGTCGTCTTCTCGGGGCCGCGTTTAAATCGGACGAATTAACCGACTGTACCACCAGTGGATTCGGATCTCTCGAAGTGTGTCTTCGAGAGTGTTTTAAAATGTTGTTTAACGTTCGGCAAGTCGAGGTCGCAAGCACTGAGCACCAGTGGCTCGACGAATGAAGCGATTTTATGTCACTTGAAGTTTATCTATTTTCCTTTTAGGCACGTGCGCAAAGGAAAACAAACGAGCAGGCGTGTCACCTGATGGAAAGCAACCAACGCCGCCCATAGACATCCGCAACGCCATAGGCAGTGCGGAAGCGTTGCCGACCTTAAAGGAAAGTGAAATTATGGGAGTGGGAAGGGGAAGGAGTTGGGCCTCCGCAACTCATATGCACACATCGCACTTGGCTCGTCCGCATGCACAGTTACCAGATAGGGGCCGCGGGCGGCGGGCGGCGGGCAGGTCGGTGGGGCGAGGCGGCGGCTGCAGCGAGCGCTCGATCATGATGCGCTTGCAGATGTCGCGCAGCGCGTTGGCGATGCTACGCGCGGGCGCCTCGCAGCGAAACACATGGCACATGTGCTTACGCGTCGCCCGGTCGCGCGCTACGTACGCGAAGTCCCTGGAAACAAATCGAACCACAATTGAATCGGTGTGGTTTAAAGTCAAGTTTTTTGTCACCCATACCTCAGAGCCTGAAAACAAAAGACCTCGACCAGTGTGTCCTACCTGTACTCTCTTACGGTGCCGAATTGTGGACGCTGACAGTCCGTCTGCTTCACAATATATTTCGGAGATTGTGTTACCCGACTCAATAAAATATAGAACGTTTCTTCCGTTGAGGACCTCGTTATTTGGATTAAGATCTATTTTAAATGTAAACACACTGAACTAATCCTACTGAACTTAATACATATAAATAGAGTTTATATTGAAATTCAGGCGTT
Organism: Baronia brevicornis; assembly: GCA_031353405.1. Classification (NCBI taxonomy): domain Eukaryota; kingdom Metazoa; phylum Arthropoda; class Insecta; order Lepidoptera; family Papilionidae; genus Baronia; species Baronia brevicornis. The sequence continues at coordinate 543,216 of JASFAT010003818.1, forward strand.
GCACAATTAAGAAGCGCGCGCAACTAGCAAACTAAACCGAAAGCCGCCAAGCTCACCATTATAAAGGCCAGCTACCCCACGCTAATCGCTGATTGGTGCTCGCTTCCTATTGGTCGACTTCACTACGCAACCGGAAATATTTCTCTTTACGTTCACAAGATGGCGTTATTGTAATTTAAAATAATGGCGCGCCGACATGTATGTTTACATTATATCTTTATTTTTATCGATAATATTGTTATTTTGAGATAATAATAAGAAAAATTGTTCAATTATGAACAAGATAAAGGTATTTAGCTTATTATTAACAAGCTAAAAACCTTTATTCAGAAGGTGTTAAAGCAATATTTAGAGGACTGTTAAAAACTACACAAGAGTTTATTTCCATACATTATGAAAAACTAGGATCTCTCCTAGGTATATACGAAAAATACAACAGAAAGAAGATTCATTGTAAAAGATTACGAAGGGTAAACTAGCTACATCCTTAAGGGGAGAAAAATAATATCCTATGGTTATTGATTACATACATAAATAACCATAAAAACCCATCGCTTTGTAATGTATAAAACGAAACATCGTCTGCAAAAATTATCGGTGTGAGCGCAAATATTTATTTATGCTAGTTCAAAATTCGTTAGACCTTTTAGACATGTTAGACCTTTAATTTTTCTAACCTTTAAAAATCTTTTGATCGGTAAGATCAAAGTTAATATTTAAAAATACTATTAATACTTAAAACTAGCTTAAATGAATCGATGTAATAATGGATTTCTTACAAAAAATGTTATTTAGCAATAAACACAAGCCAAACTACACATCTACGTTTCTAACTAAACCTTTCGTACCTTTCACTATCCCACGAGAGCAGGCGGAGGAAAAATATTGGTTTAATTATTTGCATCGAGTCATTTTCACTTAAGTTATATCTTTACTTTGTACAGGGATGTGGGATGCTAGAATCACGTTACAGTTCGAATAATCAGTAAATACATGCTGAGAACATCCTGCTTTCACTTCACAAACTTCACTTTCAAATATTCGAGTCAAACAACAATTCCTTTTCCCGCCAACTTACATCAGTGACGTTCAGTTTTTATTGCATTTCCATAATCTTATATTATTATCGGTTATATTGTTTAATTGTGGTGGCGTATTATGTAATATAGTTCGATTAAGACGTATAAGTGAAGTGATATGAAATGAATGCGTGTATCGTGACTTTTAAGTTGACTGAAAAAGTCCATAGAAGGTTTTGGTAGAATAGCCACCATTTTATCAAGACGTAACGTCATAAGCTGACTTGTTACATTTCAAGAGATTGCATTTTATTGTATTTTAGTTTAACACTGGCATAATAGTTTTATCTAAACGCCATCGAATAAAAGTAATAAAAGTAAATTGTGAAAAAAAGTTCAATAACTTAGCGTTGCCTAGCAACCACTTTTCAACTTTTATTCGACCACTTTCGATGAACTTTTTCTGTCACATAACTTTAAATATTAAACAGTAAAACTTTAAACTGTTTTTAATCTTAAATAAGTTAAAAAGAATTTTTCGTGTATTTATTTTAATACATTAAATAAGATATGTTAGAAATTGTAGTGTATTTTTTTTTATTTTTGCAAATTGAGTTTTTATTTGTAATTAGTGTACTATTAACAAGGTATATAATAAATGCATTTGAAATGGATAATTTTAAAGTCAATGAATCTCACTTATATTTTACACATAACGTATTTAGTTCAGATCAACAAATCAAAATCATTTATTATTAATAATATAATTTGCTCTATCACCACTATCTGATGTTGCGATCCAGTTCGGTGCGTTTTTCCCGAAACTTCTTACCACGCACAACCACTATGTGGAGCTACCTTCTTATTTCCGAAACAACAAGATACTGGAACGTTCAAAAAACAAGCCAACATATTTGTTGAAGACCGGCAACGCTTCTGCGATGCCATAGGCATTACATATGTCTACAGGCGAAATTGCTTTCCATCAGAAGAAACGCTTGATCGTCTACCTTACTGTCTCATAAGAAAACTATGTATGTACACACATATTCCATGTGTGTATATATTTATTATTAGTTTTAAATTAACAATTTTCTCTCTTTCGCCCGAAGAAGAATGCCGAATAGCATTAAGTCCGCCTGTTGTGCAAAAACGATTTAAAAAATAAAACTCACCGTCCATTGTCTCTGCCGACTCCCCACACGCGTATGGTGTGTATGGGTTGCGTGTGAAGTGTGTTCAGACTCTCAGGGTCTATGAGCTTCAACGCTCCATCATCCAGGTCCATGAACAAATCCTTCCCCTGCAAGCAGATACACAAAAAATTATAAGCAATATATAAGCAATTTTGAAAGGAAGAATGTCATTAATTTAGTTATGAACAACTAATGAAATGACTGCAAAAATTCTTAAAATACAGCTCATTGTTCTAAATACATATTTATAAGTATTTTACAAAATTTTAAAAAATTTATTTTACACAATTTACAATTATTTTATATAATTCATCACGTATCTTACATATTCCACCAGCAGATGGCGCTAAAATACATATAAAATTAAGTTTTGTCTGTTGCATAAGATTATGATATCCCCACCCTGGAAGGTCGCCTGCGATGATGGGAAACCGACTTCATGTTGGCATTGTACGCCGACGACAGCGCTTTCTTCGCGTCGTCTTGTTGGGTCCATATGGTAGCACTGAAGCTGCAGAGGCTGCTGAATCTGCTACCCGATCGGCTGGACACATGGCGAATGTCTGTCAACGTTGGGAAGACATGCGCCATTGTGACCGGCCACAGTAAACTACCAAGACCACTTAGGCTTCGGGGGCAGAATGTACGCTGGGAGACCACAGTTACGTACCTCGGAGTCCGCATCGACCGCACGCTGCGGCTCACCACACAGGTAACACGTGGTGAATAGCGCGAAATCCGCGCGTGCGTCCTTCGATCTATATTAACATCAACCCGCATACCCGTGCGAACGAAGCTGTTGGTCTATAAGGCGTACGTTCGCTCCCGACTGACCTATGCTGCGCCGTCCTGGTGGTCTTTGATATCAGCAACCCAGCGCAAACGCGTCTAGATCCAGCAGAAGCTGCCTCTGCTCGCCATCGTGGGGGCGGCTCGTTATGTGCGTAACAACGTTATAGCGAGGGACCTCAGGGTGTAGAGCATTCATGAGTTTGTGGTCCGGTTGGCTCGGAAGATGTTCGACCGAGCCGACAATGGACCACACCCACACCTTAATAATTTTGCTCCCCTTCACGCTCGCCCACCTGAGAGACGTCCGCTCCCACGCGAAATCCTCCTGTCGCCGATTAATTGATAGATTGACATTTATTCATGTTCACAAAAGCAAAAGTTTGTTTCTGTGCTTTGTGCTGTTCTTTACTCTGAGTTTCGTCTCATTTTTTTCATTAGGTACAGCACCCATTCAGAGGCGGGGCGGGCAGCTACTTATATATAATGGTATTAATTCCAATACGCCCACAAACACGATATGCCTATCATAAATAAGTTTCACTCACATCACCCCAGCGGCCGACTTGATCCAGCAAGTCGTTCCGACCCAGGCTGAGGTCCACGATGCACTTGTTCACGGCCCGGCTGGAGCGCTCCGGCGTCAGGTCCGCTTCAGAAATCTCGACCCAGCCCAGAGACCGTACGAAGAAACGCACCGCCCTAGCGCTGTCGGGCTCCTGGCGAGCTGGGAAACTACGGCGTCTGGAAGTAATAATTTATCGTTGTTAGACATAGATTATAGTGAAATTCGAGCATATTTCCCTCATCATCAGCAGCCTGCGGCAATGCACTGCTGGACATAGGCCTCCCCCATGGAGCGCCACCTAGCCCGATCTTCGGCTACACGCATCCAGTTTCTGCCAGCCGCCCTGCGCAGATCGTCGCACCATCTAGCCGGGGGACAGCAAAACACACAAACAAGATTTTTTAAAAATATTTTAATTGAGTGAACTTTATAATATAGGTTCCAAACTACACTACTATATTCCGCTCCATGGTCAAGTCAATGAAAACCGTATATGTAGCTACAACGTAGCGAGAATCACGTATAAAAAGCTAGCGACCGATAAGGGTTAATATTTACACAATTTTGGCAGAATATAATCAATAAGCATGCGTCTACTGATTGTTCTACGTATAAGCTAATTCTCCATCGGACATCTGTATAATAATATATAATCGAAAACCACTTGCTTGTAAGAGATCTCCTCCTTGCGTTTCCTCTCAGCGTCATGGTCGACGTGGTCAAGCGCACCGCTGGTTGTACTTCTGGTGACTGATGTTGTCATCACCCCCTCGTATTTAACGTCCGACAGGTTGGAGCAGTCGCGCACCATGGAGATGCGGGACTCCTTGGCCTCGACCGGCGGCATTTTGGGGATCTCCCTTTGAATTGTGCCGCTCTTTATGTGCCAGTAGTAAGGACCGTCGTTGTCTGAAACATTTTTCCTTTATTTTCAGTGTATATATATATAAATATATGTAGATATATCATGCCCAAATTTTTAATTGTCAATGAAATACTTTTTATTATATATTCATCCAATCAATTTCATTTTTTTTTAATTCTTTTTTTGTATAATGTGAGGTTATAACAAGATGAAAAAAAAGAGACGTATATAAGCTCCATCACATTGCCACTTACGGCGTACAAATTTTATGCGATGACACACTATTAGAAATAAATAAAACAATTATTACAAATCTAAATACATAGCTAGACTATTATAATATCATTAAAATTATAATTTATTATTACATTTATATATCACTTTTTACTTTATATATTTATCTATTATATACATTTGATCGACTCTTTAAAGCAAAAAAGTCCTGAATATTATAAATATTGGCATCTATTAGCCATTTGTGTAGTCTTTTTTTTAAATAATGTTGCGTTTAATTCTTTTATTCATGAGTTATATTATTGTAAATGCGTATACACATGAATATTTTATACTTGTAGTGCATGACACTTGATGTTAATACAGTTTTTTCAAATATTAATTCATTAATGTTTTATATTCTGATTCTCACGAGGGCGAAAAGCGACCAATGACGAGCCGTTTCGCTGCGATGAATGGCAGCGGATGGAGCTCTGTGGTCTCTGCCAACCCCTGCGGGGGATAGGCGTGAATATATAAAAAAAATAAAAATAATGTTTTATATGGTAGAAAAGTATCTCTTGTATAAGATATTTAGCAAGATATAAAAGTATTATTATATTACTTGTTACTCATTTATTTTATTTCTATACATACATACATATATACATATCGTCACGCCCGTCTCCCATAGGGGTAGGCAGAGACCACAGATCTCCATCTGCTACGATCTCGGCATACTTTCCTTGCTTCCTCCACACTATCACTCTTCTCATGCAAGCCCGGTCAAGGGTATTTTTGACCTAGCCTTTCTTAGGAGCTTTAACTTAAAAAAAAAAGGGAACGCTTCATTACCCTCATGTTTCTCCCATCCGGGCGGCAGCTGTGGCTCCTTTTTCGGCCTCAATTTGACCGGTATGGCGTAAAGGTCATCGTTAGGTCCCTCCGCCGAGTGAGGCACAGGGCCCGCGTGGCTCTTCTCTGTGTCCTCCTGGTCGGCCCTCTCCTTCTCGGGGGGTGGGGAGTCCTCCCCGCTATTCTGTTGGGGCGGCGTGATGAGGCCGCTTTTGTCACTGAAAATAATTAATTAAAAATATTTAAAAAAATGTAGATAGTGTATATCACAAATTTTCCGAAACTTATGATCGTTCCTTTGCCTAACCTTATTTTACAATGGGGGTAGATAATAGATTATAGACAGATGAATGTTTAAATTGGTTATCGGATTATAAAGATATATTTTTACGGGATAGGAAGGCAAATGAGCAGGCGTGTCACTCGATCGAAAGCGATAAAATAACTTTTATACTCACTTTACTTTTGTGAGAGGAGAAGAGGCGTCTTCGGCTCTGTAAAATAAAAAAATCCTCGTGAATAAAATTTTGAAATTCAAATTAAATTATTTATTCTCGACACAAGAAACTATTTTTTATTTGTCATACTTCAATCGGCTAACAAGTCGTTACCACAGTAAAACAACTAGATTTATCTGAACAGGAAGTTATGCCATTACAGTAAATGATTAATGGAGTCAGGCGTTACTTTGCGGAAATCCATTACTATGTGGACAGTCAGAACGTTTACTTGAGGCGAAACCCGTGTCGTGTGCAATGTGGAAAAGTGGTGGTGTGCGTTTGTTGTTGTTGATAGTGGTTGGGAGTTGAAGAGTTGCTGACGGCCTCCGAAGTACCCCGTGAATCCACTTCTTCTAGTAGCAAACACACATTATTATTTTTCTGTTTCTGTTTGCTTGTCGCTGATCTTAGCTAAGTAAAAGTTCTAACTGTCAACATGTTATCATAAATGATAATAATTTAAATTTTTACTTTTATCTAGCTGGTTTGGGGAAGTACCAAAAAAACCCTTCTTTTAGTCTCCTTGTTGAACAGTCTCGATGAACGTTAAAAGCAGGAGTCCCATTTTATCTTAAGGTACACACAGCATCTACAGTATTCTTGGTTTTTGATTGAAGAGGAACAGGTATTTAATGACAGAAGAAGGCCCATTCATGCATGCTTTATCATTTTTCAAATATTTAGAGCACTATTTTATATGAGTTCATTGTTCAGCTCATAAAGCGCGAGCTTTATGGGCTGTACAATGAGCCGAACGTCACCAAAACCACCAAATTTGTACGCCTTCGTTGGGCTGGGCACGTAATACGTATGGACGGGGCTAGAGAACCAAAATGCCTACTCGACGGCAAAATGAATGGTCGAAGAAACCAAGGAAGGCTTAAAGCTCAGATGGCTAAATAGAGTCGATGACGATTTAAAGGCAATCGTTGTAAAGGGCCTCGAGAGAAAATTCACTAAACTAGGTTAAGGCCCACCCGCGGCTGCAATGCCTTGTTGATGATGACATACGTACATACATATAGTTACGCTTGTCTCCCTATAGGGTAAGACGGAGACCACAAATCTCCATCCGCTACGATCCCGACACACCTTCCTCGCTTCCTTCACACTCGTCCATCCTACCTCTCACATTCGTCGTAGCGAAACGGCTCTCCGTTCGTTGCTTCTCGCCCTCATGGGATGCTGATGATGATATTATTTATTTAATTAACTTATAAATTATAAAACAGTATTTATTTTTCACAATCATTTTCCAGTCATATTAAACGGGGCAATTTTAAATGGACCAACAATAATTTATATACAATTTACACAGCTTGTTAAATTTAACTGTTCGTATTTATAAAGTTGGTTGACAGTTTTATAGTGTTTAACAACTTGCTCAAGAACTTGTTCAAAGTTTGATCGTTAGTGTACTGCCCTCAACTTGGGTGCTAGGGTCGCCATGTTAGCGAAAAATAAGGACAGTTTAAAAATAATCAACTTTTTTCATCGTGTTACCTTTTGGTTGATTTGGTTGGTTTTTTTTTTGAATTTGGTTGAAAACTTGATTATTTTTAGACTGTCCTTATTGTAGAAATAGAAAAACTTTATTTATGACACCTTTTTTACAATAATTAATTTTTGCTTAAAACCTTAATAACAACAATTGAAACATAATATATGGCCTACATTAATTTATTCTGGACACCCTGGACAAGGGTTATATGTTTCTAGAATTGGGGAGACCCGTGCGGAATAGTGAGCATATGTCATATATATGTCTATGACCTATGAACAAAAATCTGATGCAACTGCACCTGGATAGCCGCTCATATTAAACAGTTTCTCTACTTTGATATTTTCTGGGGGCGAATTCATATTGTTTTAATTTATCTTTGTAATAATCTAGAGGGCGAAAAGCGACCAATGACGAGCCGTTTCGCTGCGATGAATGACAGCGGATGGAGCTCTGTGTTCTCTGCCAACCCCTGCGGGGGATAGGCGTGAATATATAAAAAAAATACTCTATAGTCTTGTATACAAAGTGATGGTAATAAATCACCAACGCCACTGTTAAACTGTTACACAAAATGTGGACAGTCAAAAGTTCCACTTAGCTTAGGAAAAGTCTGTGTTTGGTGTAGTGTATGGTGGTTGGTGGGTGGAGAATTGATGGCCGATTTTCGGTAAGGTTTTGGTTTAAGTTCCAAATAAATCCACTTAATCCGGCGGAAAAACACACATTATTAATTTTCTGTTATTGTTTTGCTTGTCGCGGATTTAGGATCCGCGACAAGCAAAAACGCTAAGTGGAACTTTTGAGTTTCCACATAGTGATGGATTTCCGCAAAGTGACGCCTGACTCCATTAATAATGTTACACAAAAGACACTAGAAAAACACTTTACTGAACAAAAACAGTTTGACTGCAAACTACTTCTGAGCAGTCCGCCTTCTGGAAGGTGGAAACACCTATCTACGGAATCTTTGAATCTATATCTAAGAGGATTCACCTATTAGAGATAGATTCAAAGATTCCGTATCCGACCACAACATACATACATACATACATATTGTCACGCCTGTTTCCCGTAGGGGTAGGCAGAGACCACAGATTTCCATTCGATACCATCCCGGCACACCTTCCTTGCTTCCTCCACACTCATCCATCTTTTCATCCATCCTTCCTATCAAATTCATCGTAGCGAAACGGCTCTCCGTTAGTCGCTTCTCGCCCTCGTGGAAATCAGGGCGTGACGGGTGGCGAACCACGTCGCCGCCATTTTTGACAAATTGGTTTTATTATAATCCCACGAGCCGCAAGGGAGGATAGAGGTCAGAGCCATCAGAGCCCCGCATGCTGATTTAAGGCACTATAGTACCCGGGGGAACCCGATCCCGGGACGGTCGGCCACAAATAATTCTATAACCGTCTTCATTACGCATAGATGAATGTAAACGAATTTTAATACTATGCGATTAGTGTTACAAATAGTATAAGTATTCACTAATGAGATTAGAATTGACGTCTTGCGATAAAACTTTATTTTTTTACCTTTTTATAGATAGGAAAACAAGTTGCAAGAGTTTCCCCTAGTGGAACGCAACTAATGCTCTCCAGAGACATTTGCAACACTAGATACTTTACATAAGCGATATCGGCCTTTGAGAAAGGCGTATGCATGCTTTATAACGGTGCTAATACCGTATCACTTTGGAAATCGCACCAGATAGCTAGGTAGGCAGAGTAGAAGTTTAAAGATAAACCTAATGTACTGCATCACCACTCATCCGCATGGTAGGGATGAATTTAGAAATAGAAAAACTTTATTTATGACATATTTTTTAACAATAACTAAAATAAAATACTTAAAAATATTATATATACAAATTAATACACAAAACAAAAAGAAAATAATTTTAATCTAACGAGTGTCCTAAAATGGTTCTTGCTCAGCATATGTCAGGCGCTCAGTTGGAGCACCCGGCGCTGGTTTTCAGCAAGACACAACGTGGTCAGATCGCGGACCACAGTGACAACATTCATACGGACTCACTAGTACATACACATACATCCTTATATATATCTACTTATACTCATATACATATACACATAAATACAATTTGACCTTTGAAACTTTAAAAAACGGAACCTTAAAAATAAAGTAAAAAATACCCCAAAGAAGGGACACCCTACCTATTACTATCCGCTTAAATTGGGTGGCAATGTACAGTACAAGCAATTCCTGCGGTAACGATTCTTCTTTGGGTTGTTTTACGTATCAATTCGCTGCTTAATGCGCGTAAAACAAATTTTATGCGTTTGAAACTTTGCAAGGAATTTAACGGCATACAAAAGTTATTAAATTGGTACGGTACAATGTGCCAAGGATTTTTTAAATGTCGAAATATTTCAACGTTTAAAAAAGAAATTTATTTTTCATAAGACACATAGTACATTTTGGTACAATATGATGACAAAGGAAAAATAAAATATTATATTATTTAACCCTTAACTTGGCAGACTTATTTTATTGAATATCAAAATAATATTCATAGCACTTAACCCCAATGACCCAAGGTGTCTAGAAAAAATACTTAATTAAAATTCATGACGGTAGTTTAAAAAAATCACAGGTATCTTGTGGGATACATTGCCAAAAGCATTGATAAATATATTACGTTTTTAATTCTGATGTATCTCTACAGATACATTATCCAGAAAAGGGTTAAGTAAGTATCATGAACACGAAATCCCCATAAAATGTTTAGTATTAGATCTTATCTAAATAATATATCCCATTATTGTAATCCCATGGTACGCATTTGTCGCCTATATAATATTATATTTATTGACCAAGGTACAGAAACGTTCTATATCTTCAATATCAAAATACATCAATTAAAGCGATCGCTCCGTGATATCATTGACAGCCGATAGATCACAAAATTGTTATACTTTTATATATACGACCGATTGGCTCAGTGGCGGGGCTCTCCGCCCGCGGAGTCAATGGTCGCGGGTTCGATTCCCGCATCGGAATAAATATTTATATGGATTTTTAAATGTTTATTCCGAGTCTGGTAACCCCCCAATCCGCATTTCCTTTCCTGCCCCTTCCTTTCTTCTCTATCCTTTCCCTTCCTCTCCGCCAATCCACGGTCTGCCGTGCCAATGGATGCGTGGCTAGGGGCGAGCCTAGTCGTAAAAACGTGCCGATCGTCCCGGGGTCGGGCTCCCCCGGGGACTATGGTGCCTTACCTCAGCATGCAGGGCTCTGCTGGGGCTGACCTCCATCCTCCCTTGCGGCTCGTGGGATTCACTAAAGACGAATTTAATATACCTAATTTGTCGAAAATGACGGCGACGTGGTTCGCCACCCGTCACGTCCTGATTCTCACGAGGGCGAAAAGCGACCAATGACGAGCCGTTTCGCTGCGATGAATGGCAGCGGATGGAGCTCTGTGGTCTCTGCCAACCCCTGCGGGGGATAGGCGTGAATATATAAAAAAAAAAAATTGTTATACTTTTTTAAAAGCAAGGTCATGAGTATCCTGAACCAGCGGGCTTGCATGAGAAGAGATTAGTGTGGAGCAAGCAAGGATAATATGCCGAGATCGTGGCGGATGGAATAGTCTCTGCCTTTAGGGGTCTACGGGAAATAAGCGTGACGATATGTACGAGTATGTATGTATGTTTTTGTTATACAGCCCATATGTCCCACTGTTGGAAGAATGAATCCTTCTCATTTTTGAAAGAATGAATGATAACTGACAATCAATGCTTGTTCGAAGTAGATTAGCAAGAAGTAGTTTAATAAGATTTTAAACACTTTCACAAAAAAAGTTACGACTACCATAAAAAGAAAAATTTAAAGTCAACTCCTATTTAGGTCAACAAAGAAAGATTTTATTTTAATTACTTTTAGTAAACAATTACAATGACTATAAATAGATATTAATTAAATTTAATAAATGAATTAATATTTGAAAAATCTGCATTAACACCAAGTGTAATCGACCACAAGTTTAAAAAAAAATGTATTTAGACTTGAGTGGATGAATAAAAAGCAATTTATTATCGATTGAACACGATATATATATATACAGGGAGGATGTGAACTAATAGTAGGAATTAAATAAATAATAAAATCCCTATAATTTTGAAATTGCAAAGAAAACCTCCTATCTCAATGTGCCTATCTCAATAGGCCTCCTCCAACTAAATCCATCGCTTCCTATCTCCTGCTACTCTTATCTAGCATGGCCCTACTGTTAGTTTGAAGTCATCCTCCCATCTGCTCACTGGCCGACCTTCTTTTTACATTCCCCTGGACACCAGCATTTGTCCTTTTGGCACCATCTCCCTAAGTCACATCGTATAGTTTGTCCGCACCCACAACATCGTCATACAAATGCAAAATCGAATACTAGGAATGCACGAGTATCCAAACGACGACACTTACGTGAGTCATTTACATAGACGAGGGTGGCGTTCTCTTTGAGATTGCTTCCTCTAGCAGTCCACACGTGGAACTTTTATGTTTCGTTTGCATACGGCGCTCGTAAAGGTGGATGCGCTTAAAGCGAGAGCAGCATGAATTTTAACATGCTTTTGAAATCGCACTGCAGGTGTTCTAGCGTTTCTACGGCAAGTATAAAAAGTGTTATGGCCGTTTGCTTGGGATTTGACATTACATTAAAATAAGACTTTTGAAAAATTTTGAATTCGTTTAATACAATAAAATAAATTGTCATATTTGCCAAATAATAAGTGGTGACGTACGTTTTAATACACCTGTATCGCCCACCTGTTTATTTCTTACATTGTGGGTGGGGGTGCTGTTTATATAAGGCGCCAGTTGTAATGGCGGGTCACTTTTCGATTGTCTTCCGTAGACTGTACTATACCTGAAGATGCCTCGTGTTGGGGCGAAACACATGTCGTTTACAAGATGGAAAATTGGTAATATGTGTTTGGTGTTGTGTGTAGTGGTTGGTGGGTGGAGAATTGATGGCCGATTTTCGGTAAAAATACACATTATTAATTTTCTGTTATTGTTTTGCTTGTCGCGGATCTTAGATAAGTAAAAGTTTTGACTGTCCACATAGTGATGGATTTCCGCAAAGTAACGCCTGACTCCATTAATAATAATGAAAATAAGACTATTATTTTTATAAGATGGGGGGCATACGAGCAAACGTGTCACAATTGAAAGCAATCAACGCTGCTCGTAGACATCTACAATAGCGTAGATATTACATAAGTGTTGCCAGCTTTGATATGTATATGTGTAGGCTTGTTTTTTCTTTTCTCTAATAGTCTTTACTAGAATACTCGTACATGATTTAAAAAAAACGAGTCTTAAAAACGATGCACCTCAATATTTTAATGGTAAGTAAAGTAAAGAAGAGGCTAGAGTACCCAAACGCCTACTCGACAGCAAACCAGATGGTCATAGAAGCCGCGGAAGGCCTAAGCTCAGATGGCTAGATGAAGTCGTGGACGACTTAAAGGCAATCATCGGTGTGAGGGGCTGGAGAGAAAAATCCATACTAAGATCCGACTGGAAAGATTTACTGAGCCAGGCTAAGGCCTACTCGCGGTTGTAATGCCTTGATGATGACGATGATGAAAGTAAAAAAGTCCTTGTAATATTTATACAAACTGCAAGTTTTCTTTTAGAGAAAAATATATACATGTATATATTAAATAACACAGAGGAACCGCTGAATAAACATGAAGGAAGCCCAAGTATTCAGGGCACATAGAACCATTATTTCAGAGCAAGAACGTGTGTAAATACCATAAAATAAACTGGGAGTTAACATTGTCTACGGATTGCGCCCACGTCCAATAAATAGTGCCGACGTTACTTTGGTTGGCGGGAACAGACCGGGAAATGGTGAGAGGAAAATCGAGTGAAACGCGACGAAGAAATTTAGTTTTTAATTAAATACTATTAGAAATCAAAGTCCCTTATATATGGTATTGTAGTGATACATTCATAAAATTATCACTAATGCATTAAAACATTATATTATATTACACTAGCTTTTGCCCGCGGCTTCGCTCGCGTTGAATTTGGTCTGCCACATTAAGTTTCGTGAGAGATCATTTTAAATAAATATATATATTTTTTTTACTTAATTTATGGTTCACAATTTTGGTCATAGTGGATTCCACATAAAAGGTAGATATATGTAGTCGCGGACTTTTATTTAGAACTATTCAAGACAAACAATCCTACGGTACATCATCTTTGTGTAACTTCAATGGTTTAAATGTCAGGTACTCTCACCCAGAACCAGATGATCGTCAATATCATAGCCTTCTTCTTTTCGACCCAGTAATTAGCTTTTTCAGTTGCAGCAGCATTCGCCTCAATAACGTCTTCGAATGTGCAGGATATAGAGCACAGTGAGCAGTTGAGTAGATGCTCTATGGTTTGGCTTACAACCCCACACTAGCATCCTTCACATCGCGATGCGATTCAGCCCCATTCGCTCGTTATGTCTGTCTGTCTCACCTGTGTACGGAGTCTGTAAAGAGATCTCAACAAAGGCCATTACAGATCTTAGCCTGGCGGCAGCTTCTCTTGCTGACATACGAAGTTAGATGCACAGGATGTTTTATATTCCACCCCATAACCTGCTCTTCAGCTGGGCTTTTTTCTGAAGCCTTCGTACACCATATGAAGCTTTTACGGCTTTTAAGCCTAGTTGGGAGAAGAGTGTGATTGATTATAATGTTGATGTCTGTGGTCGACTCTAGCTTCATTTTTTCCGTAGAGCAAGCTTCATCTCTTCTTGATTTCAGCGTGCGATACCATATAATATCATAATAATTATATAATATAATATATATATATATATATATATATATATATATATATATATATATATATATATATATATATATATATATATATATATATATATATATATATATATATATAGAATATTCAACTAAATAGTGATGTAACTTGATTTGTTTTTCAAATTCTTACATGAATCCATACTACTAGAAATCTAATCAATCAAATCAAATATAGGCAGAAAATTGAAAGAAATATCTATTAAAATAATAAAGATTTCTTTCAATTTTCTGCCTCCACAGAATTTTATGAGACGGTAGATGCTGTCTCAGACTCAGTTTCAACTTTTATTTACGAAGCTTCTCGCCACGAAGATTAACTCCTTTCAAGGAAGTAAATAGATGTAGCGAGGGAGATAATAGAAACTATATTTCAAAGAGACGCCGGAGATGGGGTCGCTACGTGCCGATCTCGACTTGCTGAAAATTCACGCTATGTGAATGTCTCTTTATTTGTAGTCCAAGTATTGAGCGGCGGGCGATAGCGTTTATCTTATATTGATCTAGAAAATATCCTTCGATATTTTCTAGATGATAATATTGTCTATGAATTATTATATATAGGTATGAGTACATACATACATATAAATATCATCACGCTTGTTTCCCGTAGGGAGCAGGCAGAGACCACAAATTCCCATCCGCCACGATCTCGGCACACCCTCCTTGCTTCCTCCATACTCATCCATCCTTCCTCTCACATCATCGTAGCGAAACGGCTCTCCGTTAGTAGCTTCTCGCCCTCGTGGGAATCAGGACGTGACGAGTGGTGAACCACGTCGGCGTAATTTTTTAACAAATAAGTTTATTAAAATTCGTCATAGTGAATCTCACGAGCCGCAAGGGAGGATGGAGGTCAGCCCCAGCAGAGCCCCTCATGCTGAGGTAAGGCAAGGCTGAGCTATAGTACCCGGGGGATCCCGGGACGGTCGGCACGCTTGTGACCAAGCTCGCACTTAGTCATTCATCCTTTGACACGGCAGACCGTGGATTGGCGGAGAGGAAGGGAAAGGATAGAGAAGAAAGGAAAGGGCAGGAACGGAAATACGGATTGGGGGGGTTACCAGACTCGGAATAAATATTTATAAATCCATATATATATATATATATATATATATATATATATATATATATATATATATATATATATATATATATATATTCCGATGCGGGAATCGAACCCGCAACCATTGACTCCATGGGCGGAGGGCCCCGCCACTGAGCCAAACGGTCGTCTTTTATAATTACAAATTTAATTTAAATCAAAAAACGTAAGTAAGTAAACTAAGTTTGTCATTTGCACCGCGTACAAATTGGTCCCGAAAGCGGACAGAGTAAATATACACCTTAGTGAGAGAATAGGACACCTTAGTGACAAAAGACCTTATTTTTGTTACTGCGCTGTGATTTTCGTGTCGGGCAGCTGCTGTAATAATCTACATTATATAAAGCTGCATTACCGCTGACTGACTGACTCACTGACATTTTATTTGGGAAACTGTAAGAGAAGAAGGGTAAATTTGTTCTAGGAAAACGTTTGGATAGGGCTCGAGGCTGAGGAATTATATCCAATCGATGAAAATTTGAATATGGTAAGAAATTGTGAGACGGCCCCCCCGAACAGTAATACCTATTGGGTGGCCCTCGAACAAAAAAATGGTAACAAGTGCGAACACATGGGGGAGGGGAGAAAGAAAATTCAAAATGGCGGAAAACAAGATGGCCGCCATACAAAGCTAAAATCGTCGTTTGTAAGCCGTTTTCGCTGAAATTTGGCCGAAACGCACGCGTAACTTTTAGGGGCCGCCGCCATCGGGCCTGGAAAAGGTGGTTATCACTATAAAACTACACAATTTTAAAATTAGCAAGCTAATTTTTTCGCATATTATTGTCTTTGACATGGATAGGCCACTCTGTCCGGGGAAAAAAACACACGCATAAACCACTTTCGGAATAATAACTTCAATACTGGGCTTCATTTAATGTACCTATACTGCCGGAGGATCTCCTTTCCTCTTCATTTACTTCTGTTTTCCTCCCCCATTTTCTATGTCTTCTGTAATGCCCATGATTTAGTCAACGAGAGACTTTAATTACTTATCTAGCTCTTCAATAAAAAAATAAATTCTCCAACCACTTAGGTTACTATAGTTTCAAAACCAGTTTTTAAAGGATGATATTTAGTTAATTGTTGAAAAGATATATGTGGATCCTAAAAAAACTGTTTATACGTCGTTATCAAATAGCGATATCGCATTTAAATAAATTTGCAATAATATAATATTAAATGTTAAGGCAAATTAGCCTTTATTGGTGTGAACTTTAGGTTAACAATAGTTGTGGAGCTGACCTGTTTTTATTAAACTAAATAATATAACGATAGAATCTCTCCGACAGTGATTACTTTTTATAACTCGTCCTGCTATTAAAAAGTTCAAGGTGAACAAAATTCTTATTTTATATGTTACGTAAAATCATTTTTATTATATCTTTCAAAAGATCGTTAAACTATAGAGGATGTAAAGCGTTATATCATTGTGCCTTAAATATCAACAACGCCTTCCTCTGGTATATCCTGCTGAATAATGAATGAGATCGTGCCATCGAATTATCAGTACCTAGTACATATATCTTAGAAACATGATTTCCTCTAGATATTTTTTAAGAAACCAAGTCTAGCGATCAATGTTGTATCTAATTATTTTGCTGACTGCGCAGCTCAAAACGTATGTAACGTAAGCAAGCGGGGTAGGAGAAAGAGAGGAATCCTGTGTCTCAAGTCAAAATTTTCAAGCACAATGTGAGATTCTCTGGGAGACGCCGACATTTCATGTGGAATTGTAGACTAAACATCGTCGAGATGTCCAGAACTGATTAATGGAGTCAGGCGTTACTTTGCGGAAATCCATTACTATGTGAACAGTTAGAACGTGCACTTAGCTAAGATCTACGACAAGCAAACAAAAACAGAAAAATAATAATGCGTGTTTTCTACTGGAAGAAGTGGATTTACGGGGAACTCAAACTAAATCTTACCAAAAAAAACGGCCGTCAGCAATTCTCCACCTCCCAACCACTATCAAAAACAACAAACACACACTACCACTTTTCCATATTCCACGCGACACGTGTTCGCCTCAACACGAGGCATCATCAGGTGTAGTAGACTCTACGGTTGCCTTCCGTAAATCAACTTCTTTCAGTAGAAAACACACATTATTATTTTTCTGTTTTTGTTTGCTTATCGCGGATCTTAGCTAAGGGAAGGTTTTAAATGTTCACATGTCCAGAACTGTCTCGAAAGATTTCTAGGCATTAATTCATATTATGTATTTCATTTACGTTATTTTTATATATGTATTTATTATGCACATTATTCTTCTGTCAAATTTTATTTTATTTGTATGTCAAGGGGGTTAAACAAGAACAAATTAACCTCCATCGCTGCACTCACTTCAAAACTTCCACAGTGAATTATCGAAGTTGCCTTCACTGAGCCCCAGTTAGGGAGTTCGTAAATTTCTGCTAATAGTTCCGCATTTTAAAATCAACTAACTAACTAACAACTGAAAATACTTTATCGCGAACTGTACAACAAAAATATTTAATAGTTATTTGCGTTTGGCACGATATTTTCCAAAAAAAAACGCGGATAAAAGCTAGTGTACCCTATTTTTCGTACTATAAGACGCACCTGTATTATGGTATACGTATAGATTTTTTCCGAACCGATACTACATTGGCACCTTCAAGAAACAAGCCTACACATATCTAAAAGGCCAGCAACGCTTCCGTGACTCCTGCGATGTCGCGAATGTCTATGGGCGGCGTAGATTGCTTTCCATCAGGCGACACGCTTGCTCGTTTGCCTTCCTATCTCATAAAAAAATAGAAAAATAGACTCTCCTGGAACGTCTTGTGGTCTGAAGATAGATTAAAATATATATCTCAATAAATAGTCTCTAAATTTTAGGTACGTCTTATAGTCCGCAAAATTTGACACGCCTCTGAAGCTAGGTATGACGCAAGTTATGTCAAAACAAGCGAGAGAATCTAAAAAAGAATATACTGTTTGTCTATGATCGTCCATTCCTAAGTATTAGGCTTGTTCTATAATCGTGTACGCTTTTGTGCAATTCATTAAAATTAATTTTATAAATCTTTAAAATTTTTACCTCATTTTTCGGACTATACGATGCACATTTTTACATAGAAAAGTGGACTTAAAATATGGGTGCGTCTTACGGTCTGAAGGAACATTAAAATATACATAGTTGTGAGATAAGAAGAAAACTGTGAAAAAAAACTGCGTCGATGGTCTCGATCGTCATTTAAAAGAATTAATCGTCCGTTATTTGAAAATTTAAAAAACGACCGACACGTTTCGATCCGGTTTTATTTCTCTGTTTCTAATGGTGTATAAAACCAAAATACGTCAATTTCTACTTAATACTAAATACGTTTTCTGTCGTCGATATATTCTTCATTGTACACGAAAAACAAAACATACAATAGTTGATTATAACAATATTTATATACAAAGGGCGCTGTTATCGCTAATAAGGATTTCTTCCAGGCAACCGTTGGATAGAAATTTTATTAAATACAAAATATGTGCATGGGTGCACTTCATGGGTGGTGTGCCCGTAGTCACCACACTGGGCAAGTGGGTTGGCGACCGCGGAGCCAGTCATTTCGCACCGGCAATGCCGCTGTACGTTGCCGGCCTGTGTCATTTGAGTTCAGCTATAATACGTGTATATAGTTATATCATTCGGCCTCGTTCGTTGTTCAGCAGGATGCGCCACATGCAGGTGAGGTTCACAGTTGGGACGACATGGTGTAATTTTCACCCCCTTGCATCCCGTATATGATGCGTGTAGCCGAAGATCGGGCTAGGTGGCGAGCCTTGAGTGAGGCCTATGTCCAGCAGTGGACTGCCGCGGGCTGATATTGACTATTGACAAAATATATTATATTATTAGATAGATTAGTTTTTATGTGAAAAATAAGTCTAAACTTCAAAATTTTTGATCAGGTCAGTGTGATGTAGTAGTAAAATGACAAAACAGAGACAAAGTAACTTTTATTACCCCGTTCACTTTATGAAATGTAGCGCTTTAACGCTTAGCAGTCGACAAGTGTAGCTCCGAAAGCGCTAACGAAGCTCAACAAGAAACTTCGCTTTTTAGCGACCGCTTGAAGTTTTACGGGAATCTGGGACGCGTGCTTGAGTGCGGTCCGTACCAGATAAACGAACGGTAATGGGTAAACGCAAGTGCAAAGGAATGCAGCCTTCAATAGTTCACTTTTATGAGTGGACTGTTTGGTTGAAAACGTGACTATTGCATGCTTTCAATTTAATTGAACCGGACTAAGTGACGATTGACTTCGATTCCAATGTGCTTATTAAAATCATTATTGCGAACAGAACTGAAGGTAGACGAAGCCGCGGTAGAAGAAGAATTACATGAACAAAACCTACATTTATGTGTGTCTATATGTATGTGTGTGTATATATATATATATATATATATATATATATATATATATATATATATATATATATGTATGTACTTATTTTTTTTATTTTTTTGATATGTCATAGGAAGGCAAACGAGCAGGCGTTTCTCCTGATGGAAAGCAAACAACGCCGCCCATAGACATCCGCAACGCCATAGGCAGTGCAGTAGCGTTGCTGACCTTAAAGGAAAGTGAAATAATGAGAGTGGGAGTGGGAATAGGAGGGGGAGTGGGAATCGGAGGGGGAGTGGGAATAGGAGGGGGGTGGGAATCGGAGGGGGAGTGGGAAGGGGAGGGTGTTGGACCTCCGGAACTCAGACCGCTCACCGTACGAAGCGCTGTAGTTAAACTACCACTCAGACGCCGGTTTTCTGCGGGAGTGTGGTACTTCCCCGGGCGAGCCGGCCCATTCATGCTACAGACAAATAATATGCCATTTTTGACAAAGTATTCGTCTGCAACGGGGCTCTACCACTAGAAAAAACTTATATATTCGCTAATGGCTTTTATCTTTGTTTATTATAATTGTTTTATTTCTTCTCTATCATTTTAACGATAATGTATCACCAACCTACATCAAAATATCTTTTTAACATTGTGTCCATCCTACGGTTGTCTGGAAGAAATCGCTATTAGCGATAATACCGCCATTTGTATATAAATATTACAATAAATAATTGTATAACTTTGTTTTTGTTTTATAATAAAGAAAATATGTAATTATCTATCAAACAAAATATAATATACTGTATTATATTTTGACCCGCGGTAATCTGGACCCTGTCTAATCTATCACCCCCAGTAATAGGTTATAACTTGTACGCACCACCATTATCATTTTAATAAGTTCTATAGTACTGATGATTTTATTTTTAAAATAAAATATTAGTAAACTTGTAGACATCTGGAGGAACGCAGGGCCAAAGTCCCAGACCATGCCACCCCATCCTCCTCGTACCCCGTTAGTCCGCCACTGCCCCAACTCAAATATTAATACAACAGTACTGCTTATTTCACCAATAAATAGTATCATCTACTTTTTCCTACCTCGCGTATCAAATATCTTTCTTTTCCTGCCATTATCACATGCTGTCACCTAGGCAATGTATCTGCTGTATTGTTCTGTTAGTTTTGCAGACATCTATATGGGATTTCTTCCTTTAAACACTTAGATTTTATTCTATTTAACGCGCGTATACATCGTAAATCATAATACGCCATACTCTTCTTTTATGAACTACTCAGAACATTTTAAAAAACATTTTACCTCTATCTCTCTCACATATCTTTTATGCTATTATAATAACTCATCACAAAAATCTCATTCACACATCTCTATAATGAGTGACTTCTCTACGAGTATTCCAATGGTAGAATTGATTTGAATTAGAAGATCGTGATCTTCGATCCTTAGTAACTGAGCTATATAAGGATAAATTTCCGTTTTTGGTAGTTCTTCCTTCGCGTACTTGTCACGAAGCAGATGCTATTTGCAATGTTGGAACCTTTTACATTGCTGCATTATCTCGGTTGACGTGAATTGCTTCTGGCGCTGAATTGGACGTGCGGAGATCCTGGCAGCGAGGAATGCAATAACTCACGTACTGCATTAAACCATATTGGCGAGCGGTGCAACAGATAAGCGACGGGCGTGTTTGGTCAAAGGGTATAAAATAAATTCGTAAGATATTTATATTATTATTATCATTATAATTAGCTATAAAGAGTGCCTACTGCTATAATAAGGTTTCAACCTCAACTACCATTTTCAAAGATTATTCAACCATATTTATATTATGTATGAGGTCGAAAAATCCTTGTTTGAAAGTAGTATTTATTTATTTATTTAAACTCTGCAAAAATATGTACATCAGGCGGACTTAATGATAATGGGCATTCTCTATCAGTCAACCTGCGAGCGAAACAGAGAAGATTGGTTAGAAGATGGCGCAGCTTGTACAAAAGAAAAATTAAAACTAATTTTATAAATTTATACACACACATACACATATATATATATATATATATATATATATATATATATATATATATATATATATATATATATATATATATATATATATATATATATATATATAGATTTATAAATATTTATTCCGAGTCTGGTAACCCCCCCAATCCGTATTTCCGTTCCTGCCCTTTCCTTTCTTCTCTATCCTTTCCCTTCCTCTCCGCCAACCCACGGTCTGCCGTGTCAAAGGATGAATGACTAAGTGCGAGCTTAGTCACAAGCGTGCCGACCGTCCCGGGATCGGCCTCCCCCGGGTACTATAGCTCAGCCTTGCCTTACCTCAGCATGAGGGGCTCTGCTGGGGCTGACCTCCATCCTCCCTTGCGGCTCGTGAGATTCACTATGACGAATTTTAATAAACTTATTTGTTAAAAAATTACGCCGACGTGGTTCACCACTCGTCACGTCCTGATTCCCACGAGGGCGAGAAGCTACTAACGGAGAGCCGTTTCGCTACGATGATGTGAGAGGAAGGATGGATGAGTATGGAGGAAGCAAGGAGGGTGTGCCGAGATCGTGGCGGTATAGGATATATATATATATATATATATATATATATATATATATATATATATATATATATATAGATGAATTATAACTGAATTGTACTATATACCCAGAGATTTTACAATACATTATGGATCATTATTTATGCTAGAAAAAGGTTAAAATCAATAGTCTAATGGAGAATATGAACTCAGACGTTAGATCGTGAGCTCGCTTGCCAATGATAGCTTCATTAGAGTTATAATATTATATATATAATTAATGCTTACAAAATTATAAGTAAATAAAAAAAAAGTTTCCTTAGCATAATTGACATAACATGAAACGCGCCTGAGATATCTCATCAAAAAGAAAACGAATAAAAGAAACAGCTTTAATCTTCAATTATCTCTCCCTCTCTTTCTCTGTTGTCGCTCCCTCGTGTCTGAGAATCGTAGTCATCATTATGTTTGCACTTGGAGTGTATTATTTGTTTCCACCGGCATCTGTCCATCGCTTCTTTAATGATGTAGTGGAACTTGGTGCTTGGCGATTATTTTAGTTCGTTTGCCCACCGTGTTCGTGATGGGCCTCTCAACTGTCTTCCTTCCGTATTACCAACCACAATGAATTTTTCCAAATTTTCAATTAGCTACCACATTTAAATTATACTGTAAAGTATATATTTCAAAAAAAATCCTATCAGATTATATAAGTAATTTTAAGAAGGCATCTAAATCATACTGCGATAAAAGGTTTCATCAGTAATAAATATAGTATATATCAATAATTACTATGTATATAGTAATATACTAGACTTGAATTTTTTTCATTCATAAAATCGTATGTTGTTCAGTTATGTAATTGATCGCTGTCAGTACATCACTTGGGCCACACGCCAAGCGTTATTATGTTCGAGTGCCGGATGTTGTGCTGTGTACGCGCGCCGGCTGCGGATCTGTGGGGCCATTAAATCGTCGTTTGCTTTACTCGTAGTTGCGGCAAATCTATTTTGAACTGTTTTATCGACATAGCACGTCGTCAAAAGTTCATAACATATACGGTTCTTTAAGATTGTAAAATTCTATGTGAGTTATTGTAAATAAATATTTAGTTTTTTTTGAAAGTGAAGTATTAATACTAATAACATAACTAGCGTTCTCATCAATCAGAGTGGCTACACTCAGATTAAAAAAAATGCTTAAAAATCTCCTTTTTGTGCAAAAAGAACTTCAATAAAGCAGTAACAGTCCACTTCTGGACATTGATCTAATCAAAAAAACAGTAATCCCCACGTTTGGCGGGCAGATTGGGTATTATTCCCGGGTTAGTCGTGTTACACAAGATCCAGGGAAAGAAATGTGTCCTCATTTCTTCAATATAATATTTCTCTCAATTTTTCAATATATTACACTCATTAAACATATATATATATATATATATATATATATATTTAATATAGTAGAAATCTATTATCTACTAATAATAAAGAAAATATTAAGTCACCGTTACAACTTTTTTGTTCTAAGTAAATGGCGTTCTTTAAGTAAATCTTTCAAACAAATAATAACTACAACGTTTTCAATTTAGTATTATTTACAAGAAAATATAAGTTTCATTCAATTATTCAAAAACAAAGCAATAGATTGCCAGCTCAGTTGGTAAGCTTCGACTTCACGATCAAACGTCGTGAGTTCGAATCTTGCATTGGATTAATTATGTGAGCCATATACTAGCACAAGTGTTATTAGCGTAGTTGGAATGGTCAACAAGAATCCATAGTTATGTTAAAAACATTGGTAGTTATCTTTTAAAAAAAAATTTCAACGTTTAAAAAACGCCCGTCTATAGCCCGCCTATTGGGTAGCTTAATGCGGAAGCGATGCAACCTCGATCGATGCACTGCGACTGCGTGGTAAGCAGGTCCCTGCTCCCGTGACGTAATACCTCTGTGAAGGAATCATAAACCCATGACACGATAACATATTCAAATATTCCGTGGAATTTTCCAGATTAAACTTCTTTTTTTCGGCCCCTAAATATAGGGGCTGAAATAAGAAATAATCAATAGATCAAACTTGTAAAGTACACAAATACAAAAATATTATTGGTAAATGCATTTTAAGTATGTATATATTTTTATGGTTTTTCTATTTAATTGAAGTATTCATAAACATACGTTGTTCTTTTTTTTTGAAGAAAAAAATAAATATAACATTTTTAATTTGTAGTAAAATATAAAAAAGTTATCCAAGACCTTTGATTGACGTGAAATTTAAATAAAAGGTTTAAAATAACCATTGTATTATTTTTTAAATCTAGAGGTTCTTTATTACTTATTATTATAGACAAAAATATGTGTATGTACAATTATGATATAACTTTCAATAGAAAAAATATTACAATTCAAACAAACATTGGTTTTGTATCAAAAGTAAAAATAAAATATGTGAAAATAAACTTATTTTTCTGCAATAGAATTCAAAATAGTTATTTAAAATGTATAGACATTTTGGCAGAGTCATTATACCGCCAAAAATGTACACTGTAGACAATTGTAATCAAAAATAATATTTTTTTAGGCATAATTTCATTTGACATCAATAATAATATAATAAAATGTAACGAACAGTTATAAAAAGTTAATAAATACCGTAAATATATTTCAAATTACATTTTGATATATAATACATATGGTTAAAAAAACATTTTTTGGCAGTAATACAAAAGGTAAAGTTATTTTATTGTTAGGGTCGCCGCCATATTGTGTAGTTTGCGGTTTGCGGTCAAACAGTGATAGCCCGTTTTATTTCAAAGTTCCATTACAGCTCTGTGTTTTGGTAATTCAAATGATATTTTCCGTCTTTTTAGAATACCTCATGGTACCTATTTACACCAAATATAACGTAAATGATACTAATTTAGTAATAAGTGTTAAATATTTTTTATTTGACTTTTACTTTGATAGTGACAAAATAGTTATTTCTTAATTGTTATGAAAACTTGACCGCAGTTTTGGAAGTAAAAACACGACATACAAATTGACAAAATTCCAAGCTTAAATAATTTTACAAAATTGAATGTAAAAGATTATTTTGTTAAGACTTGGCTGAAAGCGTAGTAGCCTATGCCACATATGCAGTTAAGATATTTGGCAGAACAAAATTAGCCAATGCCACGTTATATTTATAAAATAAATTAAAAAGCAAAAATGATTAGTTGGACTTTTCGCGCCAATTTGTATCGTCATTATCTCCTTATAATCATTTATATTGTTTAATTTTAGTCCTGTATTATATGTGGAGTGAAATTAATAAATAGCGTGATCACTTTTTAAGTTTATAGGAGGATTTATTATAATAGCCACCATTTCAATAAGACGGTACGTGATAAGCTGACTACTTAAAATACTTCTGGTTATTAAATTTTACTTGAAACTGGCATAATAGTTATAGATAATTGTCATTATCATCTCTGGTTCATCCTTTATGACTGAAGATCCCGATCACCAGATGAAGTCTGCAGTTCGTTAGGCTCTTCTGCTTGTTGCGGTCGGTAGCCAATCGGACTACTTCCACGAAACCGGAGGACTTACTCTGCTTCGGTTGGTTGAATCATCTCATCGGGGATATACTCCTAGATCTTTTACCCTCAACGTTTGCACACATGATCAATTTCTCCAAGTTTTCATCTTGGCGGCAGAGGTGTCCGAAATAACTGAGGATACGGCTTCAGTATATCGTAGACAGACGGTCTTTTAATCCAAGTTCTTTAAGGATAGACATAGTGCGGATTGCTGTCCATGGTATTCGCATCTGTTTTCCTCCTTTCCTCCTCTCTAATCGTCCACGTTTCTGCCCAGTACAGAAATATAGGAAGCACTAAAGCACGAACTCAACGGGCCTTCGTTTTCTTTGTTATCCCCGTCTTTCCAGATTATTCGGAGCATGCGTGCATTACTTTTGTGGCGTCTGGACACACCACATTGTTTTTAGTGTGGCAACATTTTACAATAGAGACGACACGTGTTATATTTGTTCCACGTAATTTTAATATAACTATTAGATACAATTTATATTACTGTATTATTTAATTTATAACCAATGGTTATATTAAAATTACGCGGAACAAATATAACGCGTGTCCTCGCTACTCGAGCGGGCGGAGAAGTGGACGTGGCATTGGGTGTAAAATGTTGCCACATTAAAAACAATATGGTGTGTCCAGACGCCACACTATCGAGATAGAAGAAAAAATTACGATCGATACAAAATTTTATTAAACTATTAAGACAAACCATTGTTTATATTGCCAATGTATTTCTGCAGTTCACTGTCCCGAAAATGTTTTTACAATCACGGCTCCCTATAGTCTAGATTACGAAGCGCCAAGTTACGAGGCAATTCATGCGATAGTGGCGCCATTTGATTTATCCTACCGCGGCACGCGCTGGAATTGCATTCGCATTTTGCAATTTGGCTGTGAAACTTTTTGATATACGAATTTGAAAATAATAAAATTATATATATATATATATATATATATATATATATATATATATATATATATATATATATATATATATATATTATATATAAATGGAGAGCTATTTTGTTAGTCTTGCTAAAACTCAAAAACGGCTCGACCGATTTGAATATTTTTTTTTATTTTGTTCGTTCGAATACAGAGAAGGTTTACGAATAAAAAAATAAATGGAAAATATCAAAGAACTGCTTGAAAAATTAAAAAAAAATGCCAATTTTGTACTTCCAATTACTTTCAATAGATGGCTATGTATAAACTTTCATCTATTATCTAAAATTCTACACAATGCAGCAAGTATTATTGATATCGATGAATTGAAATTAGAAGATTGATTACGTTTGATAATCACTGATCAAAGGTTATAATAATCTTATAAATTTTGGGTGAAACGAAGGTCATCTAGTTTATAATATTCGATACAATGCATGGTTAACAAGAATTATAGTAATATTAAAAATATTACTAGTCTTCTTTAAAAAAATATATAATAAAATCTTTTAATTGTATAAAGATGGCTTCGGTGGAGGTAGTGTCTTTTTTATGGACCGATTGGCAAACGAGGAGGTCACCTGATAGTTTTTTATGGGTAGGATGGCAAACGAGCAGGCGTGTCATTCGCAGTGCCATAGGCAGAAGCGTTGCCGGCCTTTAAGGAAAATGTCATTAGGGGGGAAGGGAGGTTGGACCTCCGGAACTCACTAATGCCTATGAGCACTTGCTGTACCACAAGCACTAAAGATGCGTTGTTTACCTTAAGGTAAAGATAAGAATAAGGGGTGAAGAAGAATTACAAGAAGGAAGTGTAATTGTTAATTATTTATGTACTAATGCTAACGTTATTTATTTATGCTTTGTAACCATAAGCGACTTATGTATTTAGATCTCTATGTATCTATATGGGTATATAGTTTATGTAGAGTTGACATTATAAACAAATAGATAAATAATTAATGAAATTTGTACGCCATAAGTGGCAAAGTGAAAAAACACCTCACATTATGGAAATAAAGAATTATTATTATTATTAAAATCGATATATCTTAGATAAGTGAAGCATCAATACACGAACACCCATTCCATATGTTACTCCAAATAGACCCGACACATTGGGAGTTCATCAATCGAGCTGTCCAGATTGGAGCCGAAATTAAATTCCATTCCCATTCGGTCTGCATCCGGTCCGGATTGAGCTTCGAATGGGAAATTTGTATCGATTTGTCCAGTTGGATAAACTTTATGACCTGAACTATGTAGTTGAATTGATGATTTAGTAAACTTCAAGACTTTTATATGAATGTCGCAGAACCATGCTATTGAAATATTTGAGACAAAAGTTTTTGATGAAAATTGTTCAATTTTTTTGGCATGTATATGTGTATCGTAGATAAAATTAACCAACGGACCGTTCTGGGATCGGGCTCCCCCGGGTACTATAGTGCCTTATCTCAGCATGCGGAGCTCTGCTGACCTTCATCCTCCCTTGCGACTCGTGGGATTCACTATGACGAATTTTAATAAACCTAATTTGTAAAAAAAAAACGACGACGGGGTTCGCCACCCGTCACGCCATGGTGAAGGTGTCTTAGGAACTCAACCGCTCACCGGACAAAGTGCTGTAGGTAAGCTACCACTCAGACGCCAGTTTTCTGCGGGAGTGTGGTACTTACCCGGGCAAGCCGGACCCATTCATGCTACAAATACATAATATTTCATTCTTGACAAAGTATTCGTATTATCGTCGTATTCTAAAGCGTGGCTCTACCACTTCAAAAATGGAGGATCCATGTACTTGAAGAGAGTGATGGGTGCGGATAAAGCAAAGAAAGTAACAGATGTAGATCTGTGGTCTCTGCCTACCCCTACGGGAAACAGGTATGATGATATGTGTGTATGTTTGTTCATTATTGTATTGATGATGATCATATACGTTTAAATAAAAATATAATAGGATGAAAATTATGTACGACTTCTTTCATATTATATACCAGTCTGAAACATACCAAGCGGAGCTCTGAAAATGCCCTAGATAGCTTTCGTAACGTCAATATCCATAACAATGGAAGGATTAAAAGTATAATCCGTCATATTGCTTCATTGTTAGCCGCTCTCGGCTTTGCAATCTGCTACAAAACGTATACCACGTTTGTAGCTTGTTTGAAAGCGATCAAATATTTACATTTGAGAACAGAGATACTTATATATTTTATTTTATATTTTGAATTATACCGTGTTCAAGTTAGCTTAATCTTTTTGACAGATGTAAATTATTCTGATCTACATAACTTTGCAATGACGAACATATTATTTTCTTAATTTATGGTTTTAAAAATTGTAAAAATATTAAAAAAATACATATAACACAAAAGTCCGTAAAGATTCAAGCGTTATCCGAAAATTTTAAGATTTTTATTGCTTCAAAGTAAAATTTAATTAGGAACACTGAAATATATATATATATATATATATAATAATAGACGCTTGTACAATGTTACATCGGTGGGACGGATGGGACACGAATAACAGGCAGTATACAGTATAAACCGAATAATATATTTTAATGTAATAAATATTCCTACTATATTTGACATGGACTCACCTTCTGTTGTCGAGGTAACTATCAAAGTCGTCTGACATGCTTTTATCGTCGTGCATATCGTAGAGATCGCTGTAGATTGCGGACTCGAGTCGCGATGGGTCCAAGTGGTAGTTCGGATTCTCGTATGAGAGCAGACCATTCTCTGTGAACAGAAGAAACAATTATTTGTTGATGAAATCTAAATTGAAATAATCTTATGAAAGGATAAATCTTCATTATTTATTTAAATAATGTAGATTTGTTCTTTCTTTCTCGTTCTTTTGGACAAAGTGCACAACAAGCAGACAATGCTATTGGACATTCTTTACTAGTCAACCGTCAAACTACTAGCGGGCGAAACATTATATTAAATTATTGTCAATTTATGTGGACAGTCAAAAGTTTTACTTACAAAACAATAACAGAAAATTGAAGATGAAGTGAAAGATGAAGACTTTTCGATTGTCTTCCGTAGAGTCTACTATACCTGAAGATGCCTCGTGTTGGGGCGAAACACATGTCGATTACAAGATGGAAAAGTGGTAATGTGTGTTTGGTGTTGTGTATAGTGGTTGGTGGGTGGAGAATTGATGGCCGATTTTTGGTAAGTTTTTGGTTTAAGTTCTAAATAAATCCACTTCATCCAGCAGATAAACACACATTATTAATTTTCTGTTATTGTTTTGCTTGTCGCGGATTTTAGCTAAGTAAAACTTTTGATTGTCCACATAGTGGTAGATTTCCGCAAAGTAACGCCTGACTCCATTAATAATTGTCAATTCAACTAAAATATCTACTTTATATTTTTTGGAAAAAAATTAGAGAGTCTATTATACTATAATATCACTTAGATTATTTTTCGATCATTTCGTTTATGGTTCATAGTGCTGGATTTATTTGACAAAGGTCATAAACATCAATACAACCGTAACACTCCACTTTTGAACGTTCATCATCATCAAGGCATTACAGCCGCGGGTGGGCCTTAGCCCATTTCAGTAAATTTTTCCAGTCGGATCTTAGTTTGGCTTTTTGTCTCCAGCCTTACACCGACTACCTTTAAGTCGTGTCTAGCCAGATGGCTAGATGGAATCGAGGACAACTTAAAGACTTCTGAGCGTTGGCGTTCACTAAATCAACAGCCTGCGGCAGTCCACTGCTGGACATAAGCCTCCCTGCTCCCTGCTGGATATAAGAAGTGCCACCCAGCCCCACCTTCTTCGCATTTTCTGATCTAGCCTGATTTATGCATCCAATTTCTATCAACCATCCGGCGCAGATCATCGCACCATCCCACATTACGTTTTCCAAGACGCGACCTCTGCCTCGATTGATATTTCACCTATATATATCTCATATAATATTGTGTATTTACCATGACATATATAGTACATAAAATAGCAATTAAAGCAAATAACAAGTCGACATTGTTAAGTCATTTTCCTATACTTTAAAAAGTTAGCATTTTTATTAATAACATACTTGTATCCTAAGACTTTTCCCGCCAACTTTGATCAGTGACGTTGTGTTTTTATTTCATGTTCATAATTTATGTTATAATCAGTTATATTGTTTAATTTTGGTGGCGTATTATACAATATAGTTCGATTAAGGCGTATAAGTGAAGTGATATGAAATAAATGTGTGTATCGTGACTTTTTAAGTTGACTGAAAAAGTCCATGAAGGTTTTGGTAGAATAGCCACCATTTTATCAACACGTGACGTGACAAGCTGACATTTCAAGAGATTTGATATTATTTTTACTTGATACTGGCATAAAAGTTTTAACTAATGGCCATGAAAGAAAAGTAAACATATACTAAAACTGCGTACAAAGTGTTACGTTGGGAAATTTAATGCAGGATGTAGTTATTAAAGTTATGTTAGTAACAGACGCGCGTCGGCACTTTGCCGGCATCCTTCGTAAGCCGATACGGAAGCCGTACCGATTGTTTTCATCTGCCCCGGGCTTTAACTACGGACTCTGAAACAAATCCTTGTGCCTTTTGCGACGTTGTCATTTTAATGTACGTTGTACATTGTATCGTATATTGTATATATCGTATATTGTATCGTAGGGATGCAAGGGGGCGAAAATTACACCATGTCTCCCCAATTGTCAACCTCACCTGCAAGCAGTGCGTCCTGCTAAGCAACGAACGAGGCACTGACGACCGATTGATGGCGGTATAACTATCACGAATTATGGCCGGACTCAAATGACACAGGCCGGCAACGGGCAGCGGCGTTGCTGGTTCGAAATGACTGGCTCCGCGGTCGCCAAACTACTTGCCCAGTATGGCGACAACGGGCACACCACTCATGAAGTGCACCATCAAAACACGGCCCCCAGTTCCTGGTCGCCCCATTATTTCTGGCCACTGTAGCGAAGTGGAGCGACGATCTGCGCAAGGCTGCTGGCAGACTGAATGCGTGTAGCCGAAGATCGTGCTAGGTGGCGCGCCTTGAGTGAGGCCTATGTCCAGCAGTGGACTGCCGCGGGCTGATATTGTACATTGTACGACGCAAAAATATCGTGTTGTTAAGGCATTCGATTAGTTACACCACAAGGTTTTAGGATATATGTATGTAGATATAATATCCTAGTGGGATATATGATAGATTTCTTGTGCTTAAATATGTATTCTTGTATTATTTTTGAAAATTTAACTATTAAAATGAACTTTAAAATTAAATTTAAGTAATTTAGTAACAGGGTGTTTCACAGGGAGAATTCCTATGACCATTGTAATTATTTTTATTAATGTAATGAATGTAAGACACAACTTCAAAGTTTAATGCCACCTAAACCTCAAAATTTAAATTCATTTTTGTATAAATAAAAATACAATACCTGTGCCAAAAGGAGAACGTGAATAGTCTGTCTGCCACTCAAGTTTAAAAGAAGTGACTAAGCTATTCTCCGAATCTCTCTTACAGATAGATACGATTATACGAAGATATGATCAGGAAAGCTTGAAGAGAGGCATATTTCTACCAAAAAATGGCGGATGACAAGATGGCCGCCATACAAAGCTAAAATCGTCATTTGTGGGCCGATTTCGCTGAAATTTAGCAGAAGCCTGAAAATAGCAAAATGACCGCCATACAAAGCTAAAATCGTCATTTGTGGGCCGATTTCGCTGAAATTTAGCATAAGCCTGAAAATAACAAGATGGCCGCCGTACAAAACTAAAATCGTCATTTGTGGGCCGATTTCACTGAAATGTAGCAGAAGCCTGAAACCGCTAGTTTATTTATATTATATAAAAAGAAATAATTCTTTTATTATCAACTTGGTTATAGTTTCACGTTTAATGTTCCAAATAAAATCCTTATCACTAAGTCCGGTACATTTTAACAAGTCGTTAGTAACACTAGATTGTTACATGGAACGCAGCGGTAATTCCAGCAGCCACAACAGCTCTAAACCTTTACGGTTATGAGGCGGCACGTTCGGTTGACCGCATGCCAATGGAAATTTGCACCTTAACACCCGAACATTTAGTCTATATTGGTTCGACAGCGGTTAGTTAATCTATGCTATATAGGTAAAAATACCGATATCGATGTAACTTGGTCTAGCAAATCTATGGTGTACATCGAAATATGTACATACAGTCTAACATAAGCTGCTCTCCTTAATAGAGATTATATAGTTCCATTACTAGAAAGACGAACGCATTTTGATAGTGATAGAGTTACGCTGCAGACGAATAATTTGTCAAGAATGGCGGCATAATATTTGTTGAAGTACCACACTCCCGCAGCTAACCGATGTCTGAGTGGTAGCTAGGCTACCGCGCTTTGTACGGTGAGCGGCCGAGTTCCGGAGGCCCAACACTCTCCCCCCTCCCTCTAGCCCTCCCCCGTCCCTCTAGCCCTCCCCCTTCCATTCCCACTCCCATAACGCTTCCGCACTGCCTATGGCGCTGCGGAAGTCTATGAGCGGCGTTGATTGCTTCCCATTAGGTGACACGCCTGCTCGTTTGTCTTCCTATCCCATAAAAAAAAAGAAAGAAGAATGCATTCCTATTTTAGAAAAATAAAATACTAATATACTTACAATTTTATATCATATTAATATGATTATATTTGACATTATTATATCATATTAATATAATATAAAATGATGATATGGTATTATGATATTTGATATGATTCAGAAGAGAAGACGGCTCATGAAGGGTCCGGAAATATTTATTCCCTGGTAGACCCACCAATCCGCATTGAACAAGCGTGGTGGGTTAACGTCCGTTCCTCCAGAATATCGGCCGGAAAAACGGCTTGTTAATTTGTTAGGAAGGGAACTTGAAGGAATAATGGTATGGAACTTCCTCGATCGAGATGTTATAATATTGTATATCTTCTCCTTCTTTATGTTCCTACGTCCCCGAAGTGGGGGTGCTACTCCATTGCGATCAGTCTTGAGCGACGAGCTTCACTTAGGCCACGTCAACCCGATGGATTTCATCGTGAGAAAGATCCACTATTCGTTTCATATTTTCTCGGGCATTCGTTGGATATTTTCTCGGGCCAGAATATTATATATATTCATGCTATAATACTATAGCTCTACCACTATTAAGATACCGTCGTAATATTGTCGTTAAACAGCCATATGCACCAGGCACGTGAGGTTTCAATGCGTCCTTATAATTGTAATAAAACGAGATACTTTCTATTGTGTCAGCAAAAAAGAGCTACACGTAAATAGGTAATGGCTGTAATATGCCGTAATATGGCGTCTATAATGATAAGGAATGTGATTGAATCGTTGTAAAAGGCCTTTTACATTTATGTTATATGCCCTATGAACGTCACATTTTCCTTTAGTCTGTTCATGCGAACAGATTTTTTTGTTATGGCATAGGAAGGCAAACGAGCAGGCGTGTCACCGGATAGAAAGCAACTAACGCCGCCCATAGACATCCGCAACGCCATAGGCAGTGTAGAAGCGTTGCCGACCTTAAAGGAAAGTGAAATTATGGGAGGGGGAGGGTGGAGGGGAAGGGGGAGGGGGAGGGGAGGATGTTAGGCCTCCGGAACTCAGACCGCTCACCGTACGAAGCTCGGTAGCTAAGCTACCACTCAGACGCCGGTTTTTCAGACGGCGAGCCGGCCCATTCATGCTATAGACAAATGATATACCATTCTTGACAAAGTATTCATTTGCAGCTTGGCTGTACCACTAGAAAAATAACCATTTTTATCTGCAAAACGAATAGAAACGAATTTTTTAAGTCTCTGGTGGTGCAAGTAAGGAATAATAGACATTTTATAGGAGGCAAATAAGAATATTATACAATATGTATTCATAAGAAACTCAGAAAACGTATAGAAGCGTTTGAAATGTGTGCATATAGACGGATGCACGCTATTAGCTGGACTCAAAGGGTGGCCAAATGTGGTCGGAGAGGCACTCTTAGAAGATAGGAGGCAAAAAAAACGAATTAGTTTTTAACATTTTTCTGCATAATGATTGTGTATTATTAG
This sequence comes from Baronia brevicornis, assembly GCA_031353405.1. NCBI lineage: Eukaryota > Metazoa > Arthropoda > Insecta > Lepidoptera > Papilionidae > Baronia > Baronia brevicornis. The sequence goes on from JASFAT010003818.1 coordinate 578,240, forward strand.
GTTTATCTACTGTCAGAATGTTTTTTTTTTTCTAAAATATTTTTTACATATTTTGGCAACAGAAATCTATTCTTGATACAAAATCCTGTTTTTTGTTGGAGGTGTCTCGTGGGACTATGACAAATTATAATAAATCTAATTAGTTAAAAAATGACGGCGACGTGGTTCGCCACCCGTCACGTCCTGATTTCCGCGAGGGCGAGATGCGACTAACGGAGAGCCGTATCGCTGCAATGAATGTGAGAGGAAGGATGGATGAAAAGATGGATAAGTGTTGAGGATGCAAGGAAGATGTGCCAGGATCATAGCGGATGGAGATCTGTGGTCTCTGACTACCCCTATGGGAAACAGGCGTGACGGTATGTATATATGTCCCTTAAACGTGAAATTGCACAGCCGAATTGCATACTTAAAGAACCACAGTAGTCTCACATAAAGGTTTACAAGTCAGTAGTTCTAAGGTTCTTAAAGCAAACAAAAATATACCTTAAACGATTAATCTAATGCCCCACTTCGTCGTTCTGTGAACTGTACCAAAAAACACATGAAAAGTAAGAATAATTTAGACATTCAGTGACAAATCACGCATTATATTAAATCTAGCATGTAAGTAAGCTGTCATGTAATGTCTAGTACTGTCTAGTCTGGCTTCACGAAATGTAAATTTTATCTCTGTCCGTAATTAGCATAGCATTGTAATATACTGTGGATATTCCATAAATAAATAGATAATAAACAAAATAATAATTCATTTTACTTCTAATACTCCTAAATCCTCGAACCAATTAGAGGCGCGGTGAACCAGATAATTACAGCAATTTGCTTTACATTCATCTCGATACATTAATGCCATTAGCTTCCCATGATTCGGCAAATTATTATAATCGAATCGAATATAAATCATATATATTTATGATAGGGCAAAATTCTAATTTAACTTTAATTTTACAAGATATGGAAAATGTGAAGGTGACTTTGAAAGGTGAGTGAAAGCTGGTAATCAGGTTAATGGAGCCCTGCACTCCTTTATGAAAAGTCAGAATGCGTCTAAAGCGGCCTGACTAGCGGTTCATCGGGGAGTGCTTGTTCTGATTCTGATGTACGGTAGTGAAAGTTTGATTTGGCAGAAGAGTCATGAAAGCAGACTGAATGCAGTGGAAATGAGAGCATTAAACAACATACTTCTTTGTGTGGTAACTTTACATGATAGAATAAGAAATAAAAATTTAAGAGAGTGATGTGGAGTAAAAGGTGTCACGAAAGAGGAAGGGATAGGGATGCTCAGATGGTTTGGGCACATAGAGAGGATGGATGAAAGATGACTGGCAAAAGAAATTTACGTTACAAATGCGGATGGAAGGGTCGGTAGGTGGTTGGCCAAATTGCTGAAGTTTTTAAGAAAGGCCAGGTCAAGAGTACCCTTAACCGGCGAGCTTGCATGACGAGAGTGATGAGTGTGGAGGAAGTAAGGAAAGTATGCCGAGATTGTAGCAAATGGAGATCTGTTGTCTCTGCTCACCCCTACGGGAAACAGGCGTGATAAACAAAGAAATTATTGCATACGTTCGTTCGTCTAATACGTTCTTTAAACAAGTTCTTTGTTTAAAGAACGTACTGCACTTTAATTATTTTGTCTTTGTCTAACGTAGCGTATATCAATGAGTCAGCGCATTCTTTGTAACCAGGTACACTCACCGCTAGCTCGACCCTGAGATTTTCACGCCCAACGATTCCACTGTCGTCATAATTGCCCATTCGGCGAACATTTGAAGAAATAATGTGTCAATATCTATAAGTGGTAAATATTTCACTGATGTAGGTGTATCGTACAATTTTAAAAACTATTCTCTAAAAAATGTTCAGAGATTTGAGTAGATATATGTATTATGTACTCTCTTCTCTATCTTTTATTTTCTTTTATGGCAATTAGTTACAACTATTATGCCAGTGTCAAGTAAAATACGATAATATCAAGTATCTATAAATATACTGACCAAGCCAACGAAGTCGATGTGTGAAAATATGTATTTTATAGTTTTAATACAAAATATATATTTATTAATTCATCATAAAAATTATGCTATGTTATATATTATCTATTATGCCAGTTACAAGTGAAATACAATAATATCAATTATCTTGAAATGTACTAGTCATGTCGTCATGTTACGTCTTGATACAACTTTGGCTATTCATATCACGTCACTTTTACGCCTCAATCGAACTACATTGTACAATACGCCACCACAATTAAACAATATAACTGATGTTAATATAAGATCATAAAAATGAAATAAAAACACAACGTCACTGATGTAAGTTGGCAAGAAAAGTACCTAAACTCTATCAGTCAGTAAAATGGTTTTGTTGTTGTTTAATCATTTGTTGCAATGGCTGTTTAATTTTCAGCCAAACTTTTTAAGACCATAAGAGGCACAGGAATCCTGTCTTCTTCATTTCTGGGGGGATAGACATTACTACGCTTGTTCAAATCGAATTGACGGGATAATACGTAGCTTTAGAAAAAATACCTGTAGGCTACAAAATATATATATCCTGGTGTGGGAATATAAGCCGCGACCTCTGACCCTGAAAGAGTAAGTAACTTTGCAAGTGAACCATTGGAAATTTTTTACTACTGAAAGGTAAATACTTACCAAAGTATCTTCAGGATCGGTCGTCATCAATCTTTAGGATAATTAATGCCTTTTCCACGACTGAGGGTAGATCCCTCCCTAATAGAATATTAGGTAGAGCCACGCTGCAGATGAATACTTTGTCAAGAATGGCATAATATTTGTCTGTAGCATAAATGGGCCGGCTCTCCTGGGGAAGTACCACACTCCCGCAGAAAACCGGCGTCTGAGTGGTAGCTTAGCTACCGCGCTTCGTACGGTGAGCGGCTGAGTTCCGGAGACCCGATACCCTCCCCCTTCAACTTCCCTCAATGACACATTCCTTAAAGGTCGGAAACGCTTCCGCACTGCTCATGGCGCTGCGTATGTCTATGGGCGGCGTTGATTGCTTTCCATCAGGTGCACACGCCAGGTCGTTTGCCTTCCTATTTCATAAAAAAAAATAGGTTCTAAATTTTGGGGCTCTATTGGCAGTATGAAAAGGAAATGTTTAAAAATGTTTTAAGTAACTTTTTTTTTGCTTTGAATTGTTTAAATGACAAAAAACACATACTCAACAAAAAATATAAGTATTATATTACGCAGTAATTTATGGAGGTCGATATAAAGAACGCATCGCGTTTGTACACGCGACACAGAAAGCATTCCTAGCAGTGCGGAATTCTGGGAACGCATTCAATATGACGCTACAAGCATCGCCCTTGAACTTGAAAATAAAACTATTTTATGACACACCTGTACAACATAGTACGCGCTAATTTGATTGTATTTATTATTAAAATTATTAAAGGCATTTGTTTTTAAACAAAGGATCGACCAAAATATCGCTGGAGAGAGACGGTTGATGCTGACCTGCGCCTACTGCGCCTGCAAATTTCAAGCCAGCAATTGGCAGATTAACGTAGGACAGGGAAAGATGAGTGAATAAATGACTGTCATTTTGGATGCCAAGATCCACTTCGGATCACTGAGCCAGCGCAGCAAGTAGCGTAGTGATATATTGATAAATGTATCACTAATGTAATAAAACTTTTTATTTGAATATATCCAAACCTTTTATATTATAGTACTTCTTTTTAAATTCATAAGTTTAATATTTAAAATAAAAAATAAATTATTTTATAAAAACAAAAAAAATCGATCGACTGACGTCTCGAATGTAAACATATCGCCTTTCCTTGCACAAATAAATAATATTGATAAAGTGTGAATAAAGTATGAATAAAATATAAATGTACAGTGAATAGAAAAATAAATTAATTTCAATTGCAGGAATTTTATTTACATCGAAGATAAAAACCCCGTAAATTTCCCGGCTAGATGGTGCGACGATCTGCGCAGGGCGGCTGGCAGAAACTGGAAGTGTGTAGCCGAAGATCGGGCTAGGTGACGCTCCATGGAGGTGGCCTATGTCCAGTAGTGGACTGCCGCAGGCTGTTGATGATGATGATGATGAAATTTCCGCGGGTCGCGGTAGTAGTACGGCGGGCACGCTATAGTAGTAAGTAAGACTATGTATTTTCCAAAGTAATACAAGACCAAGCAAGCCGTATCACCCCAGTTTTCAATAACGCAGACACTGTCGATAAGGAAGTAAGCAGTTGCCTTATTCCAAACACACATCGTGCCCTCATTTACATAACAAGCGGCAGGGGTGCGGGAAGTCAGGAAATGAGGGTGTGAGGTCGTGCGGAAACTTCCTTATTTTTTTTTTATGTTTAAATACCAAGGCAAGGGGACAGATGGGCATAATTATTGCATTAAATACATGCCATAGATTATAATTAAAAGCTGTGAAATAATAATACAAAAACATCGTTTATATGACAGAGAGACAGACAGATACGTTCATTTCATTCTGCAATAACACATTGCATATTTATTTACCCTACATACATACTAAATACACAGTACATATTAAATGATAGTCATGAAATATGAGCTTAATAGTGGTAGAGCCACGCTGCAGACGAATACTTTGTCAAGAATGGCATAATATTTGTCTGTAGCATGAATGGACCGGCTCGCCCGGGGAAGTACCACACTCCCGCAGCTAACCGGTGTCCGAGTGGTAGCTTACCTACCGCGCTTCGTACGGTGAGCGGCCGAGTTTCGGAGGCCCAACACCCTCCCCCTCCCATTCCCACTCCCATAACGATAAGAAGGAGAAAATTACCCCTACAGGAAACAGCCATGACAATATGTATTTACATATTAAATTATAATACACTCAACTGATTTACATAATACATACATTTACATCCATAAATACATACATATACTGCGGACTGTAAATGGTCGATGGATAAAAATTTCTCTCATTGACCAGAGAAACTGATTTTCAGCCATCGCCCGCCTACGGAGATGCAAAAAAACACGGGCGGTTTAGATTTTTCTACATTATTAGTAATATTTTAGTTCTACAGAGGTTTTAATACCCAAACTATGTTACTGGCACTTAATAAACAGTCATGGTATAAAAAAAAGTTAATTCCAAATTAGAAGCTTTTGTTTTTTAAAAAAAATAATCCCTTTTTAGTTTGTGACGTTTTACTTACTTTTCGCGGGTTCGTTGTAAGAAGGTTATCAGACAACTAAAACTAACTTCTTGTTATTTTTAGTAGAATAATTTATGTTTTTCATCCGCCATACTGCCTTATTTTGACTTAAAATACATACGTCGATCCGAATGACGCCGTTTCATCGCGTAAGACATTACGCGGGCGTCGTCTTCTCAGTTAGGAAAAGTATAGGCTTGTTTTTTGAAGGTTGTTGTTAATCGAAAGATTATCATTGAGAGAACAGAGAACTGAAAATAGTCGATACCGAATGCAAACTCGAGATAAGAGCTTGCGATTCGATCAATCGTTCTAAATCACAAGCATTTTGAATCTCCGAATCCGCATTAACCTTATCTACAAAGGGCATCGTTTGCATAATACAAGAACATCAAGACTAAATAGAATTAACTGCGAAAAGTTAAGAACGTGTTTTTTTTATGGGATAGGAGGGCAAACGAGCAAGCGTGTCGCCTGATGGAAAATCTTACGTGTACACCGAGTTAAGACATGTTTAAAATTCACTTATTCGCCTTAATCGAACTATATTGCATAATACGCCACCACAATTAAACAATATAACTGACAACAATATAAGAAAAACACAACTTCGCTCATGTAAGTTGGCGGGAAAAGTTCAGGCTTATTGTTATTAATATAGGTACAATTTTACTATTACTTAGATACAAAGTCTGTAGACTTTTTATATTAGTTTAAAAGCAACCATATAATATTCTTATGCGAAGAGTTCCAAGCGAACAGCCCGTGCGCAAATCCTGAAAAGTTTTAAGTACTTTTATTTTAAAAAAGCCTCCGAAGACGGCGCCACGCTTTGTAACACAGCGCACTGTAAAATCGTTATGTACGGTATTATTTCTTTGCGTACCTTCAACGGCCAGGGCTGTCACAAACTTAAAACTAAAATTTTAACCTATAACTTTGTTTTAATCATTTTTATTAAAATGTACATATGTATCATCACGCCTATTTACCTTAGACGTAGGCGTAGGCGTTGGATTGACTTTTATTATACATTAAAACAAGTAAAAAAAATATTTTCTTACTTTTATATCCTGCTAAATATATTATATAAGAGAGAAATTTATCTCCCATATAACATTCAAATTATTTAATTATAACATAATTAAATTTAAATAATGAATAAATATTTGAAAAAACTGTATTAAAATTAAGTATCATCCAATACAAGTTTAAAAAAATGTATTTGAAATATATATATATATATATATATATATATATATATGAACTTAAGTGGATAAATAAAAGTCAAAAGTCTCTGTCAGTGGCGGCTGGCAGACTGGATGCGTGTAGCCGAAGATCGTGCTAGGTGGCGCGCCTTGAGTGAGGCCTATATCCAGCAGTGCACTGCCGCGAGCTGATATTGGTTGATTAAATAAAAAAGTATTTTAGTAACGATTGAATAAGGAGACTGTGAACTAATAGTAGGAATTAAAAAATAACGATAATTTTCTTAACATCTAACATATAACAATAATAAACTTACTATTACATAAATTTATCCCGTAGGAGTACGCAGAGACCACAGATCTCCATCTGCTACCATTCAGACACACTGTCTTTACTCCATACACACTCATCACTCTCATCATACGAGCTCGCCGGTTAAGCTTACTTTTGGCCTGGCCATTCTTAAGAACTTCAGCGATTTAGTCAAGGTATTTTCGCCTTGGTCTTCCTCTACCGACCCTTCCATCCACATCCACAACGTAAATTTATTTTATCAATCGTCTTTTTTCCCAAACCATCTAAGCAACCAACTTTTATCACGATACCTTCTTTTACTCCACTTTATCAAAGCCTTGCGCAGAACGTCGCTCCAGCTCTCCACTCCAGCACTCGTCTACTCCAACGATTGTCGGTTCTCCGACAAACGTAATATAGTATTTGATAATTCAAAAAAAAATATTGTGTGTATTTTTTTAATAAAAATGTAATCTGTGCTTAAAAGTTGCGTGTTTAAAAGAACCGAGTTTAAGTGTCGCAGTATTACTATGTCGCAGATACAAATGTCGTATTAAGTGTCGCATGTACAAATGTCGCATTAAGTGTCGCATGTACAAATGTCGCATTAGGTGTCGCATCTACAAATGTCGCATGTCTCGTGTCGGCACAACGTTTTAACCAAAGACAGCTTTCGACACGTTTTGGGTGACTAGAGGCCGAGTCTCACAGCTCTAAGAACAATATTTTCAGAGTGTTCAGATACTATTTTTTTGGCTCTGGAAATAAGTTTTTATTTTTCGGTTTACTACTTCTTCGCGTTCGTGTTGCGTCGATATATTTGTCACAGTATCAAGGTGAAACACTTGGCAGCCCTGCCGCCTATCGATTTTCTTACGACCTTCCGTAGGACGTCGGCTGACCCGAGACGTTGGTATTCCGTACACGTCCCGGGCGCGTGCCGTTTGCACTAGCGACACCACTCGGCTATGTATACAATTTTTTGTATAGTATAGGCACTTCACCATCTTCAACCTGTGGCAATCCATTTTTATCGCTTCCCCGTAATATCCATGGCACATGGGGACATTGTTTGGAATAATTCCCGCCGCTGAATTCCACAACGAATTAACTAGCCGAAAAGAAAAGTTTTATCCCCACCATGTGGATGAGTAGCTATAATCCAGTGCTATAACGCTTCTCCCGAAACTAATTTCCACGCATCACTACCCTGTGGAAACAGCTACCTTTAGCGGTATTTTCGAACCGATACGAAATTGGCACCTTCAAAAAACAAGCTTACACGTATCTTAAAGGCCGGCAACGCTTCCGTATCCAAAGGACAAGAAAAGGAGCAAAGGGCGACAGACAAAAAGCTGGGAAGATGACCTCAGAAAAATAACAGGCGAAAGATAGATAGGAATAGCAAGACATAGAGCATGAAAATCTTTGAAGGAGGCCTTTGTTGAAGCACAAGTAATTTTTTATAAAGTAAGGCTTTATTAATTTATTTTTTAATTAATATCTTTGGCAACTAAGTAATTGAATTTTTTAAAATAATTAAAAAATTCAATTACTTAGTTGCCAACCCAATATTTTGTTGTTGTACACTTATTTCTATCCCCACAGCTTATCTTATCTCTCTTTCACTCCTGGGTTTGCTGGAAGAAAACTCAATTTTAAGTTAAGCTCGCCCTTGTATACCTTCTTTCCTTTTAATTCTTGTATTTCCTGTTTTGTGTACAATAAAGTATTAAATAAAAATTATGTATAGATGTTATATTGTACATATTAAAACGTGAGAATACAAAAAAAAATACTAAAAACCTAAAAATGCTACCAAATGGTTCTTGCTCAGCGCAAACCATATGGCACTCTATAACAGCACCTGGCGCTGGTTTTCAGAGAGAACCAACGTGGTTAGGTTATAATTAATAGATCTGGATCAAGCATTGACAATATAGCACAGTATCCTATCCTACTAATATTATAAATGCGAAAGTTTGTGAGTATGGATGTATGTTTGTATATATATATATATATATATTCACGCCTATCCCCGCAGGGGTTGGCAGAGGCCACAGAGCTCCATCCGCTGCCATTCATCGCAGCGAAACGGCTCGTCATTGGTCGCTTTTCGCCCTCGTGAGAATCAGGACGTGACGGGTGGCGAACCACGTCGCCGTCATTTTCGACAAATTAGGTATATTAAATTCGTCTTTAGTGAATCCCACGAGCCGCAAGGGAGGATGGAGGTCAGCCCCAGCAGAGCCCTGCATGCTGAGGTAAGGCACCATAGTCCCCGGGGGAGCCTGACCCCGGGACGATCGGCACGTTTACGACTAGGCTCGCCCCTAGCCACGCATCCATTGGCACGGCAGACCGTGGATTGGCGGAGAGGAAGGGAAAGGATAGAGAAGAAAGGAAGGGGCAGGAAAGGAAATGCGGATTGGGGGGGTTACCAGACTCGGAATAAACATTTAAAAATCCATATAAATATTTATTCCGATGCGGGAATCGAACCCGCGACCATTGACTCCGCGGGCGGAGAGCCCCGCCACTGAGCCAATCGGTCGTCTACCGTCGTCGTCGTGTATGTTTGTTACTCTTTCACGAAAAAACTACTGGACGGATTTGGATGAAACTTTACAGTAATATAGGCTACAATTTGTAATGATTTTATGTAATTTTGGTCGTAATATCACGATACATGTCAATTAAGTCGAAAAAAGCCTCTGAGAGCTATCTTGGCGTACGCTGCCTAAACCATTGGAGGTACACAAAGATGATGTATGTTTGTCTTGAATAGTTCTAAATAAAAGTCCGCGACAGTATATATCTACCTTTTATGTGGAAGTCACTATGACTAAAATTGTGAACCATAAATTAAGTAAAAAAAAATATATTTACTTAAAATGATCTGTCACGAAACTTAATGTGGCAGATCAAATCCCACGCGAGCAAAGTCGCGGGCAAAAGCTAGTCTAATATAAAATAAAGGATTATTCATGCAAGCAAAAATAAAAAGGCTTTTTACAAATTACACATTTTGCAAGTTGTAAATTCAAGTATTATAGAAAGCAGACTGGCTTTCTATTGGCACAAACAGTTGCCTATTTACTTAGCACAGAACTCCAAACGACATCTTTGGCACTGTGCCATGTAAGTAAAGATCTTTCGACACTGTAAATTTATTTCTCTATATTGTTAAAGTAAGCACTTAAGTAAGGGATAAAAATGATACAAATTTCTATATATTAATGGAAAATTAAAGTTTTAACATATAAAATTTTATAGTGTTAGAGCCACGCTGCAGACGAATACTTTGTCAAGAATGGCGTAATATTTGTCTGTAGCATGAATGGGCCGGCTCGCCCGGGGAAGTACCACACTCCCGCAGAAAACCGGCGTCTGAGTGGTAGCTTAGCTACTGCGCTTCGTACAGTGAGCGGCCGAGTTCCGGAGGCCCAACACCCTCCCCCTCCCATTATGACACTTTCTTTAAAGATCGGCAACGCACTGCCTATGGCGCTGCGGATGTCCATGGGCGGCGTTGATTTCTTTCCATCAGGTGACACGCCTGCTCGTTTATCTTCCTATCCCATAAAAAAAGAATTTGTAGGCACTGAATATATCTACACAAAATACACACAAGGAACTAAAACCACATATGTGGCCATTAGAATTAATATCATTATTCAATTAAACAAAACTTAATTTTATATGTATTGCAGCGCCATCTGTTGGTGGCTTATGTAATATATGTGATGATTATATAAAAAATTTATAATAATTGGAAATTGTGTAAAATAAATTATTTAGACTTTTGTAAAATTCATATAGTTATGTATTTTGAATATTGAGCTGTATTTTAAGAATTTTTTGCAATACATTTTTATTTTATTTGTAACAATTTACAGGTAAAGTTAGATGAAGCATAGTAGGTCTCACTAAGCAGGCCCGTGCTAAGACCTTCCGATTCGGTTAATATTTAAATTTGGAATACATATATATATACACATAAATAAGTACATACATACATAACATATATATTTATACACACACACACACATATATATATATATACACACATACATATATATATATATATATATATATATATGTATATATATATATATATATATATATATATATATATATATATATATTAACATAAGTGCCAGCAAGTGATGCTACTGCCCTGTAAAAAACATGTCGATTTCGTTCTTACTAAGTAATTTTATCCCCTTTTTTTACTGAACTAAAATATTTCAAATCCTAAAATCCGCGGAACTATTTTGTGCATTAACAGATTCTCTTTCTTTAGAGAAAATATTGCCCTCGATAAATAAAACTCGCCTTATTAAAAACGATAAATTTTGAAAGCTAATGGATTAAACCAATTTCGCGACGGACTTATTTGCGTCTCGATCGAAAATGCGTTCACATCGACCTTCCATAATTTAATTAACGGTTGTTTGTACAGATAACTTTAGAAAGTTGTATCGGACGACATATGGCTTCAATTTGACTAATAAGGCTTGTAATTTTTCATTTGGCCTTTTGTGTTGAATACAACGTAATGGTCCTTCTTACTTATTGAGAGTCCGTCGGTTCAGAATCGCTCAGAGAGCTATGCTTGGAGTTTCTTTGGTACCTAGATATGATTCAGAATGAAGAAATCTGCCAGAGAACTAAAGTCACCGACATAGTCTTTCGAATAAGCAAACTGAAGTGGCAATGAGCTGGTCACGTTTGTCGAAGTACCGACAACAGCTAGAGTAGAGGACCTGGGGTGTCTTGTGGAACACCACGTAGGAAATTATTATCGAAGTTTAATATTTATGATTATAAAAAGATTTTATTGTTCCAATAATACTATTGATGGATTAGTTCCTGTAATTATTTATATGAAATCAGATTTTTTTTTATCTGTTGCTGCATCAACAGGAAGAACTTCAAGGTTTACAGTCTTCGTTGGAATCGATTGATTGAATTTTTTAGCGGTTTGAAAATGATAAATTAGTCTTGTAGTTTCACTTGGCCTAAATAAGACATGGGCTAGTCGGTCAGCTTTAGAATCTAGCTAGTATCATTCAAAATAGTCGTTGAAAATGATTTCGTCGTGGATCTCTTCATAAAATACGTCATGCTAAATTCTGCCTTTTTGAACCACTTTTCCCTGTTCATTACTGTGTCTACTCTTTATCCGTAAGATAGAACTCCTTGTACACAGATGATTCATTGCTTGATAAGAACATATTTTGATCAAATATTTTTTTAAATCAAAAAAAAAATAAACTGGAATTGTATGATGAACTGCAAACGTCTTATCGTTATCGTATCCTTAGACATCCCCCCCCCCCGTATCCTTGTGGTATTTTGTCACGCAAATCGATACAAAGGGTAAGGGCCCGTTGTATGCGATATTTTATGAAAGACCAGCATGCCCTGATCACTTCGATCTCTAATCCTGGATTCTAGCAGTAAAATTTAAATATCATCATCAACAGACTGCGGCAGTCCACTGGTAAACATAGACCATCTCCTCAAGAAGCGCCACCTAGACCGAGCTTCGGCTTCACGCATCCAATCTCCGCAACCCGCTTTGCGCAGATCGTCGCACCATCTAGCCAGGGTGTCGCACAATCCGATTGTCAAGACGCGGTCTACACTCCAACATTCGTCTACCTCAGCGGTTGTTGGATCTTTGACAAACGTCAAAATTAAAACATCGGATACGGTGCTTTTTTTTAATTAATGTGTAATTTGATCATTTATTTTTTCATTTGCTTTTTTTACATATTGTGTATGTGCGCGTTATTAATAAACAATTAAATCATTCATTCATTCATTCGTCCATTCTTAAATTCGTTCATTCAAATTCAATGTTTTCTCTTCTTTTGATAGAAATCAGTTAAAACTATTATGCCAATGTCAATGGAATAATATCAAATCTTTTGAAATGCCTAGTCAGCTTGTCACGTTAGGTCTTGATAAAATGGTGGCTATTCTACCAAAACCTTCTACGGACTTGTTAGTCAATTTAAAAAGTCACGATACATGCATGTATTTCGTATCACTTCCCTTATAAGTCTTAATCGAACTATATAGTATAGTACGCCACCACAATTACACAAGACTATGAAAATAAAATAAAAACACAACGTCACTGATGTATGTTGGCGGGAAAAGTCCTGATTCAATGTTAATTTAAAGTTTAGTACCCACCATTTGAATGAGTGGCGATGCAGTACGGTGCGTTTTTCCAGAAACTTCTTCCTACCCACAACTACCTTGTGAAACTAGCTACCTCTAGCAGTGTTTTCGAATCAATACGAGATTGTAACCTTCAAAAAAAACAAGCCTACACATTTCTTAAAGGACGGCAACGCAGAAGCGTGCCTATGACATTGTGAATGTCTATGGGTAGCCTTGATTGTTTTCCATCAGGCGACACGCCTGCTCGTTTGCCTTCCTATCTCATAAAAACAATATCGGCGTTTGCGAAAGAAATGATACTTACTTTCCCGTTTGTGCAGTCCCATGTTGCGGTGACACCAACCCACTAACTAGCATACACACGCGCGCATAATGTTTTACCGCGAATTCACAATCACCGTAAACTTTCTATCACTTTTCACTTTCAGCACTTCACTATTACTTGTTCTCTTCTTTTTATTAAGACCAAAGTATACTGACACGTTAATTTCAAGAAATATTTTAAATTCGATAAATACTTATTTTACGTTACGTGAAGAAAAAATCAGAGAAATAAAAAAAATGAATTTATTATTTAATTTGCTGGACGTTAGTGTGTATATATATATATATATATATATATATATATATATATATATATACATACGGGGACATTCACAACCTCAGGCTTAATATATTTAACCTGACTAGAGACCATTAAATTCGTAAGCAGCAGCTGCACCAGTAAACTGATTGGTCGTCATATACGGACAGTATACAGGGTGTCCCAGAATTCAACGTCAAGCCGAAACGGGGCGACAGGATTGATTATAACCATCATGAGAAAAATGTATATGGACTGCAAACATATATACATATACACACGCAAACAGACACATTCTTACGTTTGGAATAAATCTAACTTATGTAATTTTTATCGACCTTGCTTGTTATGATATACAAATAAAGTAAATATTTTGTAAATTCTGATCACTAAAACACATGAAATCCGTCCGTGTATACGTAAGCATTACAAAACAAAATCAAGTCTTACATCTTCCGTAAGCAATTACCATATAATAAGAAGTGGGTGTTTATCTTCTTTAAATTACGCTCGTCGTAAAATACGCGGTCATAACGAGGACTTATCGTTTTTTACTTGCGAGTGAATTGAGAATATTTTCACATTGAAATAAGAACATTACAAATTGCGGAAGGTCTACTGGTCGACTCGGTTCTATACAATCTATTGTATAATGGGTTAGCCACTATACGAAAAGTTTCCGTCAGGTCTTTAGTGGAATGAAAAGAGAAGATGATAGAGAGATCTTAAAAAAAAATAAGCCTACACTTTTGTCGAAGGTCGGCAATGCTTCTGCACTGTCTATGGCGCTGCGGATGTCTATGGGCGGCATTGATTGCTTTCCATCAGGTTACACTCCTGCTCGTTTGCCATCCTATCCCATAAAAAAAATAGAAGACCTGGTGGACCATCTAAACATTATGGGTGAAATCATCTCAATTCGTGAGGGTAGAGCGGTGGCACAAAATCCATTTCTCTGCTCAATGAGTGGAGGTTTTATTTGAACCATCGCCCATTTCTATGTGTATGTAATGTGAATTAATATAAAATACGTAATTAAAAAAATAAAATGTATACTGCAGAAGAAAATAAATTTATTCACATATTTATTTATCTATACACGAGAAAAAAAATCGAAAAAAGAAATATTCACCTTACAGCAAGTACTCTCAATCTTATGAACAGTACTTAAAAAAATGTTGGGACTTTGAGTTTAAAAACGAATTTGTTCGAGGCTTTTTTTAACGTCAAGATGATTTAACCCAATGCGGGATTCGTACCGGCGACCATTGACTCCGAAAGCGATAATTTTCACGTTTTTTTTTTTCTCCTTTGAATGAAGTTATTTTTGGTATTATTTGATCGAAATATATAAAACATACACCGCGTATTTTTAACAATACGTATTATATAATCGTTTCAGCTTATATTTTCCGTTGTACGGACGGATATGACCAATTTACGTCACGAATGTAGTTCTGAAGGTGAAAAGTAATGTATTAGTTAAATCGTGTTGAATACACATAATGAGTTTGTGAACATATATATATATATATATATATATATATATATATATATATATATATATATATATATTTATATATATTAATTAAGCTTTTCGCTATAACTAAAAAAGATATCGTAGTTCACACCGTTCGTCAGTTAATTAAACTGTAGTTAATTAGAGCGTAACCGCATAGCTATGGCCGTTGGAACAGTTAATATTCTATTATTAAAGACTATATTTTCTATTTAGAAAATATTAAAATTTTTTTTTTTTAAATTTTAATATTTTCTGACGCCTCATGTCGTTCAGTGGTGAGTTGTAAGCTATCGAAACATTGTCCTAAATTCGATTTATTCGTGGGCCTATAAATGACTTGAATGAACATGAATGAATGAAATCAATTACGTAATTTCATATTTGAATATGCAAATGTAATCGAACCATTCCAACTAAGCTAATAATCCTAGCGCAAGCATTATTAACTTATATCCATATATATAGAAATCAATTGCTGTTTGTTTGTCTCGCTTAAAATTCGAGAACGGCTAGACCGATTTGGCTAATTTTGGTTTTGAATTATTTTTGAAAGTCCAGGGAAAATTTAAAAGGTGAGTAATAAAGATATATATATATATATATATATATATATATATATATATATATATATATATATATATATATATATATATATATATATATATATATATATATATATATATATATATATATAATTCAAAACCAAAATTAGCCAAATCGGTCCAGCCGTTCTCGAATTTTAAGCGAGACAAACAAACAGCAATTGATTTCTATATATATGGATATAAGTTAATAATGCTTGCGCTAGGATTATTAGCTTAGTTGGAATGGTTCGATTACATTTGCATATTCAAATATGAAATTTACGTAATTGATTTTATTCATTCAAGTCATTTATAGGCCCACGAGTAAATCGAATTTGGGACAATGTTTCGATAGCTTACAACTCACCACTGAACGACATGAGGCGTCAGAAAATATAGTCTTTAATAATAGAATATTAACTGTTCCAACGGCCATAGCTATGCGGTTACGCTCTAATTAACTACAGTTTAATTAACTGACGAACGGTGTGAACTACGATATCTTTTTTAGTTATAGCGAAAAGCTTAATTAAATAAAATATTGCATAGTGTTACAACAGTTATACCATTTAATAGTGGTAAAGTCGTGATGGAAAGAATCAAACGGCTCGACTGGGATACCACACTCTCACAGAATACGAAACGCGATAAGAGTAAAATTCTACCAGTATTTTACTATTACCGCGTTTCGTGTGGTGAGCGCAGGGATTCGGAGGCCCAATTTATCTCCTTTTCCCTATTAAATATTGCAATGTTACAACAGTTCTAGCATTTAATAGTGGTTTAGTCGTTGTGGAAAAAATCAATCGGCACGACTGGGATACCACAATCTCACAGTATATTGACGGCTTTACAGAATACGAAACGCAGTACGAGTAAAGTTCTACCAGTATTTTACTATTACCGCGTTTCGTATGGTGAGTGCAGGGGTTCGGAGGCCCAATTTCTTTTCCGTTCATTTATTTCCTTCACCCTTGTCATTATGACGATAGATAACGCATGTGTAGTGCTATTTTACTATTACCGCGTTTCGTATGGTGTGTGCAGGGGTTTCGAGGCCTAATTTCCTTTCCCTTCCTTTATTCCCTTCTCCCCCCTCATTTTGAAGGCGACGCATCTGTTATGCCTGTAATACTGTAGATGTTCATGGATGGCGGTGGTTGTTTACCATCACGTGACTAACTTGCTCGTTTGCCTAGCGCTTCCATAAATAAAGAAGACAAATATTGCCGCATCGTAGAGCTGTTTAAACAATAAATAGAAAAAAAACAGCGATTTTCTTGTTCATTCATAGCACGATTGAAATAGAGTCGCCATAAAATAACATGGAGTCAGCATTGTTATTGTGCGCAGGTCGACGACCCTCCACACAGATTACATATCCGAAATTTTACAGGCGTTCCCGCAGCGAACGACCGAACCCGAACTAGCCAGAACTAAGAATTTATTTGTATAATTTATTTTTATCTCAAAAGCCCATGGTATTGCATGCATGTGTATGGGCAGCTCTGTTTGCTATCTCTCAGTGACACGCTTCCTCGTTAATTAAGGCATAGTAAGTTAATTTTTCAAATTAGATTCATATGGTACTCTTTATGACGTCAGTATTTAAAAATACCACCATTTTTACCACCACCATACTACCACCGTTTCGGAAACAAAGAGACTCTCCGAGGGGTAAGAAACGGCGCAAGAAACTCTCATACTTTTTTACACTCCTTTAAAAATGGCATATAAAATGTGGTAGAGCCACGCTGCAGATGAATACTTTGCCAAGAATGGCATATTATTTATCTGTATCATGTATATGTATCTGTAGAGCTCGCCCGAGGAAGTACCACACTCCCGCAGAAAATCGGGGTCGGAGTGGTAGCTTAGCTACCGCGCTTTCTGCGGCGAGCGGTTGAGTTCCAGAGGCCCCTTCCCCCGTCCCCCTTCTATAATGGCCTTACCTTAAAGGCCGGCAATACTTCTGGCACTGCGGATGTCTATGGGCGGCGTTGATTGCTTTCCATCAAGTGACATGCCTGCTCGTTTGCCTTTCTATCCCATAAAAAAACTAGATATTATTTTATATTTAATCCCAGACCGATTGATAATGTTGGTAATCTGTTGTTGATACATCTTTATTGTAACGCTTTTTTTAATAAATGATTAATCTGACGAAATCGCTGATTATACATGGAAAAATCTAAAAAAATATCGATTATTTCTTGCTCTTAGTTCGCTGGACTATGTATACGTAAAAATATTATTTAAAAAAATGTTATTGATTGCTGGTTAGTTAGTTGCCTTCCTGAATAAGGTATACTAGTTGGAATTGATATATAAATACACTTAACAAGGTTTTAGAATTTTCTCCTGATACGTAACAGTATTCCTTGATGTTTTCCTTTTCAATTTGTTTTTTTAATCGTAAATAGGGGAAACCTTCATAAGAAGGGACACTTTGAACTTAATTCGCAATGTTCGCGATAAATAAATATGAATATTTGTTTTTTCCATTTTAATTTAAACAGCAATCAACAGACAGTCGAAATAGACAACCCGTAATATCGCTAGCAAAACTTTATTGAATGCTCTATTACGAACCGAGCAAATGTTCGTTGGCTCGTGTAATATAAATGTCTTTTATTGGCTTTTCCCATTTCGACGTTAGATAAATATTTGGCGTCGCTTCAATATCGATGCGTAAGGGTCATACGAAAATATGAATCTATACATCGACGCAAAAAAGCAATAATGTAGTAAGCCGCAAAATGAAAACTTACCACCAGAGCCTTCAAAACTTCAAAGATTTCAGAACAAATAGTATCTGATCACTCAAAAACAGTCAGTTTCAACGCTGTACAAAGTTTTCTATTGGTTGTAGAGCTGTGAGACTCAGACCATTCGACGCAATATTTCTCGACTTCGATTCTTTGCGAAGATATCCTTCGTACAAAGGAACTGACGTAGACCGAAACAAATACGCGCCAATACAAAAGCGATTACAAGCGCAATTTCTTTTCCTATAAGTCTAGGTCTGTTAGATAGCTAGATAAATTCTTTATTGTGCACAAAAAGCAAAGTTATACTATTATTGATTGTAATATTTATATACAAATGGCGGTCTTATCGCTAATAGCGATTTCTTCCATACAACCGCAGGATGGAGAATGTTAAAAAGATAATTCGATGAAGGTTGGTGATACATACGACAATTACAATTAGTATTTTTATTTCTCATTACCACGACCTAAATAGCCCAGTGCCAACTTTACCGCTTTCACAGTCAATGGTTACGGGCTCAATTCCCGCATACGGATATTTATTCCGAGTCTAGATGTCTCTCCATTCCGCCATTGACAAATGTGGTGGATTTACTTCCGTTCCTCTAGAAATTGGACGATCCTGTGCTAAACAGTGCGACATAAATGGGCTGTAAAAAGTATCCCATGGGGAAGAGTACTCATTCTACATGCATACATATAGTCACGCCTGTCTCCCTGTAGGGTTAGGCAGAGACCACAGATCTCAATCCACTAAAATCCCGACACACCTTCCTTGCTTCTTTCATACTCATCCATCCTTCCTCTCACATTCATCGTAGCGAAACGGCTCTGCGTTCGTCGCTTCTCGCCCTCGTGGGAATCAGGACGTGACGGGAAGCGAACCACGTCGCCGTCATTTTTTAACGAATTAGGTATATTAAGATTAGTCACAGTGAATCCCACTAGCCGCAAGGTAGGATGGAGGTCAGTCCCTCATTACTCTAGTACTCATTCTAGGAAAAAAGATTTCAATGTGTAATAAGTTTCAAAGGTTTTTGAAAAAAAAAAATTTAAAAAAAAGGATACATGAATGGCTAACAGATGCCAATATTTATAATATTAAGGACTTTTTTAATTTAAAAAATCGATCAAATGTATGTAATAGATAAACAAAAGTGATATATAAATGTAATAATAAATTATAATTTTAATGACATTATAATAGTTTAGTTATGTATTTAGATCTGTATTAATTATTTTAGTTATTTTACATAGTATGTAATAATTAATGAAATTTGTACGCCATAAGTGGCAATGTGATGGAGCTTTTTTACGTCTTTTTCGTCTTGTTACACCTCACATTATACAAATAAAGAATTTCTACTATTATTATCCTTTATTTATATATTTATTTCTTAATAACAATATAATTAATATAAAAAAAAATCTCTATAAAAATAATATTATTACTAGGGTTATTAATCCTTCGTGGCGGGATAAACCAAGCACACGAAGGATTATGCATCCAAGGAAAGGAACCTTCTCACGATGCAGCCGTGCACAATATGGCTGCTTTTTGAATTTTGAATTTAGCCTAAACCTAACTTGGCCAGATGGGCGTCCAAAATTTTACCTATAAGATTACAAATTTTGTGAGGTGCTGATAGCAGGAGAAAAAGTTGAGCAATGAATGAGTTTGTATATATGGTCATTGTTTATAAGACACGAACCATATCAAGTAAGCCGCGGCCGGTCTATAATGAACGCATTTGAAAGAGTAAAACGCGGCACGCAAACCAAATATTGGGGTCGAACCCCACGCGCGGTCAATCACCAACGGCCCATTTAATGTTTTACGCACTCCATTTGGTTTACCCAATCAATCATTTTAATTTTTGTGTGTATTTGGGTTAAACAAGAACGATAAGCCTGTGAGGTCTACATTCAAAGAACTTCTATTTATTACAGTTCATTTATTTATTTTTTATTTTTTCGGCAATCCAACAACAGCTATATTAAGCAAGGTTAACAAATAATTATAGTACAATTTGATCAAAATAGGATTTCACAGATTATATAATATTATAGATATATACTTATTATAGATATATACTTATTATAGTTTCTGTGAGTACATGGCCTTTCACAAGAAGAGGCCAGGTCAAAAGTACTGTAGTGATACATTCATAAATGTATCATTAATGCATTAAAACCTTATGCATTAAATCTTATATTACTTTCTTTTTTATTCGTAATCTTCAAATTTAAAATGAAATAGTGTGATAAAGTATAGTATGAATAATATATTATATAAATGTACAATGAAACGCAAGAATAAATTATTATCATTTTGAAGAATTATTATGACGGCTCTTACGCGATTAGGCTCTTTTAATATATATATTAAAAGAGCCTAGTCGCAAGCGTGCCGATCGTCCCGGGATCGGGCACCCCCGGGTACTATGGTGCCTTACCTCAGCATGCAGGGCCCTGCTGGGGCTGACCTCCATCCTCCCTTGCGGCTCGTGGGATTCACTAAGACGAATTTAATATACCTAATTTGTCGAAAATGACGGCGACGTGGTTCGCCACCCGTCACGTCCTGATTCTCACGAGGGCGAAAAGCGACCAATGACGAGCCGTTTCGCTGCGATGAATGGCAGCGGATGGAGCTCTGTGGTTTCTGCCAACCCCTGCGGGGGATAGGCGTGAATATATACATACATACACACACACACACACATATATATATATATATATATATATATATATATATATATATATATATATATATATATATATATATATATATATATATATATATATATATATATATATATATATATATATATATATGTATATATATATATAATAATTGGTCAAGTAAAATCGCTACAAATCGCTACTTTCTACTGTTACGCATCATTATGAGATGATTAAGGTGACCATACGTCCCGTTTTGGACGGGACTGACCCTTTTCTCGGCCACCTGTCCAAAAATCCGTGACACTAAATAGTCCCGTTTTCCGAAACCGCGTGAAAATTTAAAATTATCACGTGAGACACGAGCGAAATTATTAAAAAAAATTTTGCATATAATTTATTAACAATTACTTTTGACTTTTCCCACCAATTTACATCAATGACGTTGTGTTTTTATTTCATTTTTATATTATTACAAGTTATGTTGTTTAATTATGGTCGCGTATTATACAATATAGTTCGATTAAGGTGTATAAGTGAAGTGATATGAAATAAATGCATGTATCGTGACTTTTTAAGTTGACTGAAAAGTCTATAGAAGGTTTTGGTAGAATAGCCACCATTTTATCAAGACGTAACGTGACAAGCTGACTAGACATTTCCAGAGATTTGATATTGTTCCATTTTACTTGACACTGGCATAATGGTTTTAGCAGGT